>NQII01000234.1:1193124-1320731 GCA_002778355.1 Clitarchus hookeri
GATGAGTAGTCAGACCACTACACCACCGCGGCCCCCAGCGAAGTAAAACAGTGACGTAGGGCACGTGTAGAGCAGTGGCAAGTGTGAGACGGGGGATGGTGCGTGATCGGCAGTTGACTTGGCAGTGCTGCGCGGCTGAGCGCGGTTCCGCTGAGAAGGACGTAGCAGATCGGTTTCTGAGGAGTTCGTGGCCAGCCAGGGCCAGCCGCAATTAGGCCAGTCAACTGGGCCGGCGCGGCGCCGCCAAGGCAACCACACGCGCGCCAACAGCGGAAGCAACATTGTTACCGTCTTCCTTGCGCTCTCTTATTACACACTCTGCTCATTAGCCGCGCAGAAATATTCTTGGATTTCCTCGAAGCTGGCGGGAAACCAGTTCGAAGTTTCCTGGAACACCGCCCGTGTATTGGAACATCCTTGTTTACTCACCTCGCAGCATTTCGCCCACGATGTTTGTCGTATCGACGTTTCCCTTACGCTGGTGAAGAAATTGAACAATGGATTATTAGCATCATCGAATTTGTTCTGAAGCCTCTTAAAGCTAGTAATAAGGCACTTGTACGCCTATGGCAGTTCGCTGCAGTAGTCGTCAATTGCCACCTCCATTATATGACGAAATTTCAACTATCTCTGGTTATTTGATTACTTCAAATTATATATATATATATATATTTATATGTGTGTGTGTGTGTTTGTGTGAGTGGTATCAGCCATTTCTCCATCATCAATATANAACTCTTCCCTCAGAAACAGATTTGTTACTTCCTTTCCAACGGAACATTTCTCCCTTGATAGCTGGTCGTCTTTCAGAATGCCAGTAAGGATTCTCAGAATTACATGAACTGATTCATAAAAAATTAGCTACGTTCTGGTGGATCATTCGAAAGGCACACTGAGCATAACATGCTTTAGAAGATATCAACGCCCGCAGTATATTTTATAATTCAGTTCCATGCAAAATAATAATTTTGGTTGTAACGTACAGTCACAAAAATTACTAACTAAGGCTTTCAACGTTAAACCCTGGTGATTTATTTAATTAATCTAAAGCATTATATGGGAAATTTGCATTCCAGGACCTGAACGATCATTTCTTCTATATGATAGTTTTCGAAGAGTACAGATATGGCTACTATTTTATAAAACGATTATGTGAAGGTTACCAGTCGAAGGGGGTCTAGGTATAATGATTTCGTAGTGAAAAACGACTTGGTTTATTTCGAATGATCCACCGGAACGTAGCTGGTTTATGAATCGAGTTCATGTAATTCGTTCTGAGAATCCCTACTGGCATTCAGTATGACGACCAGCTATAAAGAGAGAAACGTTCAATGAACCAGAGGTAGTTGAAATGTTGTCTGATAATGCAGGTGACAGTTGACGACTACTGTAGCGCACAGAGGAGTGCTTATATGAGATCCAGCATGTTGCAGCAAGTTCAAACTTCTTGCGACTATGCAACGCTACTTAGAGACGTTGTCAAAGGAGCGAAGATGCAGTGCTGTCTTCGTTTGGCAGCAGTGGAACACAGTTGCGGCTCAAGTGCGCAGATAAAGACAGTTGTTTGCCACGGGTTCTGTGACATTGACGAGCCAAGGCTGCCAACGTAACGGCCATCACTGCTTCCTCACTCACAGCCACCCGAAGAATCTTCAGTGCCGTTTGAAAATACTAAAGTTTTATGTTTGAGAACTGCTCCCGATCATTTAGATGTTATTGAAGGACCGTGCAGTCTGCTCTTCCGGAATAAATAAAGTCCAGTTGACTGACAATGTCTCTCCACTTCTCCATTGACCGGCTATGTCTCTCCACTTCTCCATTGACCGGCTATGTCTCTTCACTTCTCCATTGACCGGCTATGTCTCTTCACTTCTCCATTGACCCGCTATGTCTCTCCACTTCTCCATTGACCGGCTATGTCTCTCCACTTCTCCATTGACCGGCTTTGTGTCTCCACTTCTTCACAGGCCAGGCCCGATTTTATGAACGGGGACACTGTGCATGTGCCCAGGGGCGCAAGAGATTTGAGGCGCAACATCTGAGCAAGAAAAATTGACAAACAAAAGAAAGATTTAATATAAAATCCCCAAAAAATAATGCAATCAAGTAAAGCTGCGAGATACGTTCCTGTTTTGTATTTGCACGTAGTATTCACAATAGCAGTGAGAGCGAAGTCTGGTAGATCTGAACTCTGAACGTAGGGGAGGCGGCGCTTGCTCATGGCGTACCCAGGGCGCTGTTCGTGTCAAAATCGGGCCTGTCACAGGCACTCATTTACAGTGAAGCCCACAGTTTCACCAGTCGTCAGCAGCATATTCGATAAAGACTCAGTCAATAATATTATACTTATTCATATTACTAGTTCAACTCTCAAGTGAATCGGCGAAGCCTCTTCGGAGACACAGAAAGAAGATTTCGCCAAAGTAAAATGGTAAAATTTGGAATCATCAAGCGGCCACACCGAGCATTCATAGTTTGACGAGAAAATTAGCGATTTTTTTTTTCTTTCAGTTTCACTTATGAACTATGGCGATAGCAGAGGAAAGTGACGACAAAAAAGGTGAACATGATAGCTTTCTGTTAATGTATTAAACATCACTGGCGGATGTCCCACCAAATAATGTTTCATTCAATCATTCTATAGAAAGTTTCCAGTTAGGGAAGCAACCGGTATGTGGCTAGTAAAATATTATATATATATTTACACACCACGCGTTCTAATCTATTGTTAAGTTACAGTCCTGTTCGTGTGAGCAGTTGGGCAGTTGGCAGAGGGCACTCCATTGCTAGTGGGTCAATTGTGGTTACATATTAACTTGGTGTGTGTGTGTGCGTGTGTGTGTGTGTGTGCTGCTAGACCCAATACGTTGTTGACATCAAACTTCGTTTAAAATGTGAAAATGCATTTTCAAAATAAATTTCTCACAGCAATTAGAATAAGTCAATAATCAACATAAGAAACCTCAGAAAAAAGCATAACACGAAGTACAAAACTTGCGTGTTCAATTACTTGAAAAATGCATAACAAAGTACGTAATATGCACACTCTAAATTCGAATCAGTGTGGACAACCACTGATTCGCAACATCTAGAATCAATGAAAATGACTCCACTTAGAATCTGTGGAAAACCACTTGTTGTTCCAATTAAACGTTTCACTGATTAAATAAGTGACAGCCAAGTGCACGCAGTGAATTAAATATAGTTTTCATTGAATTTAGTCAAATAATTAAGATAAATAAACGTATTTCCGACAGTCACTGTTGATGATGTGCAATTTATTGTAATTAAATTAAATTAAAGAAAATCTTGTGGTGACCAGGATTTGAACCCACAGCTCCCAGTTTCTAACCAGACAGCTTACAAATTGAGATACCAAGAAGAAAATTGTTATTAGCTAAAATAAAATAGGTAACCCTAAATGTTATGCAATTTCTTTTATTTTTAGTTCAACTGGTAACATTAGGATTGTTAATAGAAATATTACTTAACTACATTTAATAGAGTTTTAACCTCTAAACCGAGTGCTATAATGATTACGGGAAAACGAAATGAAAGACCGATATTCATGTTACCTGGTTAAATTGTATTACAAAAAATGAAGCCATATTTTAAAAAGTATATTTTTTATGTGTTTTATTAGTTTATTTGCAGTTATTTAATTTGATATGCCATGTTTAACTGAGGCATCAGTCAAAGTACAAATCACTGAAAAATAGTAAATTAAATGGTAGATGAATCAGTGGAAAATATCACTGAATCAATAAGTGAAGGAAAAGTAACATTTTCCCGCTAATTCTTCAGTTAAATTGGCTGAAGTGACTGTTGAATAAGTCAGGCGCTGTTAACTCGGTTAAGACTCGGCTTCGCCCCTTTTTGCAGAAATTCGTCGTTCTCGCGTCATCATTTCAGTTTCAAAGATATTATTGGAAATTTTTGATTATAGAAAATTTACGATTTACTAGTTCTTTAATAATTTTGTATCTAATTTGCACTGTGTGTTATTGCCTGCTTGCAAAGAGGCAGGAATTTATTGACAAAATATAAATATGTTCTCAACTTTTTGCAACTAGCAGATAACACACAATTAAAATTAAGCACAAAAATATTAAAACAACTCGGAAAATGAAAATTTTCTATAACCTTACATTGTCAGTAATTACTATTAATCCGAAATTATGACGCAAAAACGAAGACTCCCTGCGAAAGAGGTGAAGCTGAGGCTTAAACAGTGAAATTGTCACTGATTAAGATTGAGAGTGCATGAGCCTATATTACAGTTACATTAACATACCGAGCAAAAAAAAACCTGCAATTATTTAAGCAAGCCAATAATTGCGAATTCAGTGCACTGAATAGTAGACGCAACAAACACTACCATACAACTTACGAACAACTTTTCACAAGGTGAGTGTCACATCATTCACGGGCGAATCTCACCGTGCGCAATTTTTTCTGGTACATGCAAATAAAATTTGCCCTTGAAAATTGTATTTCTCGCGATTCGTCGAGCTCTTTCGGCGGTATTGCTCTTCACGTTTTCTGCATCCGCGAGCGAAAAAAAGTACTTGGCAAGCGGCCCGTAGCAGCAGTCAAAGTCGCGGAGTTGATGAACAGACAGAAATTCCTCTAGCGGTCTTATGTCTTCGCCGCAGCATCACTCTACCGCACGCGCGCTTCAAGGCTGTTGAGGCCAGCATTACCACGCCGCTAAAATGGTAACGGCCAGCAGGTCCCGATCATTGCTGCGAACGAGAAGCGTGCCGTGGCATCAGCAGGTGGCTACGTCTCCTCAAGACATCACGATGATAGTAACTATAATACTAATAAACACTTCTCAACTCATTCTTCTAAGTCAAAGCCTTTACGGAATGTTACAGCATACACTCAGCCCTTTTATTTGTATGTTATATTTATTCTTTTGCCTTTTACGCCAAGGGATTGGCCTCTGGCTAGTTTTCTACTACCGCCACCACGATTTTTTTTCCCCATTGAGTATTTTTGTTTACTAGAAAAAAATTAACAGCAGCTGAATTGTTCCATAATTCTGTGACGATTTTTCAGAATTATATTTCATAACTCTTATTTTTAAAATATATATTTTATGTCTCAAAGTTCTATGCCAGCAAGCTTTAACAGCAGATCGATTACTAACCTACTCACTTTAATTACACCGCACACAGGAACTGCTAAGCTCTTTCCTTTGAAAAGTATTTTTATACTCTTACGCTGTCTATGATGCTCGAAAGAGCGAACAAACCCGCCAGCCACTGTCGTATTTCTTTCTTCGGTGGCCTGCTCATTTGAAACTACGGAGGAACGAGTACGGAATTCAACATATCTTTTCTTTCTATAGTTTACCGCCAGGAGATCGAATCCAGACCTTCACATTTAAGAGAGATATGTTTTAGTACTGCGCCACCTCGCATCAATGGCCGACGTTTTGCTTTGTTTAGAAGCATTACATGTAGTTTAGACATTTACCAACATTTCCAACTTGCTTATAAAAATGAATACTGTTAAATGTGCCACTTTTCCGACGAAACTAGTTTTTTGGACGGACTTAATTTTAGTCTCGCGGCTGCATTGTTTCACGAGTGAAGTGTCACTCTCCTGCCCTGCTGCTGCACTGAAAGTTTACCAAGGAGCTGTTTACCTTATCCCTCGTACAGTTCTGAGCTATAGTCTGTTTCATGTTAGCTGGCCAGATTTTGACAGTTCGACGAAAGTGGTGCCAAATGTTTACTTTTCGTTTATGTATCCTTTCGTCATCAGCTGGTGCGTCAAGTGGAGGCTGTATTTTTTTATTAACACGCTGTCAGCAAATCCACTTGCCGTTGCACTGTAATGCTAAACAAACTTGAAGGTATTTATAGACTGACAGCTGTCTAAAAAATGTGTAGGTTATAAAATTAAAAATATATAACCTTGCAAAACATTTAATATTTGCCAACTCTTTTTTAATTTATCCGAGACGGCGAATTCGGGTTAACATTTGCGAGGCGATAATTGTAGTTCTTATCACACACTAGATGTTACAGCTAATACATTAAGAATTGAAATAAAAATTATTTTGGGGACTTTCTTGACAACGCACTTTCATTCGCCAACTCACCAACGACTTTGCAAAGCGGGCGGCAGAAAAAACATGGCGTGTAATGGGAGCAGACGTAACGATTACTGGCCCAAAGGAAATTACCAGTAAACGAAATCGCTGTACACGGAAATACGTTACTTTAAAAATTATACAGAGCTCGCGGGAAAATGAAACCATTGGTATATGTTCGTAAATGTTATTTTTAACAACAAAACTATAATCTGTTTCTGGCTGTAGTTCGAGACCTGGATAACAGATAGCGTGGAAGGGCGTGTTGAAACAGATGGCGTGGTAGCGGTTGTTGTGAGCCGCGCCTGTACCTCAATAGCAGCACATGGTTGGAGTGTGGGGATACGACGTGAAAAAGGTTTTGAAGATGCGTTACATTTAGATACGGATCGTTTTATTGTGCATTTCATTTTGAACACCTATACGTTACTACTTTATCACGAAGTTTAGTTTGTAACACTAACAACCACTGTTTTGTGACCACGTAAAATAAAACGTATTAATTAATCTAGGAACTCTTTCTTGGCGCGTATTTCCTGCCTGTCTAATGTGCGTTGGCAGTGCACTCAGTATAGCCAACGTAATATTAACTCTTGTTCGTTCGTGCATCAACTGATACAGTATTTTGTAAATGTCACTACGTTTGTTTCGTATACGTCAAATTGTCACTCGCTGACTGTCAGAATCTCGCCAACTTATATGAGACACACTCTAGTTTTGGCTTAAGCCTACTCCAGACACGAACATTTCTCGATGGGTGGCGAACTCACGATGAGAAGCAGCGGAGGGGAAGAATCATGGGCCGCACCCCTCCCTTGGAGAATGCAGTGGCTATGTCACCACCTTCCCACTGCCACTAGTCTCACCCCCGACCCTGAGCCACTCCTTCTGGACCGCTTAAACACGTAGCTTGGAGAGCTCACCACAAGCGAGCTATGTCTCTATAGTCCCCTTGAGGCTTCCCCGCCCACCTGGAGCTGTTTTTCGCGTTTGAGGCCGAGAAGCGTGAGAGCGATAAGGGTGACACTGCCACGCGCATCAAGTGCACCATCGCCGCTAAGCGCATGGTCCTGAAATGGCGTGCATTGTTCTTGTCATGCTGCGTGTACCTACGAGACTTTAAGTGGTGACCCTATAATTTTATTGGTGGAAAGTTCATAGCATGGTTTAATGCAAGGCGCTTAAATATTTTTGTGTTTATCTGACGTGTGTATTTTGAGATACAGTACTATGAAAAACCCGTTTTCAGCTGTATTGGCGTATTTGAATGAGTTACTAATAGGCGTGAAATTTTTAGCTCAACAGGCCTCGTTTGAAGTGTGTGCTATTTTCGTATATCATCACACTGAACACACGTTTAATAGTTTCGATGGAAAACATGTATTTCACACACTGTAGAGCCCAGTTCAAGCGTCAGGTAGGCTGGAGCCTTAAACAGCCGTGGCAGAGTGTGTTGTTCAGAATTCCCCACCCTTGGCGAGGAACCTCGTGGATTAAGTCAAACAAGGGAATTTCAGTACGGCCCTGTCAGTGGTCAGTCAGTCTCTTGAAAAACACGCTGCCGGCTCCCGGTGTCGTACCGGGGAGATTCTTGTGAATGCATTCCGTCCAGAAGCTCAGCCGGGAGTGTATCCGCTACTCGACAAGTAGAACAAATAGACGTGCTGTTCCCCACCAGCTCAGGCTAGCCTAGTTCGCAATAAGAACGCGTAAGTGTACAAATCGCTGGACGACACACGAGTCGTCACCTCGCTGCTCAAACTGATCCAGGGAACTTGGTATGAACTGAATTCCAGCCTCATAAAAACACAAACATACATGTGTCTGAAGTATGTCCTGTCATCCAAAGAACTTCTCCAGCGCCTGATACTCCCTTCTGCTGACGCTGACTTAACCGTTATAACTACATGTAATTCTTGTTTTTATAATATTGTTGGGACGCGCACACGGTTCCACAAGTCTTTTTTTCTTCTTCTAGGCAGTGTTAGTTTCTTGACCACACATAATATTGTTCTTCGCACTCTTAACCACTCAAGTGGCACAATTTTGTCTCTTTTAGAAAGACAGATACGATTCTGATGACAGGCACTCGTATTCCCGTAGACAGCATCACGAGCATACGAGAGGGATTAAAGAGCTATATTGTGCCGTGCCTATGACCTAGCGTCAATATCGCAGAGAAATGTTGCATCGATTTCGCTCTTTCTAAGGCCAAGCCATGTATTCAAAGGAGCGCTTTTCAGTTCGTGGTCCAGCAGTGAGATTATGTGTTTGCTTACAAAAATGCGCTTTTAATATTTAGCACTTAGGGACCGAGGCGTATCTTGCAGCAGCACTGTGTGTCTGGATGTGGGCAGGAAGTCGGAGAACTGTGTCAAAATTTGCGGCGTGAAGCTAGCAGACTGCGAGTACTTCACGTCTGTGAAGGATTTCTCTGCCCGTTACAGATGAACATCCGACCCTATCAACCCATTAGTCAGGGCGAAGGTGTGAAGAATTCGGAGAGAGACTGAGAGACAACTAGACTGGTTACTGATCAATGTAGTCCACTTTTTTATACTGAGGCCTAATTTACCACTATACTGAGTAGCGCAGTATAAAAGAGGCATTTCATTGTGCCAGATTACTTAAGTGGTCCCAATAAATCAGGAATTAGAAATTAAAAATTTTAATGTTATAAAAATTAAGTCCATTAATACAATGCCATCTGTACACTCAAGGCTGTTATGGTATAAAACGTTTTAATGGAGATTTTCATTACCGTAATAACGTCGTGGAAATAACCTTCAATAGTGAACAATATTATCAACCATGCAAGTGGATCGTTAGGTCACATCGCTAGACGCCCGTCGGTTTGGATGTCTGCCGCTACCATCAACACTCCACTTACATTATTCGCTCTCCATCACATTGTTAATTTTTTCATGCAATTCGCTTGCAAGTATTGGTTTTCTGTCAATTAAACTAACTATTATTATTATAGAAATCAATTAAAAACCAGAGTGATCGCATCGTTTCTTCTTGCGACAAACGCCAAGCAGAATTTTGAGCAACAGTGGTGATATAAAAAAACGCTACATTCGAGCTTCGTCAAAAAGATACGTATGCTTAAAATGCTAGCGACGTAAAAGGTTAACTTTCATTTGTTGGTAATATCTTCTACTGAACCGAATTAACTCGCATTTGAATATACACAAAAGGCTGATATTAAAATTTTCACATTCGATCTCAAAAAGGCTTCCTTTGTAAAGTGGACATGAATGATATCGTCAATGAAGAGTGTCAGCTTGAAGTACGATAAAATATTAATGAAAATTTGCGGTTCATATTATTCGTGCCATGTTGCGGTAAATGATTTGAGGTAAGACCAGATATAACATTAAATCATCCGATACCAGTAAATAAAATAATTGTAGTAGACAATCTAAAAAAAAAAATTAAAACTTAACTTTAGAAATGTGGCTGGTAGGAAAGAGTTTAAACGTGTTTTTTTATTGCAATGGGGATTAAACTAATAAGTTTGATCAGAGAAAGGTTAAAATATTACAGCCATCTCCGAAACCCTTGACTACCAACCCACTGCTCAAATACTGTGATGATGTAAGTGCATTTTGAACGGTCAGCGTTTCAATCGCCTTGACACATGAGACGACGCATTGACGATCGTTGTCCCCAAAAGCCTTAATAAAACACACAAAAAAAAAGTAATGGCAAAGCCTTGGATGAAATTACAAAATTCGGATATTTTGAATGATTAATTTAGGGAAGGAAGTTTCTGCGCAACATTTTAGACTACAGTGAAAGGCATCTATAACGTGCGTAGTTTATTCTTTAAAGCAAATAAAACTATAGTTGCGTCTCAAGATGTAAAAAAAAACACCACTAGAAAACATTCCAGTAATTACAATGACAATTGATGAGTTAAAATTTCTGGTTATGACTGGGATAAGGCTAAAGCCCAAAATATACATTTGTTTGGCTGCAGTATAGATGACGTGCAACTCCAGAAAAGAGAGCTACATGCCTTCCAATCAAGTGAAGCTGTACGCCTCCAGAGGAAAGCAATTGGAGAAACATTATGGTAAGCTGTAGTCCTGCTCCTTAGTGTAGCTTCGTGCCTTAAAGAACTATCACAGCGGTGGCCGGTTTACATCCTAACATAAACAACATTTATGTTCGAAATACGACGTCCTTTCGTCGTACGGACCAATTTGTGTATCTCTCTACGTCTTACGCACGCACCTATTAGATTTTACGTTACTGCCTGGCCGGGGAGCGGCATAAAATTAATACTCTAGCCTCAAAAAAAATGAAACCGCCATGGAAAAATAACCGGAGAGCTCATGAGATATGATATTCAGAATGATGGAACGCAAAATACTTTGTGGGTGAATGCAGGAATGTTGGTACAACCAGTGTGATAGCTGCACGCGTAATTTTAACGAAGTGGTACAATAATAAACCGCTGTTATAGTGTTGCTTAGTTCTTCCGATGAAATAGGTCACAACCACAAAAGTTAACATTCAATGAATCTCCTCGCAGGCGCACACATACGTTTCGTACCCTAACTATTCAAAAGGTAAAAAGTGTTTAAATATTTGTTCCATTTTGAAATAACTGTTGAAGGACACCCAATGTATTTAATGCGTCGAAGGAGACGGCCGTTTTATTGTCTCATCGCCGAGGCACAACTCAACAACACACAGAGTTGTGTTCCGACTGCAGTGACCGACGTGAAACTATGCACGTCGCTACTGCAAACTTGGGTTGCAGTGGTTTCGACAAAACCCAAAATGCAGCGTTGTGTGGTAGCGGTCAGATGTGACGTTCACTTGCCCAGCAGAATGTTTGGGTTCATACGCACAACGAATAAGTCAAGATAAAGATGTTTCCAGGAGAAGGTTTATCAAATACACACTCGCACGCTAANCGTCGCTACTGCAAACTTGGGTTGCAGTGGTTTCGACAAAACCCAAAATGCAGCGTTGTGTGGTAGCGGTCAGATGGGACGTTCACTTGCCCAGCAGAATGTTTGGGTTCATACGCACAACGAATAAGTCAAGATAAAGATGTTTCCAGGAGAAGGTTTATCAAATACACACTCGCACGCTAACGTCGAAACTCTACGACTAATTTGAAGAGGGACTCGAACTCGGCACCATTCTGTTAGCTTTCAAACATCTTGTCCCATTTGAAACACACTTAGCGCTCTGTTTCACTCGCTATAATGGTTTTTTTTTTTTTTTCCATTTCTCGCTGATATAAGCCGTTATGAAAAAAAATGTCAAAAATGCGAATGTAATGCTGTAGCCGTTTGTTTACCTCGCCCTGTAGTACAGACATAGCACGTAAGCTAAAGATGTCGCGTTTACCTTAGCAGTTTTAAAAACAACCTATAAAAATTCCTATCAGTAAATAAATTTATTTTAACCAACATACTGACTGCCGTGTCCGCAATAAAATTGGTAACAATGTGAGAAAATTAGTCCCGTGTCACACGTATGGCGTTTAATTTTTGAACATTGAAATAATTAAATTTATTTTCTCCTTTCTCTACACATAAGAGTAAGATACATCTTGCTATAGGCTGCTCGGGGTTAATTGAGCACTTTTGAAAGCCCTGCTTAAGATCTACTTTTCTTCGCGTACTATATCCTTCCGCCAAACGTAAAATTTACATTATCATGGGCCTAATAACTTTTTTCGTCCGTCAGTGAAGTATATCGTGAAGTTGTTATGAACCTAATTATGTTACTAATCTGTCATTCGCAAAGAAAAAAATAATTTGAGTCATTACAAATTTAAAAGCTGCACTCGAAACTTTTTTACTAATTCGCTAGCAACTTAGTTGGGAGCTGGCATGCCAATGTGTAAGGTAGGATATAAGCAGTTAAAGGCCAGTGAATTTTTCAAAAGGTTGATTTCAAAAGTAATCTCTTTACCATGAACAGCCTATAGTTGCATTTTTACGTTCCTTTTATAGTCTATTAGCGGTTTCTCCACATTTTTTGAATCAAACCTTTGAAAAATCATCCTATAAATGACGTGCTTGGTTGTTACCTGCATATGCCATGTATCACAAGCGTTTTGAATGTGTGTTCACATAAAAAACTTTATTTTCACAATATAGAACTTTTAATTATATTTTATATATAAATTATAACAAATGACATATATTATGAATATAAATAATAACAGGGCGAAAATAGTGGTATTGGTAATACCTAGCAAGAAATAGTTCTAATACAAAGTATTACTACACTGAGTGCTCACGAATGCGCTGTTTGGTTCCTTTGGTGTAATTTTCTATGGGTGCTTGGTTAAACTTTGTTTGTATGAGGCGGAGGAATATGCTGGAAGTAGAACTGAAGTAGGGCTTCATAAAAGTTGGAAGTAACCGTGAATGGATTATACACACACGCAAGTACTCACGTCGGTGGGGTGAGTGCTCTATTTATAACAGCAGTGATCCTTCCTGGAGACTTCCGCACACACACCTGCCCCAGGTGACACAGTTCAGTGTCCAGAGGTTTCTCGAGCGAAGGAGCCAATCGCCGACTTTCTGGAAGGTGTTGGTCGCCGCCAGGTGCGAGATGCCAATCACAGGCACATCTTCTCCGCATCCCGCACTACTACGCCATCCAAGTGTGGGCTCGGGTCTTACACGGCTATAATGCCATTGCAATTTCTTAACGTCATATGGAGCTGCTTGTTATTTTTAAATAATAACTAAGTGGACGTAAATAATTAAATGAGCTATGGTGCAATATTTTCCCCCTGGTCCTATATATGCGTCTTTAGGTCGCAGTAGTACAGTTTGTTCGCACGAGGGTCTGGCCGCTCAGCTGCAGAAACTTCACAAGCGCACCCACCGCTGCACGTGGTCGCACGCGACAGGGTGAGTCACTCGCGCGCCGCTCTCACGTGCACGTCGAATCGAAGTGCCCCGGGAACATTCCTTTATTGCGCCTCAAACACGAACCTGCTACAGCATGAAAAGATGCATTAAACATATTTATTGAAGGCGCTTTTTGAATCAACCCTTTGAGAAATCACCCCCCGTGTATGACGTGCTTGGTTGTTCCCTAAATGTGTCACAAGCATTTTATACTTATGTTAAGATAAGAGTGCCTTATTTTAGGTTAATTTGTACTTTTACTTATATTCCGTTTGTAAATTATAATATTTTATTTATCATTAATAAAAATAAAAGTAGGGGGAAATAGGTGTGCTGGTAATGCTTACTAAGAAATAGTTCTCATGCAAAATATTATTACACTGGTTGCACACGAATGCGGTGCGTTGTCCTTTGGTGTAGTTTTCTAGACTTATTAAAGCTTAGTTCGCACGAGGCGCATCCAAGAAGCAGAACTTTAGCAGGGCTTCAGAAAAGTTAGAAGTAATCATGTGTAGACTATAACCTCGACCTAAAATAGTATTTCGCGAGGGAGGCATAGAAATGGTAATCAATTGCAGTGATATATGCTTATAATAAAAATACAAAAAGTAAAAAAAATATACTGCGAAACAGGTTGGGGTCGAACCCACGACCATCCCTTCCCACAACCGACGCGACGCCAGTGTACCTACTAACCAAGGAGCGGGGAAGGGATGAAGTTGGCACTTCTTGGTTAGACTTCCGAGTCTTATTTGCAGGCCGGACTTGTGGCCACTAACGATTTTATCCCCAACCACTCAACTTGAACTCTATTTACTTATAATTTGCCCATTTTTATTTATGACATTTGGAATTTAAAAATTTTTTTTATGAAAACATTATCAACCGTATTTACAAGAATTTCATTTTTTTTTTTTTCAAAATGTTCAAACGAATATTGTTTTTTTGTCCCTGCAACACGGCATCAGTACCTACCCACTTACGCTAGGCTGATAAGAAATGCACATTATTTATAATATTGTAAACAGTAAGATACAAACATAATCTTCGTGAAAGTAATGAAACCAAAAGATTGCGCCGGGGTTGGGGAGGGGGTTAGGGGGGATAGTAATTCCGTAACAATGCACTCAAAACCTTATTACACCCGTATTTTCTTCCATGCCTTACATACAAGCATGCATGTAGTTTGCGTAAAACACGCCATTGTTGCAAAGAAATCGTAGCGAAGAACTGTTAACGAACCTTTTAAAACGACGTTGGAGGCGATACGAAGTAGCAGTGTCCAAGCACGAAATGGAACAACGGGTGGTAGCGATCAAGCAAGTTCAAACAACAGGAATTTTAACAAAAAAAATTAACTACGACACCATGCTTCGTAAACCGATAATTACTTGCCATAGATTATATTTTGGACAGTGTTAACTTGCATAACTGAAGCAAGTATTATTGGAATAACAATCAAGTAGAATATGTGGCGAGAAAATTAATTCCGTTTATAAATATAAGTGCGCGTGCTACTCCTACGTTGGTGTACATACAACTCTTACCGCTCAATAATAACACTGTAGGCACTAACTATCTAATGTCAACGCCTTCACCACCGCTAGTCGCAGAAAATAAAACGTTGAGATGAAATATTTTCAGTATAGTGGACTGCACGCCCAAATAAAACTTGCTTGCTGTGCATATCAGCTCTGGAACAAAACCCCAAGTTCTACAGGACGAAGTCATTATTAATAACTATTCTCATTACTCTAAATATACATTTTAGAGACGCGCTGTTAAGGCTCGGCTTCACCCCTTTTTGCAGAAATTATTCGTTTTCGCGTCATACATTCGGATTCATAGTAATCACTGATAACGTACGATTATAGAAAATTTAAATTTTACGTGTTATTTGATATTATTGAGTGTAATTGTAATTGTGTGGTATCTGAATGTTGTAAAAAGTCAGGAACATATTTATATTTGATCAATCAGTTCCTGTATTTTTGCAAGCAGTAAATAGCACACAGTGAACATTATATACAATCACATTAAACTAGTCGATTGTAAATTTTCCATAATCAAACATTTCCTATAATACATCTGAAATGGAAATTAAGACACGAAAACGACGAATCTCTGCAAAAGTCGTGAAGCCGAGCCTTGATCACGAATGTCGATGTGTATGTGTGCGCGCATGTGCTTATAACATTCGTCGAAGTGCGTAAACGTAATATGCTAACAGAGCACAAATGTAATAAGTTTAAGTTTCGTACAAATGCAACCGGAAAACTGTTGCGTGATCTCTTGGTTCTCGGCGCGTAGGCGAGAGGGGTAATGAGTTACCTATACTGATGAGTTGTCTTTCAAATCAGGAAGTGGGTGCTACAGCGCTTTTTTTTTAACCGAATCAGCTGTCTTTCAACCTGCCGTCTGCTGCATGCGCGGAACGTTCAACTCGTGAATGAATGTGTACGTTCAGCGTACTCTGGATGGAGGCGGCCAGAAGATCGACAACTGTTTCAATTACCTCCGATTACACACGATCTTTTCCTCTTCCAAGAACGCATTTATATTGAACCTACGAAAATGTTACTTCAAATTGGTCTCCTCACTGTGTACTCTATGTGTATTTTGTGTTATAGATATCTTGAAAATACGAGTACATTGCATTTGCATGTATGCTTTTTTTTTCTTAATATAAAGTCACGTGCAATTGACTACAGAAAACTGTCAAACTTTTGCCATGCGTCGCATTTGAAGGGAACTTAATTAGCACAGATTGTGTGTGTGTGTGTGCATGTATATATACACATACACAAACACACGCACACACACAAACAGCGTGACAGGATGTACGTCGCAACAAAACCTAGTCACTATCGACGACGTTTTTCATGCATTCTGAAATTCGAATCAGTGGAAAACCACTGATTGTTTCAGTGAAAAAATTTCGCTGATTGAATAAGTGACGGCCAACAGCGGTGGCGAATTAAATATTGTTTTTATCGAATTTAGCAAATAATTATGAGAAATAAACATATTTACGATAGTTTAATATTTATAAGCGCAACTTAAAAAAAGAATAAAATTTTCGGAGGTGGGCGGGAATAAACTCACACCTCCGTTCCACTTCACTTTTAGGCCGTTACCTTACCACCTGCGCTACCAAATCAAGTTGATGAATGAGTGGAAAATACATGCCTTATAGTTATTTATCGAAATTATGAAGTTCTAAATTGTATGCCTTTACGTTTCGTTTTTTGTTTAGCGGTACCGTCAGGATAGTTAAAACGAATAGTACATACGAGTGCACTCTTTTCACCACATTATATGCAGTTTAAACTTTCAAACAGAGCGCTGTGATGTTACATGACAACGAAATGAAAGACGTAAAAAGGAATGAAATAATGAATGTTCATGTTACCTCGTAAAATAGTGTTTTGAAAGACGAAACACATTTTAGAAAGTATTTTGTATTGGTTTTATTAGTCTATTCGTTGTTATTTCACTTAATATACGTTGCTTAGCGGCCATTTTTAAACGTTGTTTGACGGCCATTTTTACGCGCTGTTTAACTGATCCATCAGTCAAAAAACTAACCACTGAAAAACAGTGAAAAAATGACTGATGAATTAGTGGAAAATGTCACTGAATGAGTAAGTGAAGGAAAACTAGCACTTCTTCACTGGTTCATCAGTTAAATTCACTGAAGTGACTAATGAATCAGTCAGGTAGTGTTAACTGATTGAAACAGTGACATTCTCACTGATTCAGTTTTAGTGTGTGGCAATCAATTGTTACCGATTTGTACGGATACTTCCAGGAAATTTCTATTTTGCATATGCAATCGGTTATTTACAGCGAACTAAGACAGGCCAAATCCGTTACAAGTGTACACGCAAATATCGTAGCGGTAAATGGAGATCTGGGCTTTGCACTTACGATTTCCCGGTTCCTGAAGATGTGAAATACATAAAGACATTCATACACCCGTGCGAATTATTTGGGCCTACTAAAACGTTGAAAAAAAATCATTTTCTTCCATACAACGATTCAGCCAGTCTAATGATGAGCTCAAAATGCACAATGTCTCGCCTTTAAACAGTGTGTTCCTGGACTGAACAAAACACACGCCCGCTCTTACTCCAGCTTATACAAAGAAATTACTTGAAATAAATCCCCTGCCCGTTAGTCCTCTTACTTTAACGGAAACGTTGACTGTGATATGTATCTAGTCTTACAACGGTTGCAGATGTATTATTTTATGTACAGAACTTCAGTAACACAGGTAGCGAGGTAGTCTCTAGCTGAAAGTGCTATTAAACGTGTAATGATTATATTAACTGACAGTAAAATACGCTAATATTTGTTTAACAAACACCTCACCAAGAACTGTCGTAACGCTAAATTACTTACGTTTATAATAATTTCATAGTTTCCCTTTATTATTGCCCATGGGACCTAGTCATTATTGTCACGATAAACCTCACTTCATGAGCAAAAAAATTCAGCAGTGCTTTCAAAATGGTTCAATAAATTATATAGTGTGGCCTATATGCCGCCAACTGGTGTAGGTTGTATACTTTATTCATTAAGATGTGGCAACAGAGTTTAACATTACCAGTGACAAAGTTAAAGTCAATGGTTGGCTATTCGGTTAACAGTATGAACGCAGCAGAAAACAGTTCCAAAAGTATTTTGTAGTTTTTAAAGTGAAACTTAGTAATTTAGATTTTTAACTGCGTCTTTTAATGTTTCATAATATTATAATACTTTGTGCACATGCAAGAGTGTGGACCTAAGTGCTTATATCATTTAAATATTTTCACTTGTTTTGCTCTGGATTAAAAACTCTCCAAGTTGCCAGTGCTGAGCAAGATGGCGGCCGAAATACACGCAAAGCAAAAATAATATTGATGTCACGAAACTTGATTTCCTAATTTGATTGTTTTACAGCGTGATTTTGACAGCTGACGACACATGTGCTGGTAGTCTGCAACACAATGAGTGCCTTCCCAGTGCGCGGACAGGCGGAGCGATACGAACGACCGCCTGCTTCGGCCAGGTGCGTAGCCAGCATCACGTCATGCGACAGTCAGCATTCTGTCCCGCCTCCTTGATAGCGGCCGATTGCACTGCCTTTATTGCGTCATTCGCACTCCCAAATGTTTTGCCAGTGCGGCAACACACGCAGAGCGAGAGAGACAGAAAGCTATTATTAGGAACTATTATCATCACCATTCTCTCCCCCTCCCCTGGTTTTTCTTCCTTGCCCTCTCTTTTTTTCTCCTGCAGTGCACTGTAACCCAACAGGTCGTACTGCAGAATACGTAATCTCACCTTCGGCCAGTAACGCTCGTTACGATACGCGATACAATTTATTTAAAATTTTTGGTAATGCTCTTTGGGAAACAGAAATATTGCCGGATTTACTTGTCTCCAGATAACGTTTTTTTTTTTTCATGCTATTGTTTCTTTCATTTGGAACAGATGTCTACCTTGCAGATTCTAAACTCGCTTTAGAAACAAAGTATTGCTTAAAAAATCTCATGGAATGCAGTACTCAGATAAATATATTTTTTGGTTATTCAGTATGAAATCAAAAATTATAAATTAATCCTCATTTTGATCACGAGAAATATTTTCTTACAATAACATTTCCTTGCGTATGTTTATTGGTATTCCCCAAAATATTATGTTGTGTGTCTTCAAAGTAGTTGTTACAGAAAGGATAACGTTATAAAATACCCCATTTTGATTTGTTTCTTCATTATGCATATCTGCCAATTTTCTGTAACAGCCAGCCCATACACCAAACTAACTAGCTCAATTCTAAAGGAAGTGCTAAAAAATTATTGTTACGTCGATGCCTTAATGCAAGCCGTTAATCACGAGTGCAAATAATTTTTAAGAAATATAATTTGTCTTAAATAAAAGGGCAGTGGAACTTCTGCATTTAATAAAAAATAAGTGGTATTAGTATTTATTAATCAGCACTTCGAAAAATACACGAAGTAAAATTCAACGCACGTTTTCAAACGTACGGTGGAAAATGAAACTAATCGCATGCCTTAAAATTATTTTCTTTCCGAACTGAGTCTATATGTTAGCCTATGTAACAAATTCAGACAATTTGCTCAAATACGTTGTCAGTAATTGTCTCTCGGCTTTAACTCTTCATACGATACGATCTCCCATATTCAGGCGAAATGCGGCCAAGTTATGATCAATTAATTACTCGCGTCGGTACGAAGTACAAGTGCCTATTTTCTGAGCCGACGTGGACGTCAGTCAACAGCTAGAAAATTCTGTCGATTACGTTAACAGACGTAACACGCTTTTTTTTTTGATCACCAGCTTGCGACACGGTGAAAAGGTTTTTGTACTTTTTACAAGCAAACGTAATGGAAATTGTGTTGCCAAATGGTCTTTTGCAGTATCCTACTACACAACTTTATCTAGTAAAAACTGCACTGCATATGTATTACACATTTTTTGTATTTGAACTTTTATTACTGAGAAGCGGAAATAAAATACTTTACGTGCTCTCGAACAACTATGACGAACAAATAAGAGAGAAGTAAAAGAAAACCTTACTAAAATTGTACTAGTAAAAAAATAACACCTTTCGAACCAGCAAACCTTCAACCTCCGGGTTACAACTCTAAGACCCTGACCACACGACTAATTTGACTTACAACATCCGCACATCTTCCGAGTGTTAAATCTTATGTATGTTAATTTAGGTGAGAAAAAATACCACGTCTTGAGATGAATTGAAGTAAGTGATTTAGAGAAGATCTGCCATTTAGAAGGGCATAAAAGTCTACAGGCGGTTTGCACATTTGCCGTTTTATAATTGCAGAAAATATTCTTTCAGAATGTTTGCGTCAGGACAACGGTCATTGGCATTATATATCTACAAAATATTATTACTGGCTGTCCGGGAGGTTGAAGCTACAGTCAGGTTTTAAACATAAGTTTAGAAAATATGTACAGGAACGAATAACTTGCCATTTCAGTGAGGACAAGAGAATGTTAGTAGATATAACTTGCATTCTCAAGCGGCACAAATAACCTTAAGCATAAGTCAAAGATGCCTAGTTTCACAGTGACATGTTGCCCTGCCGCAAAAGAAAAAAAACTCAAGTCCTCAAAGACCTTATCTTAACGGCACGTTTAACAACTATAAAAAATATATGCTGGAAAAAAATATCAGTACTTCACAGACGAAAGGGGTTCCACCGACAGAATGTTGTTTGACGTAAAAGGTGGCATGGATCGTTACGATATCTATAACGGATACGTCATGCTGCATGGCTTTTGTGGACATTATCAGCTCTAAGTATAAAGATCATCTGGTCGTGCATGCATTTTTCATCAACGGATGGACTTGGTATTACTAAATAACAATACCCTTCCTCTATATAATGCCTCGACAATTTTATCAGGGGCGTTCCTTTAAAAAACCTGAACTGTACTGTATTGCCTAACGGCGAGACATCGTCAATAGAACACTTTACTTGTTTGCGAAATGATGGACCGCCACTTACACCGTGCGTTAAGCCGCCTCAAGAAAAACGAATTTAATTATTACCGTGTGGTAGAATAGTTAGGATGAGTCTGAGGCAAGGGAGTGGGTGAGTAGGAGCCAGGAGCTGGCCAGCCGCCATGTTGTGACATCACCCAACCACCATCTTGGATCTGACTGACCTTGACCCATGACCTTGACCATGTACCCATGAACGTGAATGACCTTGAAATCCCCAAAAAATTGCAGAATAGTTCAAGAATCCCACGAAATTGATAAAAAATTTAAAAAATATATATAAAAAAATTAAAGATATACATGTCGGAGGGCCGGGGTTTGATGACAGGTGGATCGACTTGATATTGACGATGAAACAGGGGGTGAAGACAATCATGAAGACAGCATTGATGTAATGACTATGGTGAGAGCGTTGATGAAGTATTTGATGAGAAGGATGATGATTCCCTCGGCGTTCTCACACAGTTAACCAACGAGTTTTCTTCGACAAGTGATGCGAAGAAGGCAGAAGTCGTCAAGAACGCTCGTTACATATTTTACGAAGACCTGAATTAAATTTTTGATAAACTCAGATATTCGATTGGCCTGCAAAAACGTGGGGATCTCTCACGCATTGTTGAGATATCTTCAATCATCGATGAACTGAAGGATCGGGGTTACATCAGATGAGCCTGTTGGCTACTATCCATGATTTGCAAACATCTGAGAAATGTAAATATAGAATGTACAAAATAATTAGAAAGATAGAATGCATATAATAAGTAAATAAAAAAAATTTATAAACATATTAATTTGCGTTTAATTTCTTATACAGTCCCTTCTGCTTCTCTAAAAGACTTATAAATTCAGTGGCGAAAACAATCGATTGTGTGAGTCTTAGTGCAACCCTTTGGTATGGTCAGCTACGAGACTCTTATTAGAAACTTTTTTTTTTTCGAGATTGTCCATCATCGTTTGTATAGGTGGGTGGTATGGTGGGTTCGTCTTGTCGGTAGTTCTAGTCAGTTTAGCAGGAAATGGTCTCATCAGGAGTTAATCTTGGGCTGAGTCAATCTCGCCAGGAACCAGTCTTGGGTGGAGTTAGTCTTAGGTATAGTCAGTCGTTGGCTAGTATGGTTAGTTGGTATGGGTTCTTGTTGTGACCAGCTAGTAATGGTCAATTCTATGGACTGTGGTTTTTCTCGATTTGTCGAGTTCTATGTAATTGGGGTCAAGGGCAAGGTCGACAACAACCAACATGGGGGCTAAATCGACACCTCCTCTGGCCGCGAAATCGATCATTAATACACTAGCGTCACCTAGGTGATGAAACAGTAAACAAATGCCAAACGAAAAAAACGAATATGGTGAGTGGAGTGCCTTCGACGGAATGAGTAAGGTTTAGGAGGTAAGGGAGGGGAATGTTAATACAATTAGAAACATTGGTGGCGGGTCGAACGAACATTAGTAATCAACCAATATAAACACAGTTGGGTGGCGAAGCGAACAAAAGCAATTAACCAATGAGAAACATTGGTGAGCGTCAGTCGTCTGCTGGAAATTGTGCTCAGAGAACCTCCGGAAATGCAAGTTTATTTTATAAATATTTTAAAATATATTTTTTTATAATTTTTAATAAATGTTTTATTTTTTCTTGAGGTTTTATTTTCAAGGTCATCCAAAGTCACGGTTATAGGGTCAAGGTCAAGGTTACCTGGGCCCAACATGGTGTTTGGGTGATGTCATAACATGGCTGCTCGTCGGTTCCAGTCACTCGTCCCCTCTAAGCCCAAAAAATTAAAATTTTAGCTTCAAGGTTACCGTGGTTAAGGTCAAAGGTCAAGGTCACCAACATCTATCATGGCTGCCAAGATGGACACTGGTTGACCTGGCGAGGGCCGGTCATGTCGGGAGCTTAGTCGATCCACCTATCATCGAATCCCGGACCTCCTATATGTACAACTTTAAATATTTTTTTTTGTAATTTTGAATTTTAAATAATGTTTTTATTTGATTTAATTTTCATTAAAAAAATTGCCTCTATCTCCTTGCTCCATACTCATTCAAACTATTCTACTCAGTGTATTTTTCCAAAGCGAACATCGGCACTAAGAGGAGAAGACAGCAGAAGTTTTCCACAGGCTGGAGATTTAGCTATTTGAAGCAAGCATAGTTTAAAATAATCAGCTCAACCTTCTCGCAATATCGTTTCTATTCGACGTTTTATCACGCCAGTAAAAAAAAAAAGACCTCCGAGCAACGGCTCGTGTTTAATGATATACGCAGTTTTTTTTTTAACCGCCGCGGGTGCACGCAAAGAACGCAGCTCAATCATATTTTACTTCGAAAGCGATAACCATGCAAACGGGCCAGGCTTTATTGATCTCCGCGGCAAAATTGTTCGCGCCATTGACCGAGCGGGATCCTTATTCGCCGGCTTTCAGCGCAGAAACATATGCTGCTTATGTTTTACATGGCAAAGCAAATTGAGACAGAAGGAAATAGTCGACAAACAGCGCTGGCTGCAGCCCTCCTCGTAGCCTCGAAACCCTTCGCCTGTCATTTCCCTCAAGGCTCGATTGTTTTGTGNGGGGGTGGAAGAAGCAAAGACGAAATGAGGCGAGGGAGAAAGGCGGTATAAAAGGGAGCGAAAGGATGCGGCGTATAAAACATGGAATCAAAAAAGAGATGCGTAGCCGCTCGCAGCACTTAACAACGCTCATGAGCGAAAACTCATACGTCCTTGGTCTGCTTCGGCTGCGTTCCCAGTCTGTCCAGGGGACGCGATTTCACCATCGGGAACATGCTATCATTTTGCCTTCGATAGTGATTTATTTTACAGAAAAGTGTACGTTCGTGTAGGTGATGAGCAGCCACAAGGAACATTCGCCAGTTCGTCGATCTGTAGCTAATCTTCACAACCTTAACACAATCGTGCAGATACCAAGAGCTCACAGATATCTTGCTACCACAGTAGAAGGCGATTACTAGGACAGTGTTTTGCTGCAGGTTTGTTGTTGGTCCAGTAATCACCTGCAGGTGTGAAATAACGCATGTTCCAATTGCAAACGCAAATAAACGTACGGTAGTTTGAGCTCTAGCGTGCCCTGGACTGTGAATGTTTCACGTTTCAAGTAATGAGTTTTAATTTAACAGTTTTAGGTCAGTCAGAACCGCTTACCATACATAAAGAGTTGAGTGAGATATTTTGGCGGCTTAACAGCGGAGTCTTGAGAGTCGATGAAGGTGAAATGAGGTGAGAATGGAGCAGCGCCGTAATGCAAGGGTGGGGGAAACGGGAGATCTCCGAGAAAACCCGCCGACCAGCGGCAACGTCCGGCACGATTCCCACAGCGTAAATCCGAGAGTGACCCGGCCGGGGATTGAGCCTGGTACGCCTTGGTGGGAGGTTAGTAGTCTAACTACTACACCACCGCGGTCCCCAGTACATACAGAGAAAAATTAATAGAACTGTAACGGTGCTCTCAGCGACGCAATGTGATCGCACGGCAAGGTAAATGTGTCTGCACGTCACTCGAAGGACGAGTTCACACGTATGTATGTGGGTGTGTGTGTGTGTGTGTGAAAGGCACGCCAGGACTTTGTTGCAAGTATTTCACAACATCGAGCAAGGTGTCATGTAATGCAAAACATTCCGGCCCATTGTTTTTTTTCTGGCGTGAAATATTTTTGAAGTTTACTGACACCTATGTTTTATTTCTTTCCAGAAATGTTATTAAACTACCACATATATATACAAGCTATGGCTCAAAATGTGCAACCACACAAAGCTATATGGCAAATTAAACCTAAAAATGAATTTAAAATTAGTTAAATTAAGCAAATTTAACTTCATACAAAACTTTAAAACATACTTAGCGAGATGAAAACTAAAAATAACAATTCTTAGTCCACATAACATAAGTACTTTATATCTTAATCTAACCAGTTGAACTGAATTGGTAATTCAAAATATAACATTTGGAATTAAGTAAAGCCAGTATACAGAAATTAGTTATCGACAAGTCAGATTATATAATCTTGACCAGCATTTTTTGTTGAGCCTATAGAAAAATTATACATATAGACCAAACCTAAATTACACTTTATTAATTTAACCAACAGACCCATCACATTTCACATCTTCTACCACCCAATTTCTTTCAGTAGGTTGTTTTTTGCCTTTTTGCACACATGTTTTTCCTTTTATGCCATAAATGTGACGGGTCATTTGTTGCTTATACTTAGCCACCACAACTTACCATAAACAAAAAAAAAATAAAAATAAGTGACCCAACGGTAGGTTCTACATATTTTCCTGAGAGAGAGTATTAACAATCTCAGGTTTCCATAGCTATGAAGTCCAGATATGAGCGATAACATTTAAAACGGGCGTGTGAAGATGTTGATAAAGACGGCGTATATGGTGAAGAGTGGCATAAGTTTGAGAATGTGGGCGTGGGCGACACGAAGAATTGCAAGGCCTAGGTTGGACGACACAAGGCTGGAGGTAGGTGAACACGGACTAGCAGGTGCGGCGGCTGGCATGTAAGTAGTCGGTGTTATACGTGGGCAGCCGTCCCCTAGCCAGCCAGAGCTGTGACTGTTGTTATATGACACTACCCGTCACGTGACCCTTTCTGCTCCATCCCTCTGTCTTCCCTGCGCTACCCTCGCGCTGCGGCGCCACCCTTCCCTAGGCTCGCCTCCCTCTTCATCCTGCAACCCCCCCTCCCCCCAACAACCACCCTTCTCAACCCCTGCCGGCCTGCTACCAAATGAGCCGAGGGGTCTTCGTATATTTCCAAACGCACTTTACGTCTGATATCCCAGCCGCCACTTCGCTACTGCCAGTCATTATCAATAATGGTATTCCACCATTAAGTTCCTATATTCGCCACATTTCGTCGTTCCGAAACAAAAAAGATTTGGTTTGTTAGGCCAGAATGCATCACCGACTCTCGGGGTTTCTCTCTACTTAGTGCTCTTCAGAGCAACGACGACGTACGGCGCACCAGTATCGCGCGAGCTTTCCTCTAGCCGCCGCGACTCTTGCAAGACGACACTTTATTTTAAAAAAGATACACAGACGCTTCCTTCGTCGTCGTTCTAGAACAACGCTCGTGTGCAGAGAATACACGACGGCTAAATTAGAACAAATTCACTTCTGAATTCGTACCGTAAAGATTTTTTTTTTTTTGCGATCATGCACGAGAAGCAACGAAAACACGCTGTAATGAGAAAAATTCCAATAGAAAGAAAGAGCACTTTTGAAGAATAGACACTTCGGGGTCGGAACGGCTATGTCCATGGAGAAAACATAACTACGGCTAATTACGCTTCTAATCACAGCTTATAATTACTCTTCGCTGCGGAGAAAAAGCAGTAAATTGCTACTAATGTCATTAATTTCACTCCCACGAGTTCATGCGGAAAACCGAGAGCACCAGAGGGGAAACGGGGCATTCATATTTTGAGCATGAATGCGGTGGGGAAAAAAATCCGATGATATACTCAAGACTAGACGTACGTGGATACACGTGGAAACGAATAATTGTCTGCGCGAATAAAGGAAACTACTGAACTGTGGACACTTAAAAATCCCATATTTCAGCATCTAGAATGTAGAATGGCTCCTCGGAAGAAGATAATAAACACACGTGTATTTGAGCCACGATAATATTTTAATGGAAAGTAAAATGTATTTACAAACTCCTAACCCGAAATGTTCTTCATCGTTCTTAAACGCACTAGCCATATTTAAAAAACATTTCATCATTACTGCAATTTGTACGTCACAGTTCCAGAATTAACATCACTGCTAATAACACTTTTGCATATTCCTGGGGGTAAGTCTGTCTTATTCTCAATCAAATTAATAAACCAAAACTAATTTCACAGTTATTTATGTACTAGTCATATTGACGGCTTTGACTCACAATAAAACTAACACGTATTTCCATTGTTGAATGCAGTTACAATAAAAATGAACAAAGCAAAATAATTAATGTATTTGTTACAGTTACGAAAAAATTGATTTAGTTATACTATTCGCACTGCACAGTCCCTGCAAGATATTATACACCCTTTAATTGCGTTTGCCCCTCACCAGGGCCTGATTTAGGCCTAGGTAACCAGGGAACTAGCCTAGGGCGGCAGCTTCTACAGGGGCGGGCTGGGTGAATATTTACAATAATAAATTGGATATTAAGCACCCCCAGCTTGATATGGACGCTAAAAGATAATTAAGAACTAGCTTCACGCCAAGACAGTTTGAAGCTGTTTCCATGCTTTATATGGAAAGGGACATATTTCACAAATTATTAGAGACCTGAAAAATTTGCGAGTTCAGTGACCTGCAGGCTAGACTTTACAGTATTTTGTACAAATATGCCAATATCAACATCAGATTGGTTGTCTGCCATCACAGTGGAAGGCGACAATTGTACACCGTTCTTCAGGAGGTGTCAAAAACCGTGTGGACAATAGCTAAAGTTATATAAACGCACGTGTTTTGAATTATAGCGTGTCCCAAAATGAATCCGCGAATTCTTCAGGTATCTACAAATTAGACAACGATGAATACCAAAGAGTCGTCTCCAGCACTCGACACATTCGTACGAGTGTATCACTACGCCGCACTCTGTTACACACCCACGCATCCAACTCCCTGGTACAGTCCATTTGCTGTTTCTTCAAATGTTTTGAATCAAACCTTTGAAAATCATACGTATATGATGTATTTGCTTGTTTCGCGCTCACGCGTTTACATTCTTCACTCCCCCTGCCTCTACTGAGCATGAGAAAGGCGTGTGAGGACCTGCAGTGGGGGTCGATATGGCGATTGATTTGACTGGAGCTCGTGCACACTTGTACAGATTATGTTTTCAGCCTATCTCCTTCTCTCTTTCAAACAAAATGGACGCAAAAATACTGAGATACCAAAATATCACCTAAACTGTTGGGCAAAATAGCCGTATATATCCTACATGTATAAATAACACCACAGCAGCGATATCGCTGTCGAGCGAATACTGACAAGTAATAAAAATAATTTGTGACTTAGTATGGCTATTTACACAATGACGAATGTGTGAGAATTAATTCTTAAATATTTGCGTATAATTAATTTGTCTTTGGCGTGTGAGATATTCCACATTCTAGTAGTATATAAAATTCATTCACGCTCTCCTTACAACGAAAAAATTTGAATACGTTGCATACATAAATAATATTTTGAATTCATTAAAATTAGAAGGAACNCTCATTCACTATATATATATATATATATATATATATATATATATATATATATAAACTATGTGGCAATAATAGTTACACCAGTTTCTAATTTCGATAGTTTTAATAATGCCTCGTGATCATTAAATACAACTGAAAATGGTTATTAAAAAAGAAAAATATGGAATATATTTTGTCTACTATTCTAAATATCACGAAGTCGTTATGCTTAATACGGCGACTTACTTTCATTCCATAAAATTTTATTATATCATCCGTGATTTTACATTTTGCAATAATGGCGAAAATATTTTTAAAAACACGTCTAAATTATTTATCCATCAATATGACTAAACCTTCTGACTGAAATGTAAACAGAAGTTTCTTTCAGGTTACCTTGTTTCATAAATTAACTAATATAATACACTCCTGTAATTTACTAATATAAAGTTTAAAAAATAGTTGTTGTTTTAGAAAAAAGAACAGTTTAAAAAAAATTTTCATCAGAGGATGAAAACAGTGAAATCTTTATTTTTAAAAAAAGGCAACAAATGCGCGAATAAATTACAACGTTTAACTAACAGATATTATCTAATTTTCCACAGCAAACGCAGCAGGGGCAACTAATTTCACCCGACATAATATAAGTAAGAAAATTATCACTTTATTTTACTTTTTTCATTATACAGCACTGTCTTTTAACTACGCGGTTTTAATGAATAGCGTGTTATACTTCCATTATTAGACCCTAAAGGATCCACAAAAGTTGCAGTAAAAATATGCATCTGTACCGATCTTCAAGCATGACTCACTGGCGTTCAACTCAAATTAACTACTTTTAAAAGTCTTTATTCCCACCGGGTTACTGCCGAGTAAAAAAAAGTAAAACACACTTCTGATCCGAATCTAGAGATAGAAAAGTTGAAAGCAGTTCGCGCACACGCAATACAGTAGAGACCAGAAAGCGATGAACAATCGATATCGTTGATCGATATGGGTGTATATGAGGCTTCGACACGTAATGTTGCGTTAGGAAAAAATCAATGCATAACAACCAGCACGTAAAGGAAGGAAAGTTTCCTTATCGTTAAGAATTTCCTCGAGTCATTGGTATTCGCAAGATTAATGCCACACGCAGTATAGCTACCACGGTTCACAAGAAACAAAAAAAAAGACAAGCGTGGTTGCGGTAAGAGACAGTGTGACTTCAGCACTTGTTTGCGCTTCTTTAACAACAATTTGAGCAAAACAGTACCAGATACGAATACTTCGGCCTGTATTAGCTAAAAATTACATGTTACACTTGAAGGCATAAAATGTATACATTTTTTTTTTATTTCACAAAAGAAATGTTTGGTACATTTACAAAAGTTTGTACAAATACATAAATATCTCTTGTAACATTTCTTCTTTCTAACTTTACAAGAGCTGTATTTGTAATACATTTAGAAAAAGGTTTGTACTGAGCAGAATAACTCTAAATATTGAGGTCAAAGTTATGAACTATTATATTTTGTGACAAGACAAGTGAATGTGTTTACGATTGACGTTGATATCTATTACATAACACAAATTAAATTGGGGGAATGGGGATGATTATTTATTTATAACGTTCTTTCCAGTGGAAAAATATCCAATGATTTTTTACTTTACTTCCATAGGAATGATAGGCTTATGCGATCGTTAGGCCACGTAGTCAACCGAACAGAATATAAAAACATTTTGAATGTATGTAATCTAAAAAGTGTTGTCCCGGCGGAAACAGCCATAAAACAATATATTCTGCTTGTAAAACAGCAATATGCATATTTTTAATATGCCTGCAGACTTTTAGCGTTATTCTGTAGTACAGCAGTTATTTAAATCTCTAACCTCAATTTTCCCAAGAGGTTCATTTTACACCTAAGTTAATACACAGTTTAAGTTATCATCAGCAGTAGTCCAAAAGTTGTATGGCATAATAGCCTTGCGGTAAAAAGCTTAGAGTCATAAAGGATGATGTTTTGGCTACCAATAGCAAAAATATGTTATATTATTTGTCAATATTAAATCTATTTTTTCCGCATCTCTATGATTCATTCGTCACATCCTTTTGAGAGCGCAAAAAAATTTTTTCTTTTCTCACTTGTGTAAGTTGAAATGAAAGCATATGACTTTTGAATATTTGCTTCCAATATGTGTTTTAGAGTTTTCACCTAAAGAAGACAACAGGGTATGCAATATTTTTTCTTGTAAAGTTGCAAAAACATTTACAATGTAGACTTCGATACTTCTGAATNATATATATATATATATATATATATATATATATATATATATGCATTAGCTGATAGCGAATGTGTGGAATTGTGGAATTAGCAAAGCCAGTATAAATAAAGTCGTTAATATTCTTGTGCAGTAACTGTGGTTTTGAAATGTTGTGCTCTACCCGAGTATAGGGAAATAAGCTTCCGTGAGTACGAGTACGACGTCAATGTTTTCACAACTGTCGTTTTGTTAATATAAATAAAAATAATAATGCAGACCAATCGTATGGCGGTCTGGGGATGTAAGTGCCTTGCATCTTAGCCGACTGAGTTTATAGTCCCAAAACTGTAGATAAAACGAACAATGTCGAAGTAACTGCAGTTTAAAGTTAGAAAATACAGTATTTTATTAATCGCTAATGAAAGATAAACTGTTAAATGTAAAATTTATTCCATCACTGTACTCTGTATTTATTTCTAAAAGTATTTTGGTGGCTGCTGCAAGAATCTAAGCTAAGATTTGTGTGTCACCATCGTTTGCACTGTGGAGGTTTGCTGTGTGGAAAACTCTGGAAATAGAGTAGCCCTACACTCTTAAGTATCGATTAGTATATAAATATAGTTAATTTTTTGGACAATGCTTGAAGTAGTTCAGTTAACACGAACACCTTTGATTATTCCTCGAAGAAATAAAACCTTCGCAATAGCAAATAACCAAATTATATAAAAAAAAACTCTTTTAAATATGAGTTAAACACGCGCATCTGTACTTAACCTTTTCGTACTACACAAGCGTCAACTTGGAAGGTGGAAGTAGAAAACAATGTGCAAGAACTACTCAAATAAAAGTCTTGGCCAACGAATAAGAATACGGAGAGATCTGTTGTTTAGTTCGCTCAGCAGGTACGGTCGTCCACAGTGTATCCTCGAAATACTCTGTAATAGTTATGTTGGTACAAGACAGGGTAACACGCGCACCTTCGCACATAACTATATACTATCCGTCATAAGAGGAATTAAAAACGACACCTTAAGACGCTTTCACTTCACCACGGTTTGCATTTATCCTTCAGACTGGGCTTTACTGAAGTTTTTGCTTTCATTAACGATAATTGTCGTAGAGTTGGTAACATTTGAAAACTTCCCATACATGAATATTAGCCCCTACATTCAAATCTGGGAAATAATGAATTAAAATAGGCCACGTTTTAATGATCTGCACAATATAGATAAGCATCTGAGCTTAAATTAAAAGTTTCTGTCAAGGGGAATTGAATTTGGTGAGTCACCGATACTTCTGATGTGGCCAAAATGAATTCCAAACAAGCCTGCAATCACACTTTAATGAGCCATAGCACATGGGAATATAATCCGGCGTCACCATCTGAACGTGGCTATAAATAGCCAACAATGAAATTACTTGTAAAATAGGCAGTCGTACATGCCACCTTATCGTCATTTAAGATTATGTTAGCTGCCTACACTCCAAACTTAAGTCAGTGAGAATTGAGCCGAATCAGTGAAAACAGCTAGAATTGAGCAACTGGTAATCAGTTGATTAGCCGGTCAGCAGTAGCTTATCAACTGACCTTCAATGAACGTTATTTCACTAATTCGGATTTAGAGTGTAGTAAGACCACTTGCCCCGACCTACATGTGTTCTTGTACGGAGAGCAAGTCAGTTATCCCTATTCTGCGGTGACGAGGCTCAAAATGTAAGTATTATACATTATACTCTGCAACCCTGCACTTAAAAAAAATGTTCACCACTTTGGTGTCGTTCGTTTTCACTTGTGCAGTGTATTCAGTGCGTTCCTGTCAATATATTGCGGGAGAAAGGACACGCATGCTCTACTAGTCCAAGAGCTGACAAAAAATATGCCTAATATCATAAGAATGTATTAACAAACATATGTCTATTTTCACGCTTTTCAGTATGCTTTGGCACATACAGTAATAAATAGTAAATACGTAAATTTTTTTTAAATCAGCTTTAAAAGAGACTTAAGTTTAGAGCGATCTGATTAAATGACATTACGTGCCACACAATTAAAAATTTCTAATCACCTTGAACTGGAGCTGAAGGATGTTCCCAAATGTAAAAAAGAATATGAAATAGAATTCATGATGAAACCTTAATTGAAAGTTATTTTGCATCATAATACTTCTGAAAAAATTTTCTTCGTGATTTTTAATGATGTACATAATTTATTGCTATAATAAAGTAATACAAATTATCACAGCATTCTTAATTTAATGCTCACTGCAGATACCGCGGTCAAACGGGCCTTGTGGTTATTCAATGCTTTACGTTATTTCTAGCTGCAGGAGTGGTGTGTTTTTCGTTGGCATAAATGCAGAGAGCACAATCAGTTTACAGCGGAGCAAAGCATTTCTGACGGATCGAATCACCAGTTTATCACGATCTGTATAATAAAACCTATTTATATTGCCTTAATGACTGTTCCAATAGAATACTTATACTTATTTTTTTAAGTAAAGGTAAATAAAACACTCTTCAAACTCGTTCTTCTCATCGGTAATGTAACAACGTAAAATTTTGGGTTACGTCTAATGTACAGCAAATTAATAAAGAAAATGATTTTTTGTAACAAATATCCGGAACGCTAACCGCAAATATGCGGTTCTAGAAACCTGTTTAAATCTACAGTTTAAACGTTTAGCAGAACATATTGTGAAGTGGTGTCACAATACCTACCTATCAAAAGGAAAGCAGATACTTAGGTCTCGGCATCGGGCGAATGAGTGTGTGTAAACTTTTTATATGTACGTTGTTAACCTCCTTCCCTGAATATTAAATACAATGAAATAAATATTCATTTATAATAACGACTGCTTTTATTTCTCAGTATACGAGTTTTATCACCGCAGTAGGAAAATTATTTTCAAAACTATAGACCTACTTGAATTTCAGCTATCAAGTTGCGTGTGCGTAGACTTTGTAGCTAATGAAATTTCGTCATGCTTGGGTGACGGATTCCCAATGGACGTCTGTAGTTTTTTTTCTGCTTTTTTTACCGTTTCCGGGGGAACATCTAATGCATATACGATTCCTCATCCGTAAAAACAAACACTGTAATGAGCTGTGCAAGCACGGGCACAAAGAAACGTATATGTGGCTTGCTTGGTGAGGTAGAACCCTAAAACTAACATGCGGCTTCGCTTTCGTGAAACAGAATTCAGACCGGTAACATTTGTTCAGTCACGTTTCAATTGTTCCGTCCAAAGTGCCAAACCGAGTACCTGTGTGCCAGGATGTCCTTTATGGGGGTGTCTTGAATATGTTTGCGGCCAATTTAAAACAAGACTTGCTACTCTTTGCTGTTGTCCAGGTGCGGAAAGTGAGGGCTTTTGTGTTTGACTCACCGGCTTAAAATACTATTCGCATCTCGAGAAGCGGTTCAACATTTCACAAAGTAAAAAGTTGTTATTAATAGGCAACTACAAATACTTTCAAATGTATAGGTTATCAATTTAAAACAACCATTAAAAATAATAGAATAAGTGACGTAACATTGCTTTGGTTTCCAGTTGTAACCTCCTAAAGTTCTGACTGAGGTGGCGAACTTGTAATACACTGGACTTGGATACGGGGGGAGCCGGGCTCGATTGCCGAGTCGACCAACCTAATCTCGAAGCCCTACATCTGATCGAGACTGTGTTGAGTCCACTCGCCGTCGTGGGGCGGGAGCTTTCCTGGCCATGACGACCTTCAGCTAGTAGCAGTCCTTAGCAGCTGTGGTACGTATAGACTCATTGAAAAATCATCCAGAAATTATAATATTTAATTTATAATTAATATGAACAAAATTAGTGAGAAAATAGGCATGTTGGCAATGCCTAGCAAGAAATAGTTCTTATACAAAATATTATTACAATGAATGTGCCACGAATGCGGTGCGTTGTCCCTTTGGTGTAATTTTCTAGACTCGGTGAAGCTCTGTTTGCACGATGCGGAGGAATATCCTGGAAGTAGAATTTTAGCAGGGCCTCAGAAAAGTGTGAAGTAACAGTGAACATACTATAATTGTAACTTTCCACAGTTTCAGATTTGATGGGAGGGGGAGCGGTGAAGGACCATGAAATGGCTTTATCAGTTGACATTGTTCGAATTGAGATATGGCAGGTGCGTTTTCCCGGTGCGAAAATTCTAGACTCCATCTACGAAACCAATACTAAAGAGTTCTCCAGCATTCACAATCACATAAGAAATTTATCAGTTATCAGTTACCCTGCGTTCAGTCTCGCGCCTTCGCGTGTACAGAAATGGTTTATAAAAACGATAAACAGTAAACTGTTACTCCGTCAGTGCCAGTTACACTCTCAACGTAGGCACAACAAGTGACATGAAGCCGTGCTTCTGTGACAATATACATGTTACGAGCTCATCCTGTCCCCTTCCCGTAAATGTTGTCGGTAACGGAACGCGAAGCAAACGTCTGATTAGAGGAGGAACAATTACAAAAACAATTAGCATGTATAGACTTTTATACCTTGTTCAAATGTTATGTCACCTAGTTACAATCGACGACACAGAATAACGTCGTACTACTTATAAACCAGCATAGCTTTGTACCTTTCGAGTTATAACAAACAAAAAGTTTCATTATTTGCTTATTCGTATCGAGGCATCATGAATCAGGTCTAACATTTTCAAACTTATTAAATAAAATTTATCTGAAAAAAGTAAGTATAATATTACACACGTGTTGTGATGTATTGTTCGTAAACCAATCTAAAAGGGTGATTTAACTGGTACACCATTCGATTTCAGTACGACTTCATTAAACCATAAATACCGGCAAAATTCTTGGTGAACTGCACGTAAGCAATCCTTCAGTTACATCGAGAGAAAGATTAGTTGAAGATACAAAATAAATTTGTTTACAATGAACAATATGTTGTTCACTCAACTACTAATTGGTTTGCATGCCGCAAACATTACAACTATTATGGCAGACTCAAATCAATATTTCGTTTGAAATGAGTAAAGCATTTGGAAATTGGAACAATATGATGTCAATTATTACATAATTTGATGCAGCAACAAAATCACCTTTGTCCAGAACTGGAATTTATTTTGTTGGCTGTAGGGTGATCAGGTCACTTGATTGACTTCGTTCAAAAACACAGTTCAGGAGTTTGATTATAATTTTCATGGCAGTTAGGATAGTAACAGTGTTTGTTACTGCATTTATTTATGCTTAACAATGGCATAAACAGTCCCACTAAAACAAGTTCAGTAAGAATTCAAAACTAAAGCTGTAAAGCTTGAAAACATTTATTTATATACTTGGCCTGCGCTAGAAAAAAATATGTATTTACAAACATTCTCACTTGGACGTTCGTTGACCGAGGTTTGCTAGTGTACTGACGCAGAAGTTCCGAATAAGAAACTCGTTTGAGCTCTCACTCTTTTGTGAAAACCGAACTATTTAATACACTGAGATCTATTTACACAACTCTTAAGTAGAACCAAATATGAACAACAAAATAATTTTGTTTCAGTAACGAAATATTTTATTGATTCTATACAAACAATTAATTTGTTTCCACTAAATAAAGTTTGTTTTAGTCAACAATATCTTTTTCTCAGTGCACCGTTAAAATAAACAAAATAAAAGTTTTTTTATAAAATTATTGGGAAAAGAAATTTCGAAACTGTGTGTCAGCATCGTAATTGGTTTTGGGAAAGCAAGTGTATTTTGGCATGGATAATTGCACGTAAAATATAAGAAAGAAAATTTTCCGTTCAACAAGTATATTACGTACAGTAAGACACTTACATTCTAAACTTCAAACGCTGGTTTGAGAATAAATTTTGTTGCTTTGCATCTTCTTATTGTTGAATAAGTGAAATATTACAGTTTTCTGTTCATTTTAGGGGCCATATTAAATTATTACGATTTATCTTTAACAACAAGTTCTATATGAGTTAACTCTTAGCAATTCGAAAATTTCGTAGAAATTTGAATTATATTTTAAGAAATCAAATTAGTGTATTAAGCAGTACTGCGTGAAGAGCAACCTAACTGCAAATTAAAATGATAAGTCGTATCAACAGAAGATTTGTGTAGCAGAATACACATTAAATTTCATGAATATAAATATTATTTGGCTATGCACACCACAGTCTGGTGCGTTTTTGAGGAATTCAGAGGTTCGCTAATAGCTCAGTCTGAAAGAACGAGTTTTATATTGTAAAAGATTGCTTGACGTCAAGTCCCGCTACGACATTAGGCCACCATGCGACAGTCGCATGAACGCGAAACGCACAGCAGTGTACGGTCTGGGCTCTCGACAAGATTACGAGGCGAACCGAAAACGACTGGAATTCGCCGGAAGCATTGTGGTAAAGCTCGCCTGTGTGTGTTAGATTACGAAATTCCGAATCGCTATTACAGAGCGGTCCAGTGCCAACCGACACGGCACCTAGGTGACGTATGCACGCAATGAATTCACTCGTACAATTTACAACCTGGTGCAATTGCTGCCGTCGCTGCCGAGGTGGCTAACTCGGTAATTGCAAATAGCTTGCTGCTCCTTTGGCAAATTCCATTATTCGAACAGAATAAAAATATACATCCTACCCTGAGCGTTGAATGGAATTTATTTTAAATTTCCATTCAGGGGTGGCTACTCTGGTGTGTAATTCGGTTTCTTTTCTTCAATTACGCACCACTGTAACGTGTAATCGTGTTCCCTTAAGCCTTCGTGTATAAACGTGCGCGCCTCAATAAAAGTTTACAGCGCTCGAAACGATACTTTCCACGACATATGAATGCAGCAATACGAAGCGAGTAGATAGATTTGCCGATACGAGGACAAGGGCTGGGGTCTGTGGCTCCCTGACTCGGCTGCCATCTTGGATGACGCTACAGCCGCCATCTTGTTCCCGTCCGCTATCTTGGTTCCATTGGCCATCTTGTTTCCATACACCATCTTGTTTTCGTCAGCCATATTGTTTTTGCCATCCGGCATCTTGATAGTTGCATCCGGCAGCCATGTAGGTCGGTGCATTCCACCATTTTGGTAGGCATTTTCTGTAGTTCTCTCGTGGCCCACTAGAGTGCACCACCAATCCCTGCAATGTTGTTTATTGCTGCGAGAGTGTGCCACACTATTATTAAACTTCGTTCGACCCCACCATCTTATTTCCACTTGTCTTTNGGGGGGGGGGGGAGTCCGACCACCATATTTGTTTATGAAGATGGCAGCTAGAATGTGCTGGTTTCGCTCTCGCTCGACCGCCATGTTGGTTCTAGAGTTGGCCACTAGGAATGCAGCTTTATATTTAATTTTCGCAGTGCTCAAAATATCATCTGGAGGAGGGCCGGGTCAAACTGCCGAACGTTGGGTTGGCATGCAGATGCCTTAGACCTCTCGGCTATCGGGACATGTGCTGGCACAAGGGTTTAAAAGTAGTATATGTATTACAATGTGCATGGGAAAATTATATTTTAAAACAATACAAGTTTTTGTTGTCAATACTATTCCAGAATATTTTTTGTCACTTTTCTTTAAATATTTTTTAAATAAAAATTATAAAAATATGTACTTAAAAAATCAAACATATTTTTAAAATCATAATTAAAATTTTTACAATATTTATTGCATTTTTAATGCGGTTTTTATTTACATATTATTTTTTTCATTTAAGTTATTTCTTTTGTGTTGGTCATCCATCCTTCGGTTTGGGTCTGCTCATCCATGCTGAAGATGTCAGCAAAAAATACTGCAGTGGAGGTATTTTAAAATAATTAAATCACAACATACTTTCTTTTAAAGTAATTTTATTCGGTAATGTACCATATGAGGAAGCACATAACCTTGAATAAAAGTATTTATATATAGATCGACCTCGTCCATGGCGAGTTCACCTCTCGATGTCCGCTTCAGCGAACCAGGAATTGTAGCGGGCAGGGAAACCCCGCCACTTAACATACACCATTCTGTTGTCGTTTCAGCACCTTCTCAACCAAATATACATCTGGAAACTTCTTCGGCTGGATCACCTCAGTGTAGAAACCGCCGTGGATGGGTACAGTGTTTAGATCTTCGAGATAGTAGGTCCTCGGAGCGTAGTTGTGTATACGTCGCACACGAAACATTTCGGGGCTCCAATTCACTGTGAATCCTTTCTCGAAGATGCCTTTCTGTTTGGAGATGCGCACCAGGTCGCCGATTTTGGCTTTAGGCTTGCATGGGTCCTTCCTCTTCGGAACAGCGCATACACAGTCCGCATAAGGGGGGCATCCTTGACATATTTGGGCTTCATGCGAGTGGTCGAGTCACTGTAGAATTATACTCGCTGACGAGTTTCGGCAGTAGCTCAAGACACTTCTAGCTGCCATTCACCACGAAATGCTTCCACATCTTGCCCTTCAGAGTCCTGTTGAACCTCTCGATGATAAATACTTTGAGATTGCTGTACCTGGAATAATAATTTATGTTATGACTCTTAATCAGGGTCTTGAAATTTGCATTGTAGAATTTATTGCCCTGGTCGGTTTGCAAATTGGTCAGGATGCGTCCTTCGCGCAACACATCCGCCAAGGCCTCGTTGACATCACATGCATTCTTCAAATTGACTGACCTGGCCCAGGCGAATTTGCTATAGGCATCGATAACTGTCAATATATATTTGTAGCCCTTGTTGACCTGAGCATACAGTATCATCTCCACGAGATCGGCTTGAAACAGGTCGTTCATCCCACAAATCATGACCTTGCGACGATGGTAGTTGCACCGGGCGACTGCATGCAGTTCGTGGGCGATTCTCACCCGACTCATCGTATGTAGTCTCCCTCCTTCAGTTCATCGATGATAGATATAATATATTTGGTGTGCGAGTAATTTGCAATCCTTTGCGAAGACCAGTAGTTGTAGTCTACCCACCAGTTCGTTCGGGTCGTCCCAAAACACGTAGTCGATGCTCTTGTCACCGTCTATCTTCTTCAGACCATCCCCATTTTTCAGTCCTAGGCCACTGAAGAGGCCTGCGGGAATGTAGATTTTTTCGAGAACTTTGTCCTTATAAGCACTGGTCCCGGGATTGTTATCTTGGTAAAGCGCGTGCATGCATTCGAGCAATATATTGTCTTCCAGCAGGTGGGTTTCTGTAAATTCTCTAGGCTCCTTGCGAAATAGAATTTCGTAAAGCCGGGATGTTCCACACATCTTGCAATCGCGTAATTGGATTATCCCCCCCCCCGTAGAAACTCTATTTCATCCGCACCGAGGAACCATTTATCATTATGCCTGTATACTCTGTATGTCGTATCATTATTACGAGATGTGTACGATTGTAGGTACCATCGAGCAAGACCATTAGATTTTAAGACTTTCTTCCGTACCTTGCCTGCCAAATCCACATCCGATTTTTCATCCACATCTGTTTGTACGTCATCATTTTTCCTTTTCTTTGTAGGCTCAGCAGTATCGTCGACTTCGGCCGTCACGACTATGGGCGTTTCATCGCTCTCCCTGAGTACATCGATGCAGCGATTAGGCTTAAAGATTTTTTCATTTATAAAGTCGCACGAAAGTCTGGCTCTCTTGGCAAGCAAATACTTTCTAGCGAACCGACTGTATCACTCGATGCAGTTTGCTAGCAATGTCCCACATCGTACTGAATACAAATATTTACTATAGCTCTCTTTTATAGGTTTAGTAGTTAATCTCCAACAAACGATCCTTTCCAGGTGTTCGCTGCAGATATAATATGTCCTTGAAAAGGTTTTGAATATCCATTTCCCTGGCAAGGTGGGAAATTGATATAGCTAATATATGTTATATGGAATCTTTCAGCACTTTTAGTTTCTCTTCATTTTGTGCAGATATAATTTAACTTTGAACACTAATTACATGCTAGTCCATTGCCATCAAATAGCGAACGATCTTGGTCTTCACACGATCCATCTTCACCCCGAACTTGGACCGTACATGCGTAATAATTTGCTCTGATCAGCCAACACATTGTGTAATTCCGAGATGAAGCCATTACCAGTTTCGAGGACAAAATGTTTAGTAGCAGCATCTTCGGATCGTTCGGGTTCGCCAACGTTTCGAATTATTCTTTTACCAGCATCGCAAGTTCCATTGTTTCTTGGTATGAGACAACCTCCATCTTCGTCTTTGTCAAGAGGCAGCTTGAGGCTACTCTGACCCAATTTCGATATGCTGTAACTCATTCTCGACGGTCGATGATGAACTGATCGAATCCACATCGGTACCTGCCATTATATAGAGGCCAGTATTTTGCGGTCACAAAAAATCAATACTTTTCTTTTCACCACAATGAACACAGATTCTTGAAATTCGATAATATCATGTCCATATTGACATGGCCATCATATGCATGCTAAAAATGTATATTGTCCATGCGAAATAGCACCAACACATTAGCATTATCGCGAAGTAGTTGTTTGGGTATGCGCGAATAAGTCTGGCCAAGGTACACGCAGTCCAATTCGCATGCCATCCCATGCTGAAGTACTCCTGGAGGCAAGTCTTTTTCTCATGTGCCACATAGTAGAAAATAAACACCGAGTTTGGCAATGCTTCGCTCGGGTCACCATGGTCTGATTATCGCTGCAAGGGAAATATTGCACACTTTCTATGGCCGGCAGTACTCGTGCCAGTCGCTGGTATTTTAATTGTTGGAGCGATTTGGAGTATAGGTACACATTCTTGAACTTAAGTCTATTCTCTTTTTCCAGCAGGCTCAGTAGGTCACATGTTTTCCCACAATTTGATGGTCCTGCAATGATGCACCATACTGTATTCGGAAATATGTTTCCATGTCGCGATTTGTGGGAGATAGCTACATATTCAGCATGAATGCATATGGGTAGTGTAACATCTTGCTTGACGACATGTAAACTGTTTTCTTCTGCTCAGTTTACATATATCATACATTGGATGATGAGGAGGGGGTAGCATAAACAAGCCTCTCGATGAAATTAAGCACATTTTCTTGGTCATATAATGTCTCTTCAAATGATCACTCCGAGTAAACTGCCTATGGCAGAGTCAGCACTGAAATGACATATTTTAATATGTGGCAAATCGGTACTGTTCCGAGTCTAGAATTGTACTGAATCAGAAATGCATAAAAGGTGCGTATTTATAAGTTTCTAGGTCAGTTCACTATGATGTCTCCTTGAAGTAAGATCATAACTGGAAGAGGGATCGTCGATACACTGATCAAAAATTTACCATCCAAGTTTCACATTCTGAATACAAGTTCTGCGGGTCAGAACTAAGAATATATAAAAACATTCAATGTGAACATAGGCACATATGATTCGGACCCCAGGCTGAAAATAACGAAATGTTTTTAATACAACATTTGCCTTTAAAAATTTTTTCAAAATGGTACATACGATGAATTTAAACTGAAAAAGCTCTCCAATAAATGTGGCCATGAGCCATTTATGCATTGATTGCAAAAAATATATAACAAAATGTTTAATACATTTTAAATTTCTGTAATTGTACGAGGGAATGGCAGCTTCTTAGTTTGGTGACACTTCTTACAGATTTTAAGGAAATTTTCCTATAATTACTAAATAAGCTTAGTGGTTAGAGTACCCTACTTATGTGGTTGAGGGTTCAAATCCCATACCTCTGTGAGAATGTTTTCTTTTTTTAAAATGTTACGAAGTGTAGTGGGAAAGTATAACATTTGCTTAATTAAACTTTTATAAACCAATTTGGAATTAAAAATATATTTTCGATAAATTTACTGTAATTTTTTTAATATTTAGGCATTTTTCAAATAATAAATAAAATAAATTTAATTAAAATAATTATAATTATTTAAAAATTTATCGATTCCTAGATGTCTGATCGTTTTACGGTTGTTTTGACAAGGTCAGCTGCCCTGCCTGTCCATGCATGCTCACAAACTCAACTCCAGTAACCTAAATGAAATAATAAAAATTAAATTTTATTTTTAAAGCGCATATTTTCAAAATTTTTATAAAAAAAATTTATTTAAAGAAAAGTGACTAAAAATTTTTATTCTGGAATAAAAATGACAACAAAAACTTACATTGTTTCTAAATATAATTTTTTTTCCCATACACATGATAATATATACTTCTTTCAAACCCCATTATGAGCATATTTCTCGATAGCTGAGTGGTCTAAGGCATCTGCTAGCCGACTCAAGGTTCGGCAGTTCAAACCCCGCTCTCCTCTGGATGATATTTTGAGTGAAAACAAGATGGCGGAGTCAAAAGAATGTGAGTTAAAGGGTGGCACACACTAGCAGCAATAAACAACATTACAGGGATTGGTGGTACACTCTAGCAGACGACGAGAGAACTACAGCAGGTGCTTACCAAGATGGTGGACTGCACCGGACAAGATGGCGAATGGCAGAAACAAGATGGCTGGCGAAAACAAAATAGCAACTGGTAGCCAACGGAAACCAGATTGCGGCTGTGATTTCATCCAAGAAGGCAGCCGAGCCAAGGAGCTACAGCCCCCAGCCCTTGTCCTCGGAAAGGCATAATCTATCTACTAAAGCGTCACTGATTACTTTTAAGCAAAAAAACTGCTTCCGTTTCCTACTATAACCTTTCTTCTGTGGTCGTGAGTGCGGACTACTGTTAAAATCCAGATACAGTTCCGTCGCGTTGTGGTGGATTTATTAAATTTGCCTACATGCACGTACAAATTATTACTTTAGGCTGTTCACAGTAAATTGAGCACTTTTGAGGCCATAGTTACTTTATTCATGTCAGCCATTTTTTATCATTCCACCACGTTTTTAAATAAATATTGCCATATAAGTAATAAACAGTTAATATATTTCACCGGACTCGAAAGTTAACGGCTAAGGCTTCAATAAAATATATTTATTGGCTATTATTCCAATTGAGAGGGTTTCAAAAAGTTCTCACTTTACCAAGAATAGCCTATAGCATACAGAAGCATCGGAATATCATGTCCAATTAAAAAATGCCATGGCCAGCATCTATCACTTCTAATTAATTATGTAAAACAAACTTTAACATGCCTGTACAATCGAAACGAAGATCCATTTGCTTCCGAAAATATTCTTGTGTGTCTTCGTATTATTAAACTTCTGCTCTTCTAAGTAAAAATTTATTCGCCAGTTAGTTTACTGCTTTATATATTATTTGCATGCCTCTGTGAACATTAATATACAAAATTTTGATTCTGAACACGTGAGTCGTATGTTTTTATGGCTTACTTAAAGAGTTCAGTATCAGTTCAAGAAATCTGTAGCGATGTAGTATTTTGATGAGAATCCACATCTCTCCGATCACCAAAATAGTAATTATTAAAAAATTTCTTTGCAAATTTTGCAGAACCTACAGTTATTACTCAGTGCACAACTTATACTCAGTACACAACTTAATCACATAAAAGCAGCTTACTTATTATCTAAAAAGATTCTTGTTAAAGCAAATCATATCGCAGTGTATCAAATTAATATTTAAACCACATTAAAACTTGGGGAAATATTTCTCCATCACATAAATTCATTAATAATGATAATTTCCCATGTACTGTAAAAAAAAATGTTAAAACAATGATTTACAAACGAAGCCCATAAAATGGAAACTTCGGGCACCCTTGACGTTTCCTTAGAATTTAAGTATTTATGTCAATTTATACGTCGTAAACTTTTTACGATTAAAAACTTCTAACGAGCGAAATATGTCATCACTTCCTGTGGACAAGTGCGTATATGACCAATGAAAATTCAAGTATGTATTGGAAGTTGAAATTCGAAGAATAAGCAAACATTTTTAGCCAGAACACATACGGCGTATATTTATTTACTTAATTTCTGTGTACAATAATTTTAAAGTTTATTTCGTTATTTCAGCTCTACAAGAAACAGAATGCATGAACGGTACTCTTAAGGCTCCCGAATACGTGGAGCTTTTTTTCGCGTTTGAGAGCGAGAAGCGCGGGAGCGATAAGGACAACAATGACACGCACTTCCAGTGCGCCATCGCCGCTAAGTGCAAGACTCTGAACTGGCGTGCAATATTGTCGCCGCAGTGCGTGTACATACGGGACTTTCAGCGATGACCCTATTATTTTTTTGATGAAAAGTCTATAGCAGATTTCAATACAGGCTCCTATCGTAGTTTGGCTCGTGTCCGGCTAGTATATGTTTTAAGATAAGGCAGTCTGATAAAGCCGTTTTCAACTATATTGGAGGACTCCAAAATAACGTTTATAGCATACGTGGCAACTTTAAGTACCATCCTGTCCTCGTCTGGGGTATGACGTCTTTTCCTAGGTAAACACACTGTGGGCACGTTTAATCGTTTCGTAAAAAAACAGTATTTCAAACACTTTGCATCGCAGCTCAAGCAAGCGCCAGGTAGGCGGAACCCTTAATAAGTATTTCCTTACTTGTTCGAGAAAGACTACTTCGAGCGTACACGCTCGGTAAATTTGCAGCGACCAGGAAAGTAAGTTCACCACTGGTGTGAGGCGCGCGCACACACACGCCACATGTTCGACGAATGATCACCTGCGCGAGTAAAGATTCGGTAAACTTGCGCTGATCACACTTTGAACTCAAGACGCCCATCTGTATGCGCTCGACTTAACGTCGTTCTGCCGTGCGCAGATATGGCAAACATGTCGGCCGCGGTGACAACATCTGATCACAACTCAGCAGAATAACTTCAGTATTACACGTTCTTGCCGTACACACGCGTCTAAGTGCATTTCACACAGTAAAATCCGCAGGAAGAAATGAATGCATGATAATTAAGGCAAATACGTGGGATGTAAGCACTGCATAGTTCACACAGGCTGGGCGTACAACATTTATTGCGGGTAGTGCGAGTGAGTGAAGACATTTGGGTGCCTCTTAACAGCGAGGTCTTGAGAGCCGATGAGGGTGATTTAGGTGAGTACGGAGCAGCGCCGGAATGAAAGGGCGGGGGAAACGGGAGATCCCCGAGAAAACCCGCTGACCAGTGTCATCATCCAGAACGATTCCCACATATGAAAATCCGGGAGTGATCTGGCCGGGGATTGAACCCGGTTCGCCTTGGTGGGAAACGGGCAGGCTAACCGCTCAGCCCCCCGCGGTCCCAGGTAGTACGAGTGACTGCGTGAAATTTTTAATGTGTAGTTCTGCAAAAAGTATCAAATAAGGCTCAATCTAAGGAGATGCAGAAACTTTATAGTTAAACAATCTCGTGATAAATCAATATTGATGAAAACACAACACTTGTAATATTAAGTTTAATCTACACAGCGTAAAAACCAGTATATTACAAAATTTTGCTATTTAAACGTCTTCAGAGAATGAACAGGTCGTACTATGGGGATCGCTGTGAGGAGAATATAAGATGAGTTCTCGCGCACCCACCCGATAACGTCATGTAAACTGTCCGAATCCCTTTTCACAGCTGGAACCGCGGTGGTATAGCGGCTAGAGCACTCGCCTCCCACCAAGGCGAACTTGCTTCGATTCCCGGTGGGGTTGCTCCCGGTTTTTCGGACGTGGAAATCGTAACGGACGATGTCACTGGTCGGTGGGTTTTCTCGGGAGAATCCCGTTTCCCCCGCCCTTGCATTCTGGCACTGCTTCATACTCACCTCGCTTCAACCTCGTCGCCTCTCAAGACCTTCCTGAACTGCTTTTACTATGGGAAGGTGACAGACAAACAGTAGATAACTTGGTACATGAGCTGCCCACATACCAAACAAGTAACTTGGGTTTGACTCCACTTTAAGCCCCTCTACTTTATAAACTTCTGAAATACTCGTTAATTATGATGTAAGGGCAGAGAAAGCACCAACGCGTGTAATTAAATATTTAGTAAACAAAAAATTATCTGTGTGTTACGGCTCGAAAATAATTAAAAACCGAATACTTGCATTATTTTCTTTAACCGTGGGCACCTGATATTTGTTTTAATTGTGAGGAAATACGATGTCTTTATTTGTATAAATAGTTAAGTACTTCCGAAATTCGGTGGTGGGAGTATTTAAAACTAATTTAATTTTAATAACTGCAGCACACAACATTAGTTCAAATGGAGAACACAGTTCGATTATACGGCATCATAATTCTTGGGGGCAGCAAAAATCCTGAAACATTTTAAGCGAAGCTCTGGATGGGGGTCGCAGAGGCAACCTCCCAGTGCCTAATCGGCTTTCAACGCCGACGATAGAAACAGCCTATTAAAAAAAGGTCTCGGCAGTGCGGGAAAACAGTTTATAACTATTCAGAAAATGAATTTACTGACGTAAAGCCTTCTTTATTTCGAAACTTTCTCTGGAGATGAAATTATATTTAAATGTATCTGAACCGTGTGCGGTAACGTAAAACTAATGCTGACATTCTGTATTCACAATCTACTTGTCTACTGATTAAATTGGCGCCTCACAATCAACTGCTGCAAATTAAGATATCGCATTGATAAGTTGCGAATATTACGAACAAAGAAAAGAAAATTTGATTAAAGTTAAATTATTTATCACTCTAGCATTGCAAATCTCGAAATACTGACGGACGCTCGGCCATGCTGCGCTTATGGCCGTTTTGCAAAAAATGCGCGGGAGGCACTGAGCAACGCAGCTTCGCTTGCAGGATGATTTTACTGAGTAAATATTATTTTCACAAGTTTTAAATTCCATTTCATACGTACGTATAAATTGTATGAACATTGCATTTGAGGTACCTGCCAAATATACTTATTGAGCACTTTTAAAATCAACCTTTGAAAAATGTCACTGCCCTTACCGGCATATGTTTTAACGGGCACACTGACTTGCATGCACCCAGTAAAGTTGGCAACGACAGAAGTAAAGCAGTTCCATGTCTTAGCGCAGAATGAAAAGTTCTAGGCGAACATTCGTAAATACTGAAATTATTTCTTTTGCTTTCTGTTTTTATGCATATTAGTATCAGAATTAGAAAACGTGTAAAACATTTACTTTTCTAATAATTCAAGTTACACTTCACTGGAACTTCAATAAAGTTATCAGCAGCACGGGAATGTTTATTTTAAATATGGCGAAGGAATACACAATATGCATACAAGTAGTTTTTAAGCAGGGCTTCCATAAATGCTCAGTTTACCGTTAACAACCTATAATGAGTTTCATATATGCAAGTCAGATTTTGCAAATACATATGAGTCCCACGTTATAATATATAGCACAGTTATATATATTATATCTGCGCTATGCAGTTATTTATGGTGTTTGTACTTTGATCGGTCTGCAGATACCTACTGGGGTGATTTAGCAGTGGCTAATCTTAGTATTGCATATAGTAGGAACCAAAAAAAACCACGAAAGTGTCTTTAAATCACTGGGAATAAAAACTTCTAATTCCCTTCTTCGAGAAGTAAGGACAATTGAAATTAATTGCGAGAAAGTTGCGTAGATAACATACTTTTTGATTTACATACGTGTAAATAATATTTGTTTTTGATCCCTACCACATCTGCGACCAAATTCTCTCTGTCTCTCTGGAGAATTTGAGGTACTGTAGCTTGCATTTTCTATACAAGAAGCAGCACTTCAAATTTTATCGACAACGCTTATTCTGTTTGACTGTGAACATCGTATGATGAACGGTAAATGGGGCTCTTTAGGAAATTATAGCTTGCGTATTGCTCGAGAAATTTCTGCGTGCACTTTGAACTCAATAGTTTTTATAAAACAAACCTCTTCTTAATTAGCAGAATTTTTTCAGCGTTTAACACGAAGCTAGTGCTGCACTTTTAATGTGAAAGCTTATCTCGAGCCTGCTTGCGCTAGAAGGTAGAGTAAGGCCAACGAATGGTCTTTCGCTATTGTTTCGTTTGGGCGTCCGAGTTCCCAGCGCACAGGATTTAGACGATTCTTACTGCCTCTTATCGAATAAAGTCAATATAATTTCGGTGAGATAGTGGACATTCATTCTGGGTAAGTACAGGTACCAGTTGAAACACCGTTGACTCTATGCGAATCCACTTCTTTTAACTCTAAAATGGGTGCACTGCTTGTAACTAACTGTGGCACCATCGACCAAGTAAACGGCTAGTTTTCCCAGTTATTGGCGCCATTTGTTATACGCATTTCTTAATTACTAGAAATTGTATCAACGATTATGAAGAAACCTGCTGTATAAACTATAGCTTTATAATCTACCTTTACGCAAATAAAATATATTAAGGTCACTAAAAATATTGTGGTGATAAAACTATTTTATAGTCACCTCAAGTAACATTTGGAAGGGCTTATTTTATACAATTATTATTAGTGGCAATTTTATTTTATTTAATACGGCATCATTATTATGCAAACATTTTCCGATTGTAATTATTGATGGAATTTGAAGGACTGTAAATAATATTAATTAAAATACATTCATACAACAAAACTGATTTGAAGTTTGCTACAGACTGTTCATCAGTAAAATGATATGGTCAAAGCTGAAAGTGTCATTTGTACTCGCAGCACTACGAGATAACTGCAAGCCAGTTGAGGGTCCTGCGCCTAGCGGCGATGGCGCTCTTGTAGCGCGTGCCAGTCTAACCCTTATAGCTCCCGCGCTTCTCGGCTAAAAAAAAAAAGGGGGGGGGGACTTTGCAGGCTGGCGGACCTCTTTCCAAAATACGGCTCGGTTCCTGTTGTCGACATATAGTCGAGGGAATTCATAAATATTTCTTACGGACTTCTTGAAAAATAAAACGAACACTAGCGACAAACAGTTCTGTAGTAACTACAAAATAATGTTTTCACCACAGGAATTTTTGCAAGGTCTATTCAGCAAAACATTTTTAGTAGTTAATTTAATTTTGAGAATGGTTTTCACCGGCAAGCTTACCCGGCGGACTCGAAGCACGGCCGCGCGAGCTACTATGGTGCTGAGGCAGCAACGAGCAATATTTGGAAAACCTATCCTCGCTTTACAGGGAGTAAGCAGTGTCGAGCCTTAAAAGTAGTTGGCTGGCGCTTCATATCGCGGAAGAGCCTTTTGGGGAAAATACTTGAAAAAATTGGATTGCCAAAACTACGTAAGGCGAGCTGAAAAAAATGTTGGTGGTATAGAACGAACCCGGGTAACATACAGAATAATCCTGATCTAATGATGTAAACTTTGTGAGGTGATTCGTTACCGAAAATGAGACAGAAAACATAATACGACCTATAATTAAACGTAATTATTAAGAGAGAGAGAGAGAGAGAGAGAGAGAGAGAACCTTAAACTGGAAATTATAAGTACCTGCTTGTTTGCAAAATCTGAAAAACTACGTTGAATGAAACAAATAATTCATGAATAGCGCTACCCTGACTTGTGTTCCTGTAACGTACATGTGATTGTTACGTCATAACAATCGACGAAGACACAGATAACACACGCTGTTGTTGATTAATAACATGGCACCTCCTAATTTTCAAATAACGAGCCATGTTAGCATCCACCAAATGTTCACAGATGGCAGATATCACGTTGTTTCTGACTTTTTGCAACAACAAATTGTTATTTCCCATTTTGCAATGGCGTCTCTCTTCCATTGTAATAACGCTAGGTTTCCACCTCATTTTCCATAATGAATCATCTCACAACGTTTTCAGCTGTAGTTCAGGATAATCCCGTATTGCAGAACGGTACACACACACGAACACGTCTTAAAACGAAACAAAACGAGTCTTTCGGCGAATGAAGGGATTTCGAGTCCCAGTGGAAAAACGTAACCATCTCCACGTAGTAAGCGCACGGGGAACGAGGAGAAGTTGCGAAAGATACATTTGTCAGAAACATTTTACTTCGACAACAGTTTTCTTGATATGAAGAAATGGAACTGATTTACAGGTCTGCGCGAGCTCCTTTTGCTTCACATGTGGGAAAAGTGGCGGACGTTGCCGGTGTCCGGGGATTTTCTCTGGCCACTCCTGTTTCCCTCATCCAAACCTCCCACTGCCGCTCTTTTGAAGCGTCTCACTTCAAGCCATGCTAGAGGGACGACGCCAGGTTATGAAACCTGCCGAGAAGATGCTGATATGTGAGTGCTATCCATAAAACATATCTTCACACGGTATTATTAAACATCTTATACAGGATGAGTATACAAGAATACCCCAACTTTAAAGGTTTATAATATAAAAACAAAACTACATACAACATTGAATGACCAATCAAATTAACCGTGGAACCGTGAAGTTTGTTTACCATATATTCATAAATGTTCAATGTGACCACCATGAGCGGCCCGATCAACATCTACGCGATAGTCAAAATCATTCCACGCTTTTGCCAGCATGTCTGGCGTTACGGTTTGGATGGCGTTCGTAACTCAAGGTTGTAGGTTGTTTGGATTTGATATTATAGACCTTTAAAAGTTGGGGTATTGTTTTATACTCATCCTGTATTTGTTGCTAATCAATATCACCGTACACCACTCGCCCCTTTCATTTCCTTTTACGGCCTCAACACTTAAGTGGCTTGCACGCCTAGGGAGGCAAAACGCACTCAAATATTACTGCAAGGGTAGCAGGTTTGACACAACTGACATAATGTGCAATTCCTGCAAAGTTGACAGTGTTTGTTCACACTGTCGTGCAAGGACGTCTGTATCGTAAATCATTTTGGGAAGGTGCAACGTTGCGCGGTATTGACCACGCCTTCCAAAGACTGAAGACTGCTAAGAAAAATGATAATGGTTACCGGGCCTGCCTACTAAGCCAGCAGCCGCAAACTTCAAATAGGGAATCAATGTTCAACGAAATTCCGTCCCATTGCGTCAATTTCGAAGATAACTATTTCAAACCAAAAGTTTTATACGTGAAATTTCTTAAGGAATGTTGCTATGTTAATACATCTTGCCGATTGTTTTTTTTAATACTTTTTTTTCTAAAATGTAATATTGAAATTTAAATATAACAAAAAAGGCGAATAAATAATGAATTTCAAAATAATTTTATATAGCAATATTCTCGAAGAAATTCTCGTCAAAACGTTTTTGTTTGAAATAGTTATCTTCAAAATTGATGCAATGAGAAGTTATTTCGTTTAACATTGATTCCCCATTTGAAGTTGACGGCTGCCGGCTTAGTACACAGGCCCGTTAATAGGTGACTTATCAACTATTGCGACAATACCTCAACTGTGAGATTCGCTGCCTATACAAGAAAACGTACATTGATGAAGAAAAGCGAAATTTGACGCTATGCAATAAGTTTATAAGTAAGTCTTAAGTATCAACTTCACAAGGTACTATGTTTGTTTGTGATTATGTAGGCTGAAAGTCGAGTTCCTATTTAAGTTTATCTTGATGATGTAATTTTATAATAATGGTGAACATTTTATAATATCATCTCCAAATTCTTCAAACATTAAAAACATTGTAGTTTAAACCATTTAACGTCGCCAAGGCAGCTACCCGACATTACGAACAAGGCTGATAATAAAGTAACAACCAGAACACACATTACTCTTGTAGACGCCAGGTGCGTATCCAGCTCCCCCCCCCCCTTTTTTTTTTCTTCCCGAATCACATTGTTATGATAGTTCTGAATTATGAAATATTTAGAATTACAATATTCTACAGTTATTATTTACTATATTTAGGAATGCAAGTAAATATTACTCACTTTTAGCGGTTTTCAACAGTAACTGTACGTATTAATTTATCTGAGGAATGTTCAATGTTTTTGCAGGTCTACTCAAGGACTGTAAGTTTACAAAAAATGTAATTGTTTTCGATCTTTATTTTTTCATACAATGTGTTATAATTACGAATGTTACTATATTAACCACGTCAGATAATTACACTGAATTACGTACATTACGTACGTGTTGTTAATTAGCATACATGTACGAAATGGCTAATAATCTTTATATGTAGTTTAAAATGGGAGCAACGTAACTGCCACACTGAAGCAATTTCCTTATTTATTGTGCAGTGTGTGTATATGCGAACGAGATTGCAAAAACAATTCCCAAACCTCTCCTTCATTCCTTTTCCCTCTATTGTAGTCGATGGATGAAATAGTCTTCCTGTTAGACTACTATACTTGCATACTAATATCAGGTACCCCTCCCCCCTCCACAAATCTGTAAACGCCCCTGTGATAGCAGTGTGTTGTAACGTGTCGTGGCATTCGTCGAATCGAAGTGAAGCGACACCCCCCCTCCCTCGGGTCAAGGATAGTGTAAGTAGTCCCAGGCTTGAGCACATGCCGTCTCCCACTCAATATCAGTGTCCTCTTATCTGATTCAGTGGCGGGCAACTGTGCCGGGAAAGTCAACAAGGGTGCCAGAGGGCGCCATTCTCTGCGGTTGGAGGGTGAATGCTTGGTGGTCTCGCTGGCACTTAAGCCCTCTCGTCGTTCCATCACCACAACAGAACAAAGTTAGATTCGCGAGGTCGTGAGGTGACGACACCGTGACTTGCGAACTCACTGCGCGGAACCGGCAATTTTGTTCATTCGGCAGCGCTGACAACCCGCTGTCTTCCCGTTTCAAACACCGAGTAAAACATTCTTCGGTCAGCCTATTAACAACTTTCAAACATAGCTGAATTATTATTATAAAGGAACTATCGCTACACGCTATCTTAGAAGATATAAACTCATTTGCAAGAAGTGTAAAAGAAAAAAATAACTTTTGACCGAGGCGACAGCTGCCGGAACCGCTGCACCACCCACAGTGAATTTACGGCGGTAAATAATCCGATATAATACATGTTTCCGGTGTAGCTGGGTAAAATTGTTTCTGGGAACACGGGGAAACGAAAAGGAAACGAACAACTTTTTTTTGTTTGTTTTTGTTTTTTTTTGTAATAACGCACTGGTTGCGTGCTTTGAATGGTAAGTGAAACATTCGGACGGATTGTGTCTTGTAAGTACGCAGATAAATGTACTGCAATTATAAGAATAGAGCTTTGGTGGGAGCAAACCGCAGAGAATTGAAGAAGTTTTTGTGTCCGTTCAATACAATAGCAGTCTGAGGAATGTGTGTGTCGTCAGCTTTGCTTGGGAAAGTTACCGAGAATTCATCGGCTACCCCGCGTAGAAATAAACAAGAAGAATTCACCCCACCCATATCTAGGCGCCATGCTGCGCGTATATGTGTGTACCAAGCCAGACACCTCCGCCCCTCATAAGAATATCTCCATTCATGTGTGTTATCTAGCAGGAACAAGAAAAAAAAAGCACTACGTTTTATGGTCATATTTCCATGTTTTACAATGATCCCACTTTCATAATAGGCCTTCAAATATTAGACATCAAATATAGGATTTCACAGCAATGTTTGAACTAAACGAAAGCGTCAGATTTTGAGATTAAGATGCCATATAACATTCAAATGGAGATAAGAGGGCGCATCCTGTATTTGTTTTGCCAGAGGAAAGCTGTAAATACTTATCTTAGAAGTTACGCCACATACACGGCGTGATCAAGCGATAATGATTTCATCTCATCAAACACTCGCGTTGTACGCCAGTAAATTCATCAGTATAAAAGCTCATCAGAGTGTTTGGTCAAACTTTAGGCGATAACGATACAAACAAGCTTCTTAAGCCCTGCTTCACAGCCAGAAGATCGCCTTGCAGGAGATTCGTTGGGTAGACCGTGCACTCGATGCACGCGCGCTGCCCGTGACCCTGGCGAAAACACACGCATAACACGCGAGACTTTTTAAACATTATTTTGCATTTTTTTTTCTCGCGGGATCTGATGTTTGTGTGGGCAATTTCTTCAACTTAATATAACTTATACATTACACTTGCCACCAAAATGTAATTTTAATAGCTAGTTCAATTTAATAAAATTATTAATAAAGAATACGTTAATATTAACTACTTACTAATACCATTTCGTGCAAACAAAATTTTTTTACCTCGTCCTAACAAAACAAATTTTACTAGGCACTTTTAAAAAACATTACAAATTTGCGTGTATTGATCATTAGAGTGCAACGCACGGGCATAGCCTATTGTATTTGTATTCATACACCTATCTTGAAAATGGCTCGAACTGCTGTCACTCAGGTTATAAGTTCAGAAATTCGTTAAAACTTGCAGGAGTGCATATATGTGTATATATATATATATATATACACAAGCAATATTTCACTTAAATATATATAATTACGTCTTATTTTGTCGGGATTTATAACCACATAACGCTGTAAAAAAAAGTACTGCAGTGAGTGTCAGTATCGAAAAAGTCCTTTCAAGGCTGGCTGTAAATAACATCTCAAAAATGTACAACCACAACTAATGTGTACGTTGAAGCTCTGCCTGCTGCTACGTGTGTACGCAAACGTAAGTGTGTTGGAGTTCCCTACTGGTGTATCGTTTGTTAACAAACAATGTTGCGCTGGAATACCAAGTATTCAGCGCAGTGCGTGGAAACTTTAAACACAACTCTCGGTTCTGGGGAAGTGAGAAACACTAGTAATGGTCATACGCCTGAGCCAGGTTCTATTCTCGGTTGAGCTAATTTGTCCCAAGACTGGTACTTGACTGCAGTAAACATAATTAAACGTCAACAAGCGCTAGCTAACTATTCTTTCTTCAGTTAGGCAAAACAGTTCTTTAATAACTCGTGGGAAGTTCATAAACAATCACATTTGTTTATAGGTATCAGTGAATATATTCTACGTCACCGTGCGTTATAAACAGTTATTAATAAACATTTCATTTTTTGCTGCTAAGTGGAAGGCAGTTTTTACGTCACTTCCTGCAATATCTTCGCTATATATTTGATACACTTAAGTTTGACTGAATTTTCAAAGGTTCTTATGCTATCTTCCAGAAGTAAAATAGATTTATATCTTGAGGTGGTTATTAAATCTGTAAGGTTGAACTTCCCTGCTTATTAAGCCGAAAGGGCTAACAAGAGGTCAGCTCCAACGATAATAACAGTTATAAAAATAATTACCTTTCACTTTTCAAGTCTTAAATTACGAATGCAATATATCTCTATATCTCTATAAGGGAAGCAAAATTAATTTATACATCAAGACCACTTTTCGTAATTCTATTTTATTGAAATTTTTACAGAATTTCATTTCCTTATAAGTAAAATTCACCTGCACTTGTATAATATGGCGAAACCTTAAATGTTATAACAAACATTGATTTCAGCGTTCCTTTGTGATTAACTTAAATATTTCCGTGTTGCGTAATTATATATATATATATATATATATATATATATGTGTGTGTGTGTGTTTAAATGCGTAAAAGGTACCCCGAAACATTCATTAACATGACATTTAGTGAAAAGGAAGTCTTGTACATGTGCAGGATGAATAAAAAATCAAAACAACAGGGGCGACAATATTTAAAACAACTTAACTTTTAGTATTGTAAAAGCGCAATTGCATTTTTAGGTTGGGAAAACATAGCAATAAGTGATTTCTACTAGTTGATAATATTACTACAAAGCGAAATCGGGTGGGTTAAAACTTGGACTTTTGAAAACAGTACTCGATATGGTAAAAGTTACGTATATTTGAAAAAATGGCATTCATAACGTATTACACTAACTAGTCAGTGTAGTAGACAACAAAAAGGCATGTTGTGGTTTCGAGTATATTTTCAGAGGGTAAAAAGTTCATACGGAATGCACACGATTTTGGTTCAACTTTAAAATGTTTTAAAAATAAATAGTAAACCTAACGCGAAACAATGACTAAACGAAAACATATAGATGAACATTCGTGAAACGAAATGATGCGTTGGTTGTGCATTGAAAGTCACTTACGTATGTGTGATATCTCTGGGCAAGAACTGAGCCCTATCGTGGTGTTCAGATAAGTGTACAGTTGCTGTCAGTTACTGTTGGCTTGTTTTCGCTACGATAGCCGAGGTAAACAAAACTTTGATCACGGCTGTTACTGACCTCGCTGTTAAGAGCCGCCCAAATCTCTTCACTCACTCGTTGCTGTTACTTGCCTTCAAGAAGAGGTAGGAGCCAAGCGTTAAGGCGATATTACACGATACCACATTTCGTAGAAGTTTGCGCCAGGTCCGCCGTAGTGGACGGTATACGGGCTAGTGTTGCACCAATCATGGCATTTCCCGCCTTGTACGGCCAGATTTCGCACCAGGTTTGGTAATTGGACACGTACTATTTTTTGTGGCAGGTTCTATACCAGGTTTCGTACTTGGCCAATCACATCGCAGTTTCAGAGCGTAGGGCGCTCCCCGTGGCTACTACTTGAAACAAGTTTATGAAGAAACTGAAAAGAACGCCTCCATCTTGATTGCACATCTGTGAGGTTGAAATTCTTTCAAATAGATTAAAAATACGACGACGAATAATATTGGCGGTGACAACATTTATTTACTGTTTTAAATCTTTCTAAATACTTAAAACATTACCCACTCTATAAAAAAATAATTAATTCGAGCAGTTTGCGTATCTACAGTATATGAACAACTTATTACGCGTGTGAACCGGCAGTGCAGTGGTAGACTTGTGGTGCCCGTCAGAAAAAGTAATTTACGGCCGTGAGTTCGAAACTCTGTCGAACCCTAATTTTTTATTGTTAAATGTTGCATGATGATAATAACTTGGCATGTAAACTTAATTTGCTAATTTTCGTCAAAATTAAATTAAAAATAACAAACTCGTACTCTAGTGACTCCACATCATTTTCCAGAGAATGAATGTAACTATACTAGTAAGCAATACATTTATGTAAAATGCGAATTAGTAATATAGAAATAATAAGATGTGCTAGCTATTTTTATAGGCCTACGCAAGTTATTGACTATTAGCAGTTCTACGAAAGGGGTTCATATTTACTACGTATCACAGACTGCGCACCCACCGAGTGTGTCAAATGCTAGTACGCGAATTTCTGTCGTGTAATAAGAATCTCCCATGGTGGCTCGTATAGCGGCTGGTATACGGGCTCGCGCACCAGGCCTCGTACAAGACCAAGTACGGCTGCAGGTATCGTGTAATATCGGCTTTAGGGACAGGGATGCAGTGATACGAGTCTATTGAGGGGAAAAAAAGTAATTTTTGCAACGTGCAAGGTGTAAGGAGGTTGGCGGTTCGCGAACAACGCACGCTATATTTCAACGGGCGCAATTATTTCAGCGAGTTGAGGCAGAGATGCATGGCAGTGGTGGGGAAGGCGAGATTTTCTGTTCGTAAGGGGGCGAAGTTCGGCGCAAGAAAGGGTTCGGGTACTGGGCGGTGTCTGTTCGCTTTTCTTCCTGGGAACAAGGCACTGCGCTGTTTGGCGACTGCCAAGAGCCGCCGACAAACCTCCTCCTTCCTCTTCTCCCCTCTCTCTCTCTCTTCTTCTTCTTCCCCTCGATCCTAGCTCTTCTTCCGATAAATATAATGCCGCTCCACATCCACAAAAGCCATGCGCGATCATCGCCGCAATAAAATGTTACGTTGAAGGGTTGGCGCAGGAAATTCGGTGATTACGGGCCGGCCGCGATGCTGGGGACGACGACGGGAACCATTGTACGCGCAACGCCGCGCGTCTCGGGGGGTGTATCTCTCCGCCCGCTGGGGACGAACTTTCATAAACGAGAGGCGGTGTGTAACGCTCTAGCTCCGCCGTGGCCAATGAAGCACATCTTCCCTTTGAACTTTGGATTCCGGCGACTACGGAGATAAGTTCCGCTTTCAAAAGGGATCATTTAGTTTTGATTCGTTTTGTGTCTGGAAGGCCGTCACATAATCAAAGCTGCGCGGATGAGGCGTGTCTTTCATGCGGCAACGTGATGCGTACAGTTTCTCTCTTTTTAAAAACACGTCATTCCTTCTTATCTGCCGGGGAGATTCAAAAGGAACTCGGTGAACAGCGCGTGTTTTAATAGACAAAAGTCGTTCTCTGCTGGCTCTTATCTGCGCCAACCATTAAGAATATTAATTAAAGTGTTCAGACATCTGTGATTACAAAGTAAATTACTTGACAGTTTCCAGACAAAACTAGGGAGAACTCGTAGTCGTCTCGCTCCAGTTGCAAGCGTAGTGGCAGATACGCGAACAACTATACGATGTCGTAGATCCCTTGTCCGGCACGCGCGGAATGCGTAAATACGGAGCGGCGAGGGCGACTACCTGTGAGCGCGGTCTCGCAGCACTGGTGCAAGGTGACGCCGGCTACGTAGGGAATGCGCTGGTGGAAGGGAAAGGAAGACCAGGAGAAAGCCGAGCGGCCGCCGGCAAAGCGCACATTTCTCACGTGCTAGTGAAGCTGTGCTCGGTGTCACCCAGCATCGAACTCGTATGGCGACGTTGAAGGCACGCCCTCCAGCGACCTGCCACATCATCTCTCCCCTGTCGCTAAAAATACACTCGCATCCGTCGCCTGCACACGTGCCCTTTTTCTAGGCACCAAACATCTTATCGTCCATCTCCTGCACTAGGCCTACACTTTATTTACGAAATTTATTCTTAAGCAAAATCTGTACTCTCACTCGAATGTAATCATATTCCAAAATCACCTCTATACGCCAAGTGACTTTCCTTAAAATAGGAAAACAACAAACATAACACCATTAATATTATATTTAAAAGATTCATAATTCTTATTTATATTTATTTGAAGTTCAACAAAGAAATGACTACTCTTGGCTGCTCACGGTAAACTGAGCACTTTTGAAAGCTCTGCTTAAGATAACCTTGTTGTTTGCATATTGTTTATACTTTCGCTGTATGCAAACTTAGGATTGTCATGGGCCCCGTAAATTTATTCGTGCATTGGTCATGTGAAAATGTGAAGTTATAAAGAAAAATAAATATTTTACGAATTTCTATTTCTTTAATGTTTTACATTAAAAAAGAAATTAAAATAAATAATTGCAGTATTCACAAAGGTTCAGGTATTTTTAATCCAATGATAATACATGTAACTACTTTCCCTCCGTCATTACCAACTTTACTGAGCGCTTACCACGTACTTTGCCCGTTTAAATATATGCAGGTAGAGGCAATGACATATTTCAAAGGTTGATTTCAAAGAAATCTCAATTAACCGTGAACAGCCAATAACTAAGCGAAATATCAAAAGTGAAAATAAAAAAATAATGTATTTTATTAGGCACGAGTGACTGTTCGAAACTTAATTTGGTTGCCCAAATACATATAAACAACCATTTATCAAATAAATTTCTAGGTCAGCATGTCTATTTAAAATATAAAGGGGGCAAGAGGCTAGAATTTCATTCGAATGTTAACATTACCATTGCATTTCGCCTGTGTAACACATTAATATCGAATATAGGTTTAAAAGTTTCAGAGATATTATCTATCACCTGAAAATTTTTCATAATCTCAGTTTTATAAACAATATCACATCCATTTTAGAACCAAAAAATTAGGTCCATTTTTTGCACGTCTTATATACAAAATACGGCAGTGACTGGTTTAGCATAGTTTTTCGAATTTTCGCTTGTCAGTGGTTGCTATCTTTCGATACGGCGAATAAATATTATATTTCGCATTTACATTACCCCTATCACTGAAATCAATTAAAACAAAGTGTTCTCTCTAGACACTGGCTGAGTACCAAGTTGGTGTAGATATAATTACAGTGCTCAAATATCGTTAGTGAAGGGGAGAGTCTTAAAGATACACAAAACATTCATGAATGCAGGCACCACACAAACAAATGAGATTACTTCTGTAAGGGAAGTGTTCAAAGCCGATGATAAACCTTAAATATTCTACATCGTACTCAGATATTTTGATCGTGACTTACTTTGAGCAACTGACTACATTAGCAGATGATTTATTTTGTAAATGAAGTTCAAAATGAGTTTGCGTAATTAAAACCTAATCACAGTTTGCATATTAATATATAAAATAACATATCCAGGTGATTGTTACCTAAGAACCGCTGATCCAATTTCGTTTCGTTCACAGTGTGTTCGTTATCTACGGAAAGCTGACTAGCTGGTAATTTGCGTGATATTCTGCTAATGCCCGGGGGTTTCCAAGGGTGTAGTAACAAATATACTTTGGTGTAATCTTTGCCTGTTAGTAGTTATGTATGGCTGATTCGAGTGCAAGAATCAAGAGTGGGGTGTGAGAGAATGCAATTTTGAAAAAATTAGCATAAGTCAATTTGGAATTAGTTAAATTTTATTAACTGCTACTAAAGAGAATTAATTAAAATTAATTATCTAAAGAATAAGAAAATATATTAAAATAATTAATCTAGAAATATCATTAATCACCAATTTAGTATTTTCTAATTGCATTAATTTTCAGCATTTCCATAAAGGGCTCTTAGATAAACACCCACTCAAAAACAAATAACCTGAAAGTTGGTATAGAAAATGTTATCTTCCCCAGTCGTAAGGAAGTCTAGGTGCTTTTCAACGCTAACATTTCGGAGTGCTAACTAAACGTTATCGCGGTTCGGAAATCGTGTGAAACTTATTATGAGCCACCGTAATGAGCTACTGTTTACCTTTCCACCGATCCGTTTTGCAGTATTTAATAACATTTGAATCACTCAGCACAGACGTATATTTAATAAATGTTGGCCAAGTAATAGACAGTAAAAATAAATTTAAATATTTTATAACGGATACTGTATTGTATAATAAATTATGTGATGCTATAAATCACTGATTTTTGTACGTGAAATTTCGTCTAAATATTCATGGCATCTATTTCCCCCTCCCCCTTCCAATAAAAAAATTTATTATTTATTTTACGTATCACGATGAGGCACGAAAAATATAATAAAGCGAGTCAAAGTAGAAAAGAAATACCTACCACTTCTACTAATTTTACTAACCTTGCCTAGCATACTGCATTAACTAGAAACAAATATTATATTCTAGTCCAAAGCCAATATTAAAGTTGTATGTTAAAATATAAGAAATATTACAGGTAAATCAATGGAAATGCACAATTCACACAAAAGAGTCTGCAGAATTCCTCCGTATATACAAAATCACAATGGACAGTGCCGTATTATTTTTTTCATGCAGTTAAGTTTGTTCTGCTTTAAAATGAACGAAATGCTCTAAACATTTAACTTTTAATGCGTGCTATCATCCTTTCGGCAAAAAAAAAAAACTTTTCCTTCAGGTTAATTAAAGAATATGTCATTTTTTTGTGTACCAAGATGTTTTAAAGTAAAGAAGTCTTACATAACCTAATAAATTTTAAATTTTTCTACGACTGCAATGAAAATCCGAAAGTAATTCTTACGGAAAAGTCTTGGACCTGTCATAATAAATATTAAAGCAAACTTACAAATAATCACATCCTTTTCTTGACAAGGAAAACTGCACAGAAATACGCAATAACATGCCATGCCATACTCGCATACTGGAATTCATATTAGAACAATGTTATATTTTAAAACGGATTAATGTTACTAGATGCAGAAAAATAATGGTTTACAGTAAAATGATTTGAAAGGACAGATTTTGTAATTGAGTTTCAAACCAGAGAAAGTCAAAAGTGCGATTCTTAAGGGTAGTTGCAGGAATTTGGGATGGGCTAAGTTATCGGTAATCCATCTCATACTTCCTGATTACGTTATTAACCACAAAGTATTTAGTGTGTAGTAATAAAATATAACATTCTGAAGGCGTAAATACTTGTAAAACATGCTCATAGCATGCATTATTGGCGAATGCGGACGGAACTGAGTCACTTATATGAAGCACAGTGGTTTGAAGTTACGCCTTACGGCAGACGGCAGTGACTGCGACGAAGTACATCTGGATTGGCCAGCGGCCGTCGCACCGGCCTCTCATGTGGCGAACTGCGTCCAGCCGCAAATATTCCCACGTGCGAAACGTGGCGGACGTTGTTGATGCTCGCCTGTACTCCGTCACCGTTTCGCTGTCGTTCCATGTGTTCCGAGACAGTGGCCTACTTTTATGATTCTCAGATTGAGACGTGAGGCCTGCGGATGCTTGTCGGTTCGCCTAACTCATGGCCGCGCCTTACTATCGCCGCAAACACGCGCACATACGTTACTTACCATCATTGCGAAACGGTTGTCATCATACCTCACTGAGGAGGCATAGTTATTCAACGATACCTGCACGTGTTCACAGATGTACCGGTGTGCACAACACAGCACTTTTGAGGCCCTAGTTACTTTTTCCTTGAAGCCATTTTTTTAATCCTTTACCCGCCTTTTTGAAATCAATATTGCTGTGTATGTAAGTAATAAACATAGTATGTATACTCAACCGCACTCGGAAGTAGTGTAGTTGTGTAGTTAAGTTAGACGAAGCAAATTTTTTTTGACGTACTCAGTAGAGGACAAAGGATAATTAAAGTAGAAANTTTTTTTTTTTTTTTTTTTTTTTTTGCAAAACTGTTTAGAATGATTACAAGTCGTACATCATTAAGTGGATAAAACATTAAAACCAATAAAATTTATTTTTAGGTAGATTTGTAAACTTATTCTGTTATGTTGAACATTATTTACTACAATTTTCTACGCATGGATCGTGCACACTGCGTCGTAACGTAGCTGAAGATTTTTGCTCAGTTGTTCAGGACGCGAGTATTTACTACTTTTAATTTGTAGAAATAGTGTTTATAAATATTTAGTTTCAATATAATTATATTCAAATAAAGATTAAATTAGTTATTGCTATACTTGGAATGTAACTTTTAATATAAGTTTTTAAAATTTTCCGTAGCTCAGAAATAAAATAAATACCTTATTTGTATTAAAAATCACACTGTTTCATGCATTTCTAACAAACTTTTCCACGTGTTGTACAAACGCAATGGTTAGATAATAGCGCTGTTTTCATCATCCTGATTACGTGATCACACTACCGAAGGTCCGGGACTGTTGTTTGAAAACATCACGGTTTTATATTCCTGTTCTAATCAACATGTCTGTTCAACGTCCAGTTTGCGACGGGAAACCACTAATAACTCGTTCCCGTGGACAGGCACTGTTGCCGAACACTTGTCGTGGTATTGACAAGCCCCCAACTTTCTGCGCTAATTAAGCTTTTTGTGTACGTCTGAGGCTCATTGTATTAATACGCTATCCAAGTGAAAACAGCGGCATGTTAATAATACTCAAATCCGTGCTCTTGAGTGTATAGAACATAAAACACTGACTTCTGCAAACATAAATTCACCTTTTACTATTTCTCAATACACAGTCAAGTCTTAGAACTACTTCTTATCACGCTGCTGCCAACTAAACTGGCAGCTTGTATGCCAGTGCGTACTGTAGCAGTATGCAGTTATGGGCAGTGATTTTTTTCGAAGGTTTATTCCAAAAGAGCTTGCTTTAGCGTAAACAGCCTATACCCGGAAACCATGCGCGCCAATGTGAATGGATGGCTGTCGACTAAGCAGTTCTGAGAGATGTGCTCAGGTCATCTGCCCACTTTGTGTCTTTTGCTCGCATGTAAACATCAAAACTGGCATGGCCTTATCGAGGACTGCGGAAAAAACCAACAAATATAAAATAAAAATCCATGGTATTTTTACTGACTAAATATTTCAATTTACAAAACCATCACATTCAGCATAATTTGATACAATGTAACAGATTACATCCCTCAATAAATTCGAGAAGTTACAGTTTTAGTGAGAAGTTAATACACAGGAATATTATTTAGATAATTCAGTGCAGTATTACTGCAGATATAACCGCGAGTGTAACAAAAAACTATACTTTGTGGCCACCGCCGTTTCTCATACTGGGGTGCTCACCCCTTAGCGCGGGGGAGGTACTTACAAGTCACTGTGGCGACTCATGTCCTCACACACGTACGCTGTTACAATTTTCCGTATACTCACGGATACTTTTACCAAAATATATGGTTAATTTACGGAAAAGCGCTCCGTAATTCCCTACATAAAATGAGTTCCGTACGTACAAAATACGGAACATCTCCGTATTTCCAATATCTACGGGTGCTGCAGTTAACGATATCCACACAACTTAAACCTATTATTGCAAACACCAAAAAATAGCAAGAGCTACTTGCGACATTTAGCAAGACTACTCTCTCGCCAAAATAACTTCCTGTAACATCATCTTAACAAGACTTTATTTTGTCAACATGAGGAGCGTAAGGTAACATTTCCCGCCTGCTAAAATTTTTACTTGTGTTCAAACACCGCTCCAAGGCAAAACGTTCAAAATATCTTAGATTTATTTTTTACACACTTTTAAGAACACTCACATAACAAAAATTAACCTATGTTTCGTAATTTTTTTTCATGAGCTGGAAATATACGAATATCTAGCATACATTTATGGAGAGGTTCCGTAAATTCACGAAACGTTTTGTGAAATTTACGGAAAGCCCGTTATTAACGAACGGTCTGTAATTATACGAAAATGTATTGATAATTTTTTTAACTACATTTTTCCGTAATTTTACGAAAAATTGTTCTAATATTGTATATCGTAAGAAACACGCAGGTTACGGAGAGCAAGCCGCTCTCCTGGCCGTAATTCCAAGTTCTTGAAAGGTTGATTTCGAAACAGCTCAACGCACTGTTTAAAATTGCCCTATCTTTACAGAATTTTTTCCGGAAATGTACAGTAAATATACGGAAACGCAATCAGTAATGACGAAAAACTGAGTTAAGGTCGTAAATAATAAATAGGGAAAGTCTCCTTATTTCCAGCAGTTTCCGGTTTCAGGGACGAACAATGCCGAGTCTACACGAAGCTTTCTCCGCAATTGTAACCAGAAAATTATCGTTTTTGCGGCAGTTAGGATATCCAACGCCAACAAGACCTCTTATTCCTGACATAAAAAAGTGGCATCAGGCATTGGTAACATTTAGCAACACTTAAAATACTCTAACTTTAATAGAGATTGAAATAGTGGCTTGTGTGACTGTAGTGGAAATACGGAAGTCTTACCACACTTATCATGTAAGAGTTATAGGTGAGTGGTTGGAGTCGCGGGCTCGTAATTTTCTTACCCTAATTCAAATATTGCTCAAGTATAAAATATTCTAACTCTTTTAAATATTTTTTTTTACGTAAAGTAGAATACCCACATGATGAAAATTAAATACTTTTTCATTATTTCTTTTTATTTTAAACTGGAAGTACAGAAAACTAACTTGTTAATTAACGGAGAGGTTCCGAGAATTCACGGCAACTTTAGTGAAATTTACGGAAAGTCCGTTTTTGAAAATCAATCTGTCCGTAATTTTACGGAGAGTTTACGGCCTCCTTTGGATATATTTTTGCCAGCACTTTACCGTAAAATGAAGGAATTTTCTTTTAACAGTATAATGGAGAAGCATTGTAGACAGTGCTGTGGTTATGTGATGTCTACCCAACACGCCAGTTAGGACGAACTTATGCGGGACGACGCGAGCAAGTGTCAGCAAGCCGGGTTGATCACGAGGGCGTCACACTATATGCCCTGTCGAGTCACTACTTGTTCAGGTCACAGTCGCCTTGCAAACGCCTAAAATTAGATATAAATTTATTCATGCATAAAAATCTACACTTAAGAAACGGCGAAAATACCTTTACTCAATTTATTGTTATTAGGTGTTCAGAAAAAAATCACTTGCAACATACAGGAAATTACATTATGACAATTACGTAACTTTACGCGATCGTTGCACATTTGCTTCCCTCCTCCACTTGCTACTTAACGTCTTGCGTACCGTTACGTTAGCCGAGATCGCCGAGTTTCGAATTAGTTTATAAGGAGGGAGTAAAAAATTACAATAGAGTTTGAGAAAACGAGGCGGTCAGTCTTCATTGACTAGGCGTAGTGGAGTGGAGAGAATTGGGCGGCTCTTAACAGCGAGGTCTTGAGAGCTGTTGAAGGTAAAGTGAGGTGAGTATGAAGCAGCGCCGGAACGCAAGGGCGGGGGAAACGGGAGATCCCAGAGAAAACCCGTCGACCAGCGGCGTCGACGGCACGATTATCCAACGGGAATCGAACCCGGTTCACCTACGTGTGAGGCGAGTGTCTAAAAAAATACACCACCACGGCCCCTTCTAGGTGTAAAATGTATTTCAAGTCTACCCATTTAATAATGGACGCTAGTTTTCCGCTGGGTGCAAAGTAGAAAAAATTATAACAGAAGTAACGTCACCTGCGCACCGTTAACACTGGTAAAGACGGGTTCCGTAAATTCGTTAATGTTCGCGTTGTTTCGTATACGTTCGGCTTACAAGGTAGCCAACAGCGCAATTCTTAGTTTTTCATCGTACTGGTGTGCAGTTTTTTACGTTGGCAATAAAACCGTAACGTGTTGACGACTTGTCTCTGGAAACAACAGCCTGGCGCAGTAGAAGGCATTGTCGCGCCTCGACACTACTTATATGCTGTTCACGGTAAAGTGAGCACTTTTGATGTCCTAGTTTTTTTTTTTTTCGTGTCAGCCAGTTGTTTCACCGGACTCGAAAGTTAGCGTCCAAGGCTACAATAAAGTATACTTATTGACTATTATTCCAAGTGTAAGGGCTTCAAAAAGTGCTCACTTGACCGTGAACAGACTATAGTTGGTGTGTTGAGTTCGTTTCGCCGCGAGAAGAAGGCGTCGACGTGGTTGCACCTCTCCACTGCGTATATTTAGCCGGCGCGGTGCGGTGGCATCCCGACATTTCTCACACCTACCCGTGCGAAATAAACACCTGCGCGCCACAACTTCCTGTCTGGCGTCCCGGCGCCCACTCTGCCACCAGCAAGCGCACCCTCGCGACAAGTCCGACGTTACGCTGTTTTAAATATTATGTTCCGACATTTTACGGATAAGTGCTGGCAAAAAAAATTCACAACGCTCCGTACAATTATCGACACGTTGCTATTTCTTTAACGGACATTCCGTACATTTCATAGAATTTTCCACGAGTTCACGGAACCTTTCCGTAAACGGGCTAGTTAGTTTTTCCCTACTTCCGGTTTAAAAAAGAGATTACGGGGGAAAAACTTTAATTTGGTTATACGAGCGTTTGAAATTCTATAAAAATGAAATGTTAAAAAATCTTAATATATTAATTGTAGCGAGATATAAACACGAAGGTATGTTTAGAGCCCGTTATTCTTACCACTCGCTTACGACCTTCTTTGTGAGAATGCGGGGGAGAGGGTCTAAATACGATGGTTAAAAAAACGCGACATACACTGAAGAGCCAAAAAAACTGGTATAGGCGTGCGTAAGCAAATAACAGAGGCATGGAACCAATCAGAGAAACCCGATGCGGNAGAGCCAAAAAAACTGGTATAGGCGTGCGTAAGCAAATAACAGAGGCATGGAACCAATCAGAGAAACCCGATGCGGGGTCGGTAGCTAGATCGGTTACTGCTGCTTCAATGGTAGGTGANAGAGCCAAAAAAACTGGTATAGGCGTGCGTAAGCAAATAACAGAGGCATGGAACCAATCAGAGAAACCCGATGCGGTCGGTAGCTAGATCGGTTACTGCTGCTTCAATGGTAGGTTATCAAGATTTAAGTGAGTTTGAACGTGGTGTTATAGTCGGCGCACGAGATATGGGACATAGCATCTACCAGGTAGCGATAACATTTGGATGTTCACGTACGATCATTTCACGTGTGTACCGTAAATATCGGGAATCCGGTAAAACATCACATCTTCGACATCACTGTGGCCAGAAAAATATCGTGAAAGAACGGGACAAACGACGACTGACGAGAATCATTAAACGTGACAGACGTGCAACCCTTTTTCAAATTGGCACAGATTGGATTTGTGGACTGCCCTACAGGATTCATGGAGTGAATTGCCTCCTTCATACCTTCAGGCATTAGTCGAGTCCATGTCACGTCGTCTTGTGGCACTTCTGCGTGCTCGGGACGCCCTACACGGTATTAGGCGGGTGTACAAGTTTTTTTGGCTCTTCAGTGTACGTTACTTTATCGATTTCTTGTAATGTTTGACTTTTTTAAGGTTGCTACTTGTTACAGGTTCCAGACGGTACTTTTAGGGGTTTGAAGGAATAGGTGTAAGTGGCCTGGGTATCGTAACTGCTGCTGCAAATATAATGTTCTGGCTAAAGTGGCAAAAATATTTTTGTGTAGACTTGGCATTGTTCGATCCCGAAATCCCGATGCTGTAGGAAATGAGGTGATGTTACGCATTTTGTATTTACGGAGCTCAGATCTATTTTTCATCATTCATTGACTTTCCATACATGAACTGTACGTTTCCGTAAAAATTCCTGTAAAAATAAGGAAAATTTAAATAGTGTACAACAATTCTAGCCCTGACGACTAGGAAGTTCCTTGATTTTCGGCCAGTGAATGGTGAACTACACAAACAGTTAGACACAAAAATATTCAATGACCGCACTTAAATATTTCCGATGAAGCGGGGTCACTGTTATCTCAGCCCTTTTAAAATGAACTTTCGGAACGAATCGATGTCCGTATTTTAGTGTACTGAGTTTTGATACAAACACCGACTGGAGAACACGACAGAAACATTTGTTAGCAAACCGTGGTTTTGGTTATGACGCAACATCCCGTCGACAGGGAGTGAGTAATTAGAGACGAAACAAGTGAGTGGTCGGGTAGGGAAGATCAGAAAAGGAAGATACCATGGCCAGATGTAAATTTTATTCCACTACAGGTTGGGATGCTCAATGCTTTTAGTTTCGAAACTAAAATTTTTCGCCACTAGGTACCGGAATTTCTCTATTTTCTACGTTAAAAACACAATAATTGCATTAATCATAAATTAAATATAAAACAACATCTTAACTAAGTAAAATCTTTCTTTTTTATTGTTCACGTGGCTTAAAATGTTTTATTAAAAGTTGCCTTTTAGATCACTGCGCACCTTGCGGCGAAACTTTTCCCTATGCCAAACTCTCCCATTATACATCTCGTTTTGTTCCTAACCTGAATAGAATTAACCTTACCTGAAGCAAGTAGGAAACATTGGAATATTCGCCTGAAGTGATCTCGCAGAACTATGTGAAACATAAATGAGTACTGCTGGGCAGGAAATGAAAGCAGTTCCTCCTGAACAAAAAGAGCCCAGTGCGCCGTTATCACTTTGCCATCTCTCTCGGCGCAGCTATCTACCTCGATGTCTCAAGAAATGTATGATTGGGGCAATGAAGTTGATTTCTCTTTTGTTTGACAAATATTACAGTAATAGTTGACGCAGTAGGAACAACTTGATGAAGTTACCAGCGACGCGTAGGCGCTCATCGGTTAGGTTTACGGCAATACTATATTTCACGCGGCACGAATGGAAAGTCGGTAGAAAGGAGACTTTCAACAGTGTTCGTTAAACGTGTACTAAGCGTTCCCACTTATGAAGTGTACGAAGTGGACCAATAATGATTATTATTGTATTTTATTGCACAATTAACACGACCAGATTTGCAATCTAGGAAATTATGAATTGAGATTTCACAATATACGGCGCTTCGCTTGCATTTCCTAGGAAAAGGATGGAAATCTGTGTGAGGAAAGTGTCCGTTGTGCGTTTGGTGAGAATCGAACCAGCAACACTGCAATCGCGTCACTAACATGCCCGGCACAAAGTGAAAACTGAACCGACGACTAAGTTGGTCCAGATGGCGATATTCTACTCTGGAGAGTGAGAAATTCAGGACACGGCCAAAGAATATTCCTTTTTTTTTTTTCTACGACAAAAATAAAGAAGCCGTTCCTACAGGTGGTTAATCGAGCCATCTTCCCTGCACCCTACAATCATTATGAAATAACTGGAAACCTTTTCCTTTACTTAGCGGAAAGATTTTTTTTTATCGAGGGTGAAAACATTGGTTTCGTAGATGGCGTAATTACACTGCAGCCAGATTCGCTTCTTCCAATTTGACAATTTCCTTCGCCGGCACTTGGGGAATAGCGGTAGGTTCCCAAGGACATCGACATCCTTTTTTGCTGGCGTCCGAACTCGAGAACCTCTCTGGAACGCAGCTGTTGAAATGTTTATGATCACACGACAGATGCCATGTGCTACATAGAAGACGTATGGACGTGGTCATGTAAACTTAGAACTTAAAAAAGTAGCTGTACTCGTAAAAAAAAAAATATTTTTCTTGTGATTTCCTCAGCAGTATCAACGAGTATGCACATTTAAACATAAGTTTGCATTTGTAAGTCCCGCGTTACAAGAACCCACGCAAGTGTTCGGACCCGGGACTCACAGATCCCGACTGGCAATTTGCAACTCCTAATGCTCGGCCACTGCATCTTCATAGGGAGTCAAGGAATACCAGATATTCGGTGAAATTCATACTGAAATGTACTTGTGGTGGCACGACTGGGCTACGTGACATCGCTAAAGTCAACTCTGGTGTTGGAAGGAATCAGTTCGTGACATCATGTTCACGGCACTTCACGCTGAAAATACTTGACGACAAGGAGTCCTTCCTGCTGGCTATTCTCACTGTTGCACCAGGATGACACACACACACAGTGTTACAAATTATTTCAGTAAACGTGCTCAACTGTAATGGGAAATGTACCACATGTCGTGCTGCAAATATAGGAACGCTACTATAATAAGTTGGCAAATTTCCTACGCATTTTAATTTTTCCTTAGCAAATGCAGGAAAGCTACAATGAATGTGTGGGAAAAAAAAACAATGCACGTACACAACGGTGTGGTAAATTTACGAACAACCTCATATTGTCCGTAGTCCGCTGAAGCACTTCCCAAGTCGACACAAATATCTATACGTTAACCAAGTCAGTTATCCTGCCTGTTACTTCATCCTGAAAACTGCAACATAAATCTGAGGAGTCGATAAAAACAATGACCCTAATACTATCCTAACATAAAAAATAAATTCACCTATGACAGGTACTTAGTCTCGGCAGCGTTGCTGAATAACTTAACAAAATAAACTGCTTTTCTATGTACATTGACTCTACCCGACAACTTACAATTCCGCATGAGGTCAATCTAATTGGCAAGTACGTACATTTCACGCCATGAAATTTAATGATCACTAACATTAATTCGTGTTTTTTTTTTACAACACCTTACGGCTAATTTCCTTCGTTTATTTAGAACACACATATACGTTTAAAGCATGCTCTGATAGAATGTCACTTCTTATAAATAGAGCTCAACTTAAATTAAATATTCTCTAAAACAAATCCGATATAAAACTGCCAAATGTTTGGAAGCATTGGGACGTTTTTGTATCTGCTAGTGTGCCTTCTGGGAATGGCTATTGAAACCTTTAAAACTCTTTATTTCGGACTCCTTTCAACGATTTATTTAATATTAATTTCTAAATTGATAGGCACAATTAATTTGTTTATTCTGTATAGAGATTTTCCATCTGGGAAAATTTCTTAAGTCCAAAGAGTCCAGGCTTTTTGTCTTTAAAATAACTCATTTAACTGGCTTAAAACTTCTCAGATACTTAAAAAGACTGCAACGGGAGTGAAAGACGAAGTTACTTTTTTACGTTATTTTAACACAAAAAATAGTATTCACTAGAATTTTTAAAAAAAATTCCTTTCACATGCAAATCCTATTAAAATGCGAGTGAGCGTTTCACACGCCAACTCACACAATACGTCATTTAAATCACATCCTTTTCAACAAAATGCGTCAAGTGTATTATTTCAAAGTAACTGCACATCACCTTTAGTTCCCAAAAAGGTTACCGGGGTTGTTAAAATAAAAAACAATTGAAAATTAATTTAAACAATTTCTTGCACAACTGGTAGGTTAGTTCGATTTAAGTCAAATTATTTGTTCTCTAAAACATTACAAACATGCAGAAATAACGAGATTTTCAGGAAAGAGTGGTGTCATTCTGTTTCTAGCACGGACATAAGAAGTTCATCTCAACTTTCCGAAAATATATGGATAGTCTTAGTACATTATGTCGGAAGATATTGGTTGGAGCCCAGACTTGAATTAAACTAGGACTCAATATTTAACTCTCGATATAAGTTTCAGGAACGGTAACAATAAAAATGTAAGGCAAAACTAAGCAAATAAAACAAACTGTTCCTCTCTGTTCTGTTACTAGTAGAAAGAAGTAAGTTTCTGAACGACCAACTGATCATATAAATTATTTAAAGANATTGACTCTACCCGACAACTTACAATTCCGCATGAGGTCAATCTAATTGGCAAGTACGTACATTTCACGCCATGATATTTAATGATCACTAACATTAATTCGTGTTTTTTTTTTACAACACCTTACGGCTAATTTCCTTCGTTTATTTAGAACACACATATACGTTTAAAGCATGCTCTGATAGAATGTCACTTCTTATAAATAGAGCTCAACTTAAATTAAATATTCTCTAAAACAAATCCGATATAAAACTGCCAAATGTTTGGAAGCATTGGGACGTTTTTGTATCTGCTAGTGTGCCTTCTGGGAATGGCTATTGAAACCTTTAAAACTCTTTATTTCGGACTCCTTTCAACGATTTATTTAATATTAATTTCTAAATTGATAGGCACAATTAATTTGTTTATTCTGTATAGAGATTTTCCATCTGGGAAAATTTCTTAAGTCCAAAGAGTCCAGGCTTTTTGTCTTTAAAATAACTCATTTAACTGGCTTAAAACTTCTCAGATACTTAAAAAGACTGCAACGGGAGTGAAAGACGAAGTTACTTTTTTACGTTATTTTAACACAAAAAATAGTATTCACTAGAATTAAAAAAAAAAAATTCCTTTCACATGCAAATCCTATTAAAATGCGAGTGAGCGTTTCACACGCCAACTCACACAATACGTCATTTAAATCACATCCTTTTCAACAAAATACGTCAAGTGTATTATTTCAAAGTAACTGCACATCACCTTTAGTTCCCAAAAGGGTTACCGGGGTTGTTAAAATAAAAAACAATTGAAAATTAATTTAAACAATTTCTTGCACAACTGGTAGGTTAGTTCGATTTAAGTCAAATTATTTGTTTTCTAAAACATTACAAACATGCAGAAATAACGAGATTTTCAGGAAAGAGTGGTGTCATTCTGTTTCTAGCACGGACATAAGAAGTTCATCTCAACTTTCCGAAAATATATGGATAGTCTTAGTACATTATGTCGTAGATATTGGTTGGAGCCCAGACTTGAATTAAACTAGGACTCAATATTTAACTCTCGATATAAGTTTCAGGAACGGTAACAATAAAAATGTAAGGCAAAACTAAGCAAATAAAACAAACGGTTCCTCTCTGTTCTGTTACTAGTAGAAAGAAGTAAGTTTCTGAACGACCAACTGATCATATAAATTATTTAAAGANGTTCCTCTCTGTTCTGTTACTAGTAGAAAGAAGTAAGTTTCTGAACGACCAACTGATCATATAAATTATTTAAAGATACAAACCACATGTCATACGATAGTCACAGTTTGAATTTATATCCATATACATATGTAATGAAATCTAATCCCTTTTACCAAGTCGTTTGGTAACAAAGTTTCTAAAGACGACAGACGATGATGTATACAATAAGGTATACTACAGTTGAAACTTAGGCGAAATTAATTATTGAGCTACGGATTGGTAGCTTGCTCACGATACGATATCTTGGAGATATCATAAATGCGACGTTGTGACACTATGCCTACTTGCGAACTTAAGATATATGCTACTTTAACGAATTGACATACTTCACAAGTTTGTGATATGATAGGTAAGAAAACTTTTAGTGTAATATGGTGTCTGTGGCCGGGCTTATTACAATATTGTATTTAAATATTATTCTGACAGCTATAAATTACAACAATCGATTTTCTGTAGTTTATGAGAGCGATATGTCACATCGCTATCGATGTGGTTGACATACATGGAAACGATAATGGTAAGTGGATATCAATGAGCCCTACAGTGATTACGCAGAAACAGGCTACACAATAAGAGTGAAAATGTGTTAGAGTGCGCATTCAAGCTGCACAGTAGCCACTTTCTGCGTCCCAGCATAGTACTGCTTTCTGCCAACAGCACTGTCAAAAACAACGCGGGTAGGATTTGAGGTTTGAATACGGTTTGTGTAAGTGGTTTGAGATATTTGTACACTTCCTCTGGCTTAGTTTTAATGCAACTGGAATACATTCAAAACGAAAATCGGAGAGCTTAATCTTTAAAGGGTTTANTTCCTCTGGCTTAGTTTTAATGCAACTGGAATACATTCAAAACGAAAATCGGAGAGCTTAATCTTTAAAGGGTTTAAATAATTGAAAACTTAAGCAGTGAGCAATAAGTCGTGAACTACCAAAATATAACTGACCCAATAGCGATGTTACTGCTTACGTTCAACCAATAGGAACGTGTCTTAGCGTGTGGTGTATTCTATCAAAATGGAAACNAATAGCGATGTTACTGCTTACGTTCAACCAATAGGAACGTGTCTTAGCGTGTGGTGTATTCTATCAAAATGGAAACAGTTGTTTATTTATTCGTATTATTGTTTTCGGCGGATTTTTCCTCGAAGCAGGTCAGTATAAATGAATATCGTGGAGCGTGATTTGAAATAAAAAATTTAAAATATGTTTGTTTAAATGCATGTTTTTCAGCGACTAACTAAACTTAAAGACTTCCAAAATATTTCTACTGCAGTAGATGGTAGCAACTCCATTGCGTAGGCCTAGGTTCGAGCCAGCGCACTGGAAAAGTGTCTACCGCTGACTAAGTTGATTATCGCGTGTGGGTCGCAGGGCGACGCGATATATCGAAAGCTGGTCGAGAACACTCGAAGCGGCGACGGCCAGGAAAGAAAGGGAGAAAGGTTCTGGCGAGCTAGCAGTCGAGGGGGGCAGGTGTTCGTGCGAACCTTCCAGGCGGCAGGTGACGGGCCCGCCTGCCCGCTTCCTAATGAAACCTACCGGCTGTACAGATCGGTGATTACGTATCAAGATGGCTCGCAAGACGCGCGTGTTACGTGCTACCATCTGCCGGCCACCGCACGCACCGCCTCGATTCCGCTGGCAGCTTTGGCGAGGCGTTTCACCGCTCGCCACCTACACCACACGTACAAATAAAGATACATTTGTTTTTATCTTAAGAGGCTGTATCACCCCTTATACAGAAATTATTTGTTTTATTGTCATGACAAAAGAGTCAGGGTCGTCACCGAAGATGTTTTATTATAGAAGCATTGCATTTCATACTTANGTTTTATTGTCATGACAAAAGAGTCAGGGTCGTCACCGAAGATGTTTTATTATAGAAGCATTGCATTTCATACTTATGTGCAAATTTTTGTAGATGATTGTTCATAGGTGTTCCCTGGTTGTCATTAAAATGTGAGAATGAATTAATACGTACAATTTTGTAATATGTTAACTGTTACATATTTATGCGTTAGTAGTTCATATATTATGTCCATAATTATAGGTAAGGAAATTATCTAAGCTTCTATTGTCCCATTTCTCAACGAATCCTCCTAAATATGAATCACGAAGAAAGAAATATAAAATGCAATGTGACGGGCCACGCGGGCTCTTAAAGCGGCGAGTCGGAAAATACCATGCATGTATCAATTTATTCCTAATAACACGTGAGATGCAACTACCGTACTTCACGTTTCGTTGAAATAAATAGTTGGAAGCATACTTTTCTGTCTATGTTTTAACGTAAACTATGATTGGTGCACACAGTCGTGTTATCAGCGACATGTAACGTCTCAATAAAACTTGTATGTGTTATTTTGGTTGCACTAAAGTGGTTTCATTTGCTATTTTACTTGCATGTCTATAACAAAAAGTATTGGTGTGGTAGCAACATATTCGTTTAACTGGTTGAGAGTGACAATTGTTAAGTACTTGGATACTAGTTGGCGGCAATTATCATTGTGCATTTCGCGGACGGCTATATAACAATTACACAAAACAAAAGCACGGTTTTTACAGGTTTTCTATTGACAGCGAAAAACATATTTCTTAAACTTTACATGCCTGATTGCTTTAACTAATTACCGACTCAGCTATCACCCTCAGGAAGTAATTTACGAATAATTTAATCTGATTATGTAATGGAAAATCATAGTCAGTCCACATATACTATTTCAGGCATGTGTCGAGCTACATATTGTGAAATGACAAAGAAACGCTTTCAACGACTAATCTGAAAAAAATGNCTATTTCAGGCATGTGTCGAGCTACATATTGTGAAATGACAAAGAAACGCTTTCAACGACTAATCTGAAAAAAATGCTTGCAATGGCTCAAACTTTCAAATAACAATTGTACATTTCCGTTTTGACTTTCGGCGTTTCTTTCGTATCGGTAATGACTGACCCTGCAAAGAAAGGAAAATGCCATTTATTGCTAATGTTTAGTGTGGATGAGAATTTGAAACTGCGGAATCACATACGGCAAGCTACAAAAGTGGGGCGGAAAGCGCGCTATAGGATCGCATGCGGGAGAACTACGGCAGATCCATTTCCATGAGCCACGGCTGACATTTCTGTAGGAAATGAAACAACGCCATTTATTGGCGAAGTTCTCTGCGCCGAACCAAGAAAATAAAGCATTCTGCTGCTCTCCGATATTGCGCTGAAGCCGGAACTGAATTCCGAAAGATTATTGAATAAATAGCAGTGCCGGAGTAGGCAGAGCTTCGCGGAAGCAATCTCCATAATTGTATATCGGTGTATTCGAAGTATTCTGCAGAGAGAATGTGTCTCCTTCGTGCGAAAAGAAACATTCAATATTCTCTACGGAGAACTTCGTGCTATTTATGAGAGTCAGTTGTTTCCCTGATTTATGTGCATTCTAATCTTACCGCATTGCAAAAATAAAAAAAAGCATTGGTGTAAAAAATTGCTGTATAAATCAAATAGATACTTTGGATGGTTTAGACTAACAATCGATTTGANATAACTTCGTGCTATTTATGAGAGTCAGTTGTTTCCCTGATTTATGTGCATTCTAATCTTACCGCATTGCAAAAATTAAAAAAAGCATTGGTGTAAAAAATTGCTGTATAAATCAAATAGATACTTTGGATGGTTTAGACTAACAATCGATTTGATATTAAGTCAATTTGACGTAGGCTTATTCACGCATATAGGTATTCCAATGAGACACTTCGGTTGCACAGTGGCATATGTATTTGCCTCATGTAATTAGATTGGATAGGGCTTAATAACGTCCCCCGATGTTATGTCTGAAGGCTTATCAGGGGACGGATTACAAATTAGTTTATGACCTAACTTAAGCTAATACCCATGACTTAGCTGGGATTCGAACCCAGAATTTCCCACACTCCAGACTGCCGGCGCCCCAACCAACTGCGCCACGGGAGGTCATCCTCGTGTGATTAAATTATCACTGTCTTAATCCCCGAAATAAGGACAAACTAATTTATTTTCGTATGAAAGTCATCTCTTGGCTCTCTTAAAAGATTTTTAATGAAGGGCAATAAATCGTTAATGTTTTAACAACATACATATAAATATTTGTATGTGTAAGCGATCGTATGTGTAGTGTTGTGTGGTTGCTAAGAAGTAGGGAACTTTTTTTTCCACAATTGATCAACCATTTTGTTAAACCGGAATTGTATTGTTTCCCCTGGAACTGTTGAAAGAGCTAGGTAGGTAATCACGTTTTCTTGTGTACGTCTGCGACTTGGAAGCGGTGTGCTACTTTGAGAGACGCTAAGCCGCCACATTGCAGGCGACTGAAGCGGAGTCCAAAAAAATAATTCCATAGAAATTTACGATCCACTAAATGACACATACGGCAGGTGCGCACCACTAAGTATAATTGTGTGGAAACGCTCGAGCCAACGCGAATTGAGCAACATACAGATCAAGTTACTTAGTAGAACAAATTTTGGTAACTGTCCTTGAATGTGAGCAGTGCGTAAACTGGCTCATCGTTTGAAATGTTTGTTCTACTGATACGTATCTAACAATAATGTATTTTATATGTCTAATAATATTTGGCATTTCGTTAAAACAAAATAACGTATGGAAAAACGACCAGTTAAAATATTTATTTTTGAAAATATAATAGACATTCAAATTTGGCATTAATTTTCTGTAGGGAGAGTAGAGTGAAATATTTACTACTTTTTTGTTTGCTGGTTAACTAAGACGTGTGACACTGTTTCTACGGCTGACGTGTTCATGTGTTTGCGTTTCAACATACAAATGTTTACCGTGGCCATAATATTCATAACGATGCACATAAACATCTACAAACTTATAAGCAGTTCACCCGGGTTACAGCGTCCCCTCGGCCGCCATGCAATGTATGTATTTGGCGTTCCCAAGGCTACCGACATTTTATACACGTTGCGTATCTTAATACACGTGTCCGCGGGGCGTAAAAGCATTTTATACTCCTTGCAAGTCGCAGTCAGTAAGGAAACTTACAAGCGAAGGAAACGTACGGTTAACATTCTCTAAAATGAAATGGTAGAACTTTTGCTGTCTATGCCATAATGGTTTTCAGATTACAGCCAAGTTTTCACTTTCTAACGTAACCACTCCTTGGAAATTCTCCTTTTGGTACTGAATTTTTATTCAAATTTCATTGTATTTTATCGCATTTCTTATTTTCAGACATTCTGCTGAAATTTTCCTTTGTATGTTTTCTGGTCATCCTACCTAAACTCGAATCGTTGAAATATTTGTTCCATCTTTAATGGCCCCTAAAATTGTGTAAGTAGGCCTACATAGATAAATACCGGAAATTTTTAAGGTTAATATCACATAACACATCGGAAATTCTTCAAATGTACATATTGCTCACACAATGCGTGCTACGTAGCTATGCTTCTAAAACAACGCTGTTTTGCAAAAAATGAAACGCCTGTATATTTGGCGTCAATCAATTTTGAAAGGTTTTCGCGGCTAGGAAGAGAAAGTGTTCCTGCGTTCAAACTGCTTACAGATCTGTATTAGTTTCGTAGGTTTACGCCCAGAATATGGCAGTACGAAAAAGTAGTTCCGTAAAGTGGGGTGAAATTGATCAAAAGGGGTGAGATTGATCGCATGACACTGTTCTAAAAATATTATGGTAAGATATGGCACCTGACTTGACATTTACAGAACATTGTGATGTGATCAGGCTCACTCTTACTGAACAATTTCCCATCGTTTGACTGTTTTTGGCCACGTTGAAAGTCGTGTCTCACACTAGTCTGAAGTGTTATTTACTTTTTGCGCGCAGATTGTGCACATGTCGGAGTTTGTTTTAAAAACGTTTATTACCAGCACACTACAGCTCAGTGCACGCGGCAGGTAGATGGGCGCCTAAATCAAGGCATTTACCGCTTGTTGTCTCGTGGTTCGCATAACTTTGGGTTGTGCTTGATTACTAGTGTATTTCGGCTTGCTTCATCGGGTGTATACGACTCACGTTATAAGCCGAACACCAATTTAGCTGCGTTAAATGTTTGGTCACCTTGCTTTATTTCATTTACGAGTATTTTCTATTTTGCGTGGTGTCTATTGTGCATTTTTGTTGATTTTCCACAACTGAGTTATTCGTAATCAGGTATTCAACGTTTGATATGTCTTTGGAAGTAGAGAATTTTTAGAAATCTTTTTCTCCGCCATTTTAAAATTGTTTTTATTTTGTGGAGTTTTTCGTTTGTTTCTCCTTACTAGTATTTTGATATAGGATATTCACGGTAAAGTGAGCACTTTTGAAAGCCCTTTCCTTTGTAATACTAATCATAAATATATTTTAATTTAGCCTTAGACATTAACGTCTGAGTGCAGTGGAAGATACTCACTGTGTTTATAAATTACATGGCAATATTTGTTTGAAAAGGTCGTTAAAGGATAAACAATGGCTGAAAGATAAAGGTAACTGGGTCCTCAAAAATGTTCACTTTACCGTGAACAGCCTATACATTATCTTTATTTTGTTTGAATTTACGACGTTTTCTCCTGTTTGTTTCCGTCGTAGTTATAGTGAAACTAGGTATTGGCAAGCGTGCCATTGTAACTGAACTTAACTGAAGACTTCGAAGATTTGTTGGAGCCGCGCTGGTGATATGGCCGGACCAGTTGCCTCCCTCCACGGCAAACCGGCTTCGATTCCCGGCGCGGGTCGAACCCGCATTTTCTCACGTGGGACACTGTTTGACTTTTCTCATCTTTTCCAGCCCTGTAATGTATCGCTGCTCACTTCCCTGCCATCGGCACGGAAGACCTGAACGCCGCTCGGGTTTCTATTGTTTGTAATACTCCTTCATGTTCGACATACCTCCTTCATTATATTATTAAATGCACTGTGAAATTATACGTGTCTGATATCTCCGGGAGTCATGCTGGGCTTACAATAAAAAAATGAACGTTAGATTTTGCGTGTTTTCGTTTGCAGAAGAACAGAAAGTGTGTTATTTTTTGTATTGGTTTCCAATGAAACTTAGCGGGTCGTGTGTGTTTTTAGGATTTCCTTAGGCGTTGAAATAAATAGTTATATTTTATATCTTAAGTGAAACTTATGAGCCGGCGATCAATCAGAACAGAGCAGTCGGTGTCGTGGGCAGGAAACTGTTATGTACAGTGATTTAAGTATAAGAAATATTAAAAAGGCGTGCGTGTGCACATGTTTACGATTATATTTGTCGACAAAAATAGGCTTCTCTGATAGGAAATGTCAGCTTTGAAGTATTAAGTGCTTTAATATGGTTGTGCTATACTAGATTAGTAACGAAAGTAAACATGGCAGATTTTTCACCCGTTTCCATTAGCTGGAATTATGAATGAAAATATTAATTGGAAACTGCAAATACAGAAGACGAAGGGTTTCCTTATGCCAGATCAGCGCGTACTACACAATTCTTAGCTCATAACTATTTTGTTATTGTAAACCTAGCTTTATGTTACAGTAGAATCCCGATAATTCGTATTGTCAAGGGACTGAATGTTAAAAATGAATTATCGAGATATTCAAATTAGCGGGATTACTAATAATCGGGAGCAAAAAAATAAAAAATACGTAATAACGAGATTAATGAAAATTTGCATTAATATGTAATGACAAACGCATGGCTACATATAATGTATACATATGCATATATAAATCAATAATTACATAAATAAAAAACACATCAAAAATTTACGTTTAAAAAAATCTGTAATTATCTTTTGGTGCAAGCCTTGCAGACGGGTATTGTCAATTGCTTTGTCAAGCATGTTCAAAGCCGAAAACACTTCATCGCCAACGTCTGATTTCTAAGAAATGGCGCACGTTGTTGATGTATTGTTTAGCCACTTTAGGTGTAATTGTCGGCACATCATTTTCGTCATCACCTTCACCATCAATGTTCTGAGATGGAGCCAAAATTTCGTCATCAGTTAGAATCCCCGCTACCGCTAGGCCATCGTCAAAATGGACGAAATCTTCAAACTTTATAGAATTTTCTTCATTTTGAGGAAGACAATTACAATTCACAGGGCATTCTAGGTCTTGTTCAGTAACTGCTGATGAAAGTTCCACCTTCGTGAATCCACAAGCACGAAAACCGTTTTTTATTGTGCTTTCGCTAACACTTTGCCACGCCTTGTGAGCAATGTTCATGGCTGAAAATAAGGTGATTTTATTATCCTTCCCATCCTCGATGCTGTCAAGGAGTTGCATCACTACTTCCTTGCGGTAAAAGGTTTTGAACGTTTTAATTATGTCCTGGTCTAGAGGCTGCAGCTTAGAAGTAGTGTTGGCAGGCAAAAACACAACATTAACATGACTGAGCGGTGGGGTATTGTTGTGGGCCGTACAATTATCCATGAAAAGCAGAATCTTTCACTACCTTTTCTCCATATCAACATTCACTGATCGTATCCATTCAATATGGTTACACGTTCTTTACTATTTTTCCCGCCATGACACTTTTCTTCCTTAAAACACATTGATCGGTCGGGGAGACACTTATAACCCAGTCTCATCGGCATTAAAAATGTTGTTGGGCTCATAAGAATAGATTATTTCTCCCAATTCGTCTTTCCACTCAGAACAAACGTCGGCCGATACACTCGCACTTTCCCCAATAAGTTTCTTAAATTTTATGCTGTGCCTTTTTTTAAACCTATCAAACCAATCATCACTCGCACGAAAGTCTTTAATTCCCATTTTTTTTTTGCAAAAACTTTGCTTTTTCTCTTAAAATGTTTTCTTCAACTAGTACATTCGAATTCCGTGATTGTGCAAACCACTTTTTTAAATTCTCTTCTAGTTGTGGATACTCACCAGTCTTAAAGCGCTTTACTTTGCTGTCCAATGTCTGGGAGGCGATTTTGTCCTTGTTCTTCAGAATTGATGTTGTGGAAGGAGGAACGTTATAACGTTTGGACACGTCAATTTGTTTATCATCACCGGCCACGGTGTTAATGTTTTCTTTTTTTTTCTCTAATGGAAAGACACCTTTTAGCTCTTTTCGAAGGCATGGCTAAGACCGAACTGACTAACTTTTCACTCGCTCTGCTCCTTCCTACCCTCTCATAACCCTAGGCCGGACACCAAGGCGCCTCTTAGTTCTGAGAATCACAGACACATCGCCTCGCAGCCTACTCGGCGTCAATACCTGCCCTTCAAACCCTCTTACTTCCCTCAGTACCCTTCCGGTATTTTTTACCCTGCCCCAATTGCATAAATCTAGAGCTGGTGTACAGTCTTGGGTTAAAAACATTACGAGTTAACAAGATTTTTAAGTTGGAAATAAGAATTATAACACTTTTTAATTGAGCTCGAGCACCAAAATAAATACGTATTATCGAGGGGACCGGAATGCATTGTTATTTTTACGAATTAAAGGGATTTTCTCAAGGGACCGGCAAATTTGCACGAATTAGCGGGATATACGAATAATCGGGATGCGAAATATCGGGATTTCACTGTATATGTTTAAGTGAAAACCTACATGTGGTTCCCGCCTAGGGCAAGGACAAGTATGGACGAGAGGAAGCTGGCGCAGATCGGGCTGGCTGCCTGCCCGAGAGACAGACCTGTCGCTGCCGCCAGCCCGAAGAATTGATGTGGTGAGAGGAGATGGGGGTGGAGACGCAGCGGAACGAAGACGGGGTAGGAAACAGGAGAGTCCCGAGGAAACCCCCACGTGACCAAATTATTTTTTAAAAATTAAACACATTTAAATTTAACAAAAACAACATAATTTCTTATAACCATTATAACATTACTCTGTTTTCAAACAACTGTAATGTTTCCAATGCTCGGAATGATTAGCTTTAATAAGTTCTAAGCACAACAGATTACAAATTCTTCAAGTAAATTTCCAACACTTCACAAGCAGCATGTCATTTTGAAACTAAGTGATAAATTTGTATTTTGTTGTAATGAAAGTTCTATCGAAAATTAATTGCCCTCGCGTTCAAAAAAAATAATGGCAATTATTTTACTGAAATGAGCTCACTTTAGTGGTATAAAACAAACCACATGACATCGCTAAAATTGATGAAATATAAACAGCAACTGATTGTGTGTTTCCAGTTTAACCTTAACTAGAATACAATTTAAATATGTGAAAAATTACTAGTGTCATGTTAAGCACTAAATACAATGAGAGTATAGGCTATTCACGGTAAAGTGAGCACTTTTAGGGCTCTCGTAACTAGCATTAAACACTAATATATTTCATTGCAGCCTCAGAGGTTAAATTTGAGACTGGTGAAATGTATACACTGTGTGTATAAATAAGACACATTGTAATGTTTATATTTAAAAGTGACGGTGAGATAGAAACTGGCATAAAGGAAATATTTAGCAGGGCCTTAAATTGTGTTCAATTTACCGTGAATAACCTATAGGCGTAAAAGAAAGGCTGTTGTAGACGAACTCCGGGCGATAAAGTTGCGCTCAAACGGAATGGCCAGGCAAGATGGCTCGTGTTGAGTCGGCAGTGAGTGCTTGGGTAGAAGTGGTTGACTCGTGGCGGTACAGTAAGCTCGGTCTGTGGTTTTGCCTGGGCAAGATGAGGAGGAATGCCTGACGGCGGTCTGCCTTCTTTATTGACACCAGGTTTCTACGCTGTTATCAGGTAGCGGGCGAGCACGCGAGCCAAGTAGGACAGCGATCATTCAAGGCGCGGCGAGGGGAGAAATAGTCGCGTGCTATTCCGCAACCCAATATTCCCACCCCGCCGCGCAGCTCCCTCGCCGTAATTTTCTGACAGGTTCAGCAGGCGAGCCACAGCTACGCGAGGTAGGGGTAAAAAAAACCTCCGCACTGCAGTTAAAACAGCCGTGCCTTAACGATATTCCCGCTGTACGATTACGCTGCGTTACGACAATCGATTCCCCTGGGTACGGCCGTCTTATTTTAACTCGGTCGTGATCAAGAAACTACACGCTCGGGACAGTCTGGAAAGCTTGAGAGTCGCGAGCTTGCGTTCTCTGCCACCAGGTGTCGTGCTCAACAAGGTCGCTGTGTGTCACCTGCAAACTGCAACGTTACTGGTTCGAGTGCAGCTACATCGTGGATGTCTGCGCCTGGGTAGGCCACCAAACGGCGTGCAGGGCTCCAGCAGCACAAAACGTTTTATTAAAAAACCGTCCAATGTGTCTGAGTGAGGTCTACTAAGGAATAACATTTAAGAAACGTTATGTGTCTTTATACGTTTTTCAGTTCCTCTATTTCTCTCTCAAACATGTTTTTGTGATAGTGGAAATGGCTCAAACGGGTGTTTTCACGGTCATTTTTAGGTATAAACATTACGGTGAAAACATTAAAAAAGGAATAGGAACGTGCATCAAACCTTTACTTTTATTATTTCATCATAAAGCGGTAGTGTCACCGCTGAAAGTCTCACAGAGGCGCGTTATAGGCGGCAAGACTGCACGCCAGTTCAGTGCTTTGCACGTAGAGGCGACGAGAGAGTTGATGCGCATGTCTCGGTCGCCCTTAGCGCTTCCACGCTTTTAGGCCTCAGACGTGCAAAATTCGTTCAACCAGGCAGCCACCTTAATCCCTGAATGCTATGGCGTGAGTCAGATCGCTGTAGATTTCATAAGTTACCTTTTGTTGTGCCTTTTGCATGTTTCATGTTAAATACATAACAAATAATAGCAAAACATATTTCAGCATTGATTAATCACCCTAGGGCTATAGAAAAAAAATATTGTGTTTATTTTGACCCATACCATAGCAGTTATGTGACAAATCCGCTATATCTCGCTCCCGGATTTTTGCTCGTGGGAATCGTGCCGGACGATGACACTGGCTGGCGGGTTTTCTCGGGGATCTCCCGTTTTCCCCGCTCTTTCATTCCGGCGCTGCTCTATAATCATCTCGCTTCACACTTATCGGCTCTCAAGACCTCGATGTTAAGAACCACCCAAATTTCCCCACTTCCGCCATATCAGTTAAGGGTTAAACTGAAAGTTAGGTTTATTTCAATACGCAAGCTGCCACCGGGGTGCAAATGTAACATTTTAAGATTGCACTTGTTTTGAATTACGGTGTAAGCCAGCGATGCTTGCAGTTTCGTGGATGCACTGATGACTTAACTATTGAATCGGAATGTGTTTAGTTCCTCGTGTAAAAATACTAAATAATAAATTTCCAAAATATATTAGAATATAGTTATTGAAAACTAACTGCCTTCAAACTGAGGTTAAATATGCGTAATGGATTAGAATACAAGGAAGTTACCTGCAGATGCGCAAATAATGCAAACCCTAAAAATCAAAATGCTATATGAGCTAACAATACATGGACCGTGAACATATAAATGTATTTAGGCTAACGTCGGGTATTTGCAGTGATAACTCTTTTAATATACAAATTATTTAGACAAAACCATTACAATCTTGCGAAAACATTCAGAAATTAGGATTATTTGTAACTACTTAATAATAATATAAAGAAAAATGATAGAACTTGTAATATGCCGTACATTAATACATTATGGCACTGAAGTGTGATCCAAGAAGATTAAGTTCGTTGACATATTTGATTTTGTTTTTATAGACAGCCATGTAGCCCTATTTTAGTGATCTTTTCAGGTGAATTATTTGGAAAGTCATCCAGGAATAGCAATATACAGAAAAAGACGCGGCATAAAACAATAACCACACTAAAAAAAAAAGACTTACCATATTCGAATCAACCAAATTAGCTCCCATGCTGAATTACAAATTTTAGAACACAATATCTACTTGTTTATATACAAACAAATTAACTTTTAACATGGCCATCTCTTGGTGAAATAGAAAATTTCTAACCTAAGCGGAACAAAAAATGGGAAACACAAAATAGTTTAAACAAACAACTTCAGTACCAACGCAGTTCTTATTTTGGACTATTTTGAAGTTATTTTTAAAATGCGCCATTATTTTTATGAGCTGGATCTTCTACTTGATTTGCCAATAATTTTATAAAATAATTAATTCCTTCATGAAGACGTGGGCGAAAATGACTTTAAAAAACCGAGCTTCCTGAACAGCAAAAATTACAATTACAAATCTGTAACGTACAGTACAACCCACTAAACTGCAAATAGTAATGTGTTGTATTAAACATAATTATCGTTGTGATCCAGGCGTACGACTTCTAACTACCTACAAGTGCCGTTATTTCGCAAAAAAATAACACACTTGGCCTCGGTAATGACAATATTAAAGAATTATGCAAATTGATATCAGCAGTTCATTCCACAAAACTGTACCACAGATGCATTATGACCGTTCAAGAAAGTGAACCGTTGAACGGCAGACACGCCCTGCTGACATGGAAGAGCAAATTGTAGCAGCGAGCAGAATGAAATATTTGCAGACTATGTCCTCGTTCTGGCGACCGTGAGTGCGCACAGCTCATAGGGGCTGTTCAGAGAGCCAGGCCGAGGGCGTTTATTTTAAAATGAGTGGTGATTATCTCAACGGTGCGGACGAAGACGTATGCGGGCATAATGTATATACGGAGCGTGGTGCAAGAGGAGCGTGTCGCTCGTCGGATACAACATCAATAGCAGGACGTCGACCATGGTCATAGGACAGGTCTCGACACTTGTCTATCTACTAATGTTCGCGAATTGTCACCCACGTTGACCCATTTAGTTTGTGAAGTGGCCGCGTAGCTCTCTAACAAAAATATCGTGCTTTTTGTATTGTTTGTATAGGGACAATATCATGGAGGTAAGAAGTATGAACTTGCTACCTCCATGGATAATACTAGAACCATAGAGTACGCACATTCTTCGTATCCGCTAACTTAGTCCCACCTGGTAACATTTACATCCATTCAGTTGTCAAAACGTATTCTCTTACTGATTTTCTTAAGTTTCCAAAACTGCGTTAATGTAACATGTCAAACACAAAGAGTTTAAAGATATTTTCAAATAATTTAAATGGATATTTCAAAAATAAATACTGTAATTACTTGTATAGTTGACAAGTAAAACCAGCGCTATTATGATAACAGCGCTCAGCGGCAACTTCACGAACTAAGTCAGCCAATAAGGGTGGCGCATTAGAATGAAGACGTATCGTTGTAAGCTCGCGACGTCGACCGGCACGCCGCCTCGCGCGCGCTGGGCGAGTTGAAGTATAAGAAGAAGAAGAAGCAGCAGTGAGGTGTGTGGCCTACCTCTTTCTCCTTGGCGGCGAGCTCCACCTCGAGCGTGGACCTCGCTATCAGGTCCATGGTCTGCTCCATGTCGGACGACGGCTTTCCCTTCCCTTCGACGAGCTGCAGGTTCTGATTGGCCGTCGCCAGCTGCTCCTTCAGTGCGCTAACCTCCTTCTCGGCGAGCGTGGCTCGCTGCAAGCAGAGCAACACCGCGCTGCCTCAGGCCCGCTGCTCAAGCCGTGGCTTGTGCCTCAGCTCCACACCTCACATGCTGCACTCCGCACTCCGCACCACACACCCCACAAACCGCACTCCGCACACCACACACCATCACCCTCCTCACTCTGCACCACTACTCTTACAAGCTACGTCCCAAACTGCATTCCGCATCCCACATTCCACACGTTGCAACCCATCTTTTATACAGACTCGGAAACATACAAGCACTTATGCACATTTTCTTCTATGTACAAATGACAATACAACTGGTTCCATAGACACCGTAAAATCCTTGACCTCTACTTGGTCACAGTATCAATCAACTCTTTGTGTTTAGGGGNCAAGCACTTATGCACATTTTCTTCTATGTACAAATGACAATACAACTGGTTCCATAGACACCGTAAAATCCTTGACTGATGCTATGTACAAACCTCTACTTGGTCACAGTATCAATCAACTCTTTGTGTTTAGGGGAAATTAAATAAATTATAGGCAGTTATCGTGGGACACTAATTCGCTAATAATTTATTAAGCATGCTGATAAGGCTTGTCTCTTGAAAGCTTCGTCTGTACAAAATTTGAGGTAGGTGACATGCGAAATGGTATTAAAACAACGAGGTTTTATGAGAACTCAGATCATGCTATTGTGACAATATATAAATGTGTCTACGTAACACGTTTATATGGTAACTATATGACGGTAAAAGAGACAAATTCAATTTAAATGTCAACAAAATAAGCAAAATATTTTCTTCAAAACTACGATTCACATATTTATCTAACTTTATTGAGGAGTTTAATTATATAACGATACTTTTTATTAATAAAAGTGCCTGTGCTGCCTATAACACGTTAAGAACTATGCGAAATTAATTTTGTAAATAATATAATTTTTCCTCAAGTATTTTACCTCAGAAATTAATTTTATTTTTTTGACAGTAGTATAAATCGACACGAATTTATATGCAGATGTTAGCAGGTATATCATTACTTTTCATAAACAATCGTCAATAACTGATTCCGTCATTGCCACTTTTTAAATTAGGGGTATAGGACCAGTTTTTTCATATCGTACGAAATAAGGCGAACAGTGACACTGATTTTGGGTAGTATTAATTCTGTAACATTTTACTTCATTACTGTCGTTTATCACCGACAACAGCAACAAAAAATTCTACAGTCAGTTTCAGATTCTCAACCAATAAGAAAATTATTCACATTAAGGAAACTCTGAAAGACACGTGCATAGCTGTGTTTGTATAAGGCAAATGGTTTTAAAAAGCAAAGAGTTTTTATGCTATACTTACTTTAAGATATTCGAGACTTTGGAAAATGCATTTAGTGATTAAAATAACCTCGGGAAATTAATTTATACACGTGTTTTAGAAATTTACTGAAATCAAGTGAGGTTTGGTCAAAACAACGGTATTAAGTACTAGTGCAGGTATTATTTTTTGACAGGTTGGCGTCTTTTCAGGGCGAGAAAGCAAAGAAGAACCATTCAGATTAAGATAATGTTTGGTTAGACCATCTGGTTGTGTTTTCTGCTGTATTCTACATAATATATTCATTAAAACTAATCATGTTTGGGAACACAGTAGCACAACTCGACCGCACTCGCGACTTCGTTTGTTCTATCCTAGTGACTGCATCTGTAGTGGCCCACCCCTTCCTACTAAGATAAATGTTTTCGCAGTTCACTAATATGTGTGTTCTCAATTCCCTACCCATTCGATTTAGTCCCTGGTTAACCTCCGTGCAAGACTGCAATAAAGGTGTATTTATTCACGTTTGATAGCTGAAGCGCTACAGTAACCACGGCTACCAACTTTATACTCAACCTAACTTACAATTACAAGCCTGAGTGCGATACCCGGTACTTCATGCAATAATCCTTGCTTTTTTATTACTCTTGCTTTTGTACCTTTCAAATTCAGATGTAACAAATTTTTTTCATTGCACGAAATTTTAATATTTTTAATCAAAACTGCTAACTAATCATTGGCAATATTAGGCCTATTTTAAAACCCCTTGAATATTAGATACAAAACGGTAATGGCAGTAACAGCTGTTAATTTAAAATTAGCCACGAAATCTATTTTTAAAACTAAATATTTACTTTTCCCAAAGAAAAAATTATACATTATAATATAGTCCTGTTGTCTCGTTTTCTTAATGTAATTTGGAATGAATTTTATTTACGTAGTGAAACTTGTAACGGCTGACGACAATCACATTAGTTAAAAAATTATATAATCTGTGTGCATTACATTAATTCAGTATTTCTAAAAAAAAAAAATGTTAAATAAACTTGAGACAGGAAATATTTCTCTCATTTATAAAGCATTCAAATGTTTACCAAAATTTTCAATTATTGTGACGCCATGGTTAGAAAAAGATACAAGAAAAATAAATTGTTGGCACATAAGCTCTAAACGGAAGGAAAATGTTGATGCAGGAGTAATGGAATTAAGAGAGACAAGGGAGAGACTATGAAGAGCTCTGGCGGAAAGGAAAGAAAGCAAGAATCAGCAGAGAAGCAAAAAGGATCCAAGCGATGAAATAATCTGTAGCAACATTGTTTAAAATTCCCTCGGGGGGGGGNGGGGGGAACTGCAAAGGTTTCTATGCTGCAAAGTATACTATGGTACTCTACACTGAGGCTAGTATGAAGGTAGATGTTTTTTGTTGCGAATTACTCTTTGGTTGAGACGTTGTGATTGCGCAAAGGCGTCTTTAAAAGTGACAACTCGGCGTTGCAGCAAGTGAGTAGTTGAAGCTAGGGACGTGAACGGCGAGAACGACTTTGCAGCGTGAGACGTAGGTATTAAGTGTATTTTGTTTTCCCCTCCGCTCACTGAAGGTGAGGCGGAGTCCTGAGAGAACAAAGTCGCTGCACGCGAAGGAGAGGACGACGGTTTGCGAGTTGAGTGCTTGTTGGCCGCAGTGGCGCCCCAGCGCAGGGACATTGAAGGCGAGAAGGCACTGTGTGAAGCGTGTGGACGCCTGAGATAATATGCCTCGACGCAATAATCCTTTCGCCATTTGCTAAGCTTAACCAATACGACGGAAGCTTACAGAGCGCAGGCGTTGCTTGCCGGAGAAACTGACACAGCCAAGTAGAAGGGAGGTGAAGCGCTCACGGCGAGGCAGTACGCAACCACATCCAATATTTCCCAACAACGCCTAATTAAAAGCCGTTCACAATAACGTGAGCACTTGACATCAACCTCAGAAAAATGTCACTGCTCATGCCTGCAGATATTTGTACGGGTACACTGAGTGACATGCGCCCTGTCAAGTTGGTAACAATGGAGGGCAAGTAGTTCCATTTCTTAACGTCGAATCAAAAACACTAGGTGACAATTTATAATAAATTAAATTATTTCATTAGCTTGGTTTTTTTTAATGCACCTAAGTGTAAGAATTAGCTAATTTGTGAAATATTTACTTCTGTAATAATTTCACCGTTTCACTTAACGGACGCATGAATAAAGAGATAAAACACATTGCAGTGTTAATTTTACATAAGGCGGAAAGATACACAACGTGCGTGCAAGTAGATTTTAAGCAGGGCTTTCACAAGTGTTTAGTTTAACATAAACAGCCTTTCGTTCTTTTCTTTTATCGAATGAAAGCTACCGCCACGCTTCACCTGTCTGACCCTAGCAACGCCTGCTACACCAGCGTTTCTTGCATTCATACAAGCTATAACTGAGTTTGTTTACAACTATTTACGTTTCCTACATGCGTAACTCTGCATTAGTTGTTCATTAAATTCAGCTGTTTTAAAAATATTCTCAAAGCAATTGGTGCGCCGATACGTAAATCTAAACTCTGGGTGTGCTCNAATTGGTGCGCCGATACGTAAATCTAAACTCTGGGTGTGCTCCGTGCCACAGTCGAAACAGAAGTCATCAAATCTAAGTCCCAACGCAGAAATATTCTAAACACAGCAATCGGATGCTCCTGACAACCAAACCAATTTACATTTGCCTATCGGTTTCTTTGTCTCTTACTGAGATTTTGAACCCCTTTATTATAAAAAACACAGTATACTTCAAGGGAGCACTTAAAAAAAGGCATTTATATACAAAATGCTTTCTTCTCCCTATTCTGCTAATTCGTATATAGTTTTACCTGAATTTGGANAAAAAAGGCATTTATATACAAAATGCTTTCTTCTCCCTATTCTGCTAATTCGTATATAGTTTTACCTGAATTTGGAATAGACTAAACCTGGCAAGTACAAATTTTTGCATAGTTGCGGGATATTTACTTTCTAATCGTGTTTTAAATGTTCATGGATAAACAATTCTCCCAAATAGGTTTTTTTATATTTAACTACTACGGAGTCGGATAAAATCAGAATGCCATAATTCTATATAATTTAGTGTGGTTGTGAGCACAACCTTGTAATAAAGTACAATGTCATTGCGACAGCTCTGTATATAGAAGGAAAAGTTTGAGTAGCACATGAAGCATAAACAAATGTACATAGTCACCTGATATTAAAAAAAATATTTGAAAATTAAGAATGCATTATGATATAAGCTACGCATAAATACACATCAAGCTTGAGTCAATTAAAGTTTTACACGTTACAATTTTTATGTTTCAAACTTTGTCCTTGAATTATTTATTATATTTAAAATGCAACTTAAATATGCAATTATGTTTATAAGGATATTACGATTTTCACAACAGACTGACAGTCATTCGAAATAAACCAAAGTCACTTTACGTGCCAATAGTTTCATGGCAAAGCAATTAAGCGCTGGCTGGCTGCTCATATTAAGACTCTACGGTAGAAAGTCAGCTAAAGGAAAGCTGTTAAATATAATTCATATAAAGTTTAGCTTGGCATTTGTGCATTACGAGCTGGATGTTAAATAGCAAGAAAAATAAATAAAACTAAATGTATTGTCACGCACCTTCATACATGCAGGGACACACGCACGCTCGCACGCACGCACGCTTGCACAGCGAAACGAAATGAGGTTTTGTCCTCTGATTCTCTACTGAATTTACTACGAACAACGGTTGGAAAATATACTGTCATTTTTACCAATGCAATGCAATTATTGAAAGCCACAGCGCACCGTTTGTGTATAACTCCCCTCCATACCTGTCCATACACACTCCTTCTGAAGGCGATTTCATGCAAAATTACCACAATCAAAACGTGTATTTAGATTTACGGATTTTCGAATCTGTGTAATTTGATGAACAATAGGGAAAGCTATAGACTACAATGGCATTGTTTCGACCGCTTTTTGAATGCGGTACTGTTCGTAATTGTTGCTCAACCCATATGCCAACTGCTGGGCTCATTTGCATGATAGCGTAGTAGTTGCTCCATACCTACCGGTTATACTTGAGAATTTCAAGCTTCATTAAAAAAGAGTTATAGCTCTGCCATATGTATTTAATATAAGGTTATTATAGATTAAAATCAAATCATAGAACCAACCTCTTCTAATTAGAGAAGATCGTAGCGTAATACGTACGTTATTAAAACAAATACACACTGTAAAAAAATTTCTGGTAAACTTTCTAAACTGTAATGGAAGTTTTGAACCTATACAGTGTACGGTAATAGAACTACGTGTCAGGATGGAAATGTGGGAATGTTTAGCGTCTCTACTATAGAAAGTTGGGAACTTGCCCACGCATTTGACTCTTCCTGTGCAACTGTAGGAACGTTAACACGAATCTATGGGAAAATATAATATTTTACCATTCGCGCTTTATCGCTGTACGTATACGCTGAAATGGTATATTTACAAATGATTACTTAGTGCGTCCCCTTCAAAAGTCAAGCAGAACAACATTCAAAGTCGACACGAAAAGTCTGGAGTTAAGTTCAAGGTAATCTGAAAACAAATTTAATCCATATAAATGTTCGAAAAAAATGTAACGAACGAACATGTAAAAAACTGTTACGGAATTCTCCAAAACTGCACGACGAATAATTTTTACTCGTTTATATTTCGAAAATTTGATTTTTCAAACCAACTAGTACCGTCACAATCCATCTTAAATGCACGCAGGTAACGAAAATACTTACAATAATATAATTTTGTCTTATTTACGGCACTTAAATTGTGTGGTATCTGTACTTGGGCGCGGAGCTTTATGCTGCTTGTTTGTTCAGATAAATTACGACGCATACTTATTAACCTGTTCGCTCTCGTACTGTCGAGAAAGTGGCTAACGCTTTGCCGTTTGCATATTTGTAGTAGCAACGCATTGCAAACATTAAGTCGCATTATTACAGCCGTTAGATGACTTGAAATGATTTTTTTTATTTTTCGGCCTACGTAGGTAATTTGTCATGGTAATTTGTCCACGAAGTATTAGACGCAACAGAACACTAACCTAATTAAAGAGAGCGAGCACGAATTGCGAGGATTGTGAAACTCAATCTGAAAACAGCAGCGTTGCTGACTCAGCCGAAAGAGAAGGTGCGTCTGCAACGAATCTTACCGCACGATCGTACGATAATCTGTAGCGGGCATGAACCCAACTGTGTATTAGAAAGTAAGGTCACCGCGAACACACCATAATACACATTCCTTCTGTGTGCGATAAAACACAAATACAGTGATATATGAGTCTGGTGTCTGCACACGCGATCGCGTGATGTCAAAACGTTTCAAATAATGAACATATTTTAACCAAATATGCTACCACGCACCACAGTTTTAATCGGNCGCGTGATGTCAAAACGTTTCAAATAATGAACATATTTTAACCAAATATGCTACCACGCACCACAGTTTTAATCGATTTTTCCCTTCCAGAATGGCTTTCTCCGTTCTCTAGCTTATTTCTTATTTTATCGTCTATATCTCGCGGACGAATGATTTCGCTCGACAATGCGGAAATACAAGCCTCACTAAAACTTACAACACAAAAATATCGAATGGCAATTTTACTTAAATGTATATTTAACATAATCCTTCGCCAAATTAATGTAAGATGAAAATCCCATAGCCAAAACCGACTCCCTGCTTTTCAATATAGCATGTTTCTTTAGATAGAGCTAGACGAGTTAAATATAAGTATACTATTGCCATGACGTAGAATTTTGTGCCATTATTACACCATAAACNGATAGAGCTAGACGAGTTAAATATAAGTATACTATTGCCATGACGTAGAATTTTGTGCCATTATTACACCATAAACATTTATTGAAAATAATTTTGTTAGAACAAAGTTTTTCAACAATATTTTAAAATTTTTAACAATTTACAAATTATATTTGAATTCATAAGCTGAATCACTAAGCCACGTCGGATAACTGTCTATAATTTATATTATAAAGATGTCACTTTATGTGACTAGATAAACAAATGTACATAGTGTCGACGTTTTATTTTCTACTGTTGAAGGTAAAACTTGAGAGCTGAATCGAATTACTTAAAATTGAGTGTTTTCGAACATAATAAACTAGTGCTTCCTTCCCTGAAACCTGCATACTGATGTGAAATAGCTGTGAATAAGTGGGTAAATAATTATTAATATACCATATTTTTTAAATACTGTATAAGAGTTTTTACACTGAAACTAGCAAAATTATTCACAAGTGCGGTGGAAGTTTCCGTTTATTAAACAATTTCTGTGGAATATTTTGTGGGCAATATTAGTTTCATAGGTTTATGTTTTGTATTAAGTTAATTTGTTTTTCCNCAATTTCTGTGGAATATTTTGTGGGCAATATTAGTTTCATAGGTTTATGTTTTGTATTAAGTTAATTTGTTTTTCCCTTATAAGACTTTGGAAAGTCCCATATTATTGCACGAAACTTCAAACTAAACAATTTCGTTTATATTATTTAATTAAATGTAATTTTCGTATGCAATTAAAGCCTGTCTTCATTACCTACGATCTTCTATCAATTTCAAAAATTAAATGTAAAACAGAGTTTCCAAAAGAAAAAAATAGTAAAATGGTAGACATGCCATGTATCCTTAGAAGCATAAAGGGAAAGAATAGATTTCTTAGCGGTGGCGTTACAGGAGGTTACGAGAAGACAAATTGTTTGTATAGCGCCAATGGGCAATCAAGATCTACGTCAGTTATACATTTTGCGGACTTATGANCGCGTGATGTCAAAACGTTTCAAATAATGAACATATTTTAACCAAATATGCTACCACGCACCACAGTTTTAATCGGTTTTTCCCTTCCAGAATGGCTTTCTCCGTTCTCTAGCTTATTTCTTATTTTATCGTCTATATCTCGCGGACGAATGATTTCACTCGACAATGCGGAAATACAAGCCTCACTAAAACTTACAACACAAAAATATCAAATGGCAATTTTACTTAAATGTATATTTAACATAATCCTTCGCCAAATTAATGTAAGATGAAAATCCCATAGCCAAAACCGACTCCCTGCTTTTCAATATAGCATGTTTCTTTTGATAGAGCTAGACGAGTTAAATATAAGTATACTATTGCCATGACGTAGAATTTTGTGCCATTATTACACCATAAACATTTATTGAAAATAATTTTGTTAGAACAAAGTTTTTCAACAATATTTTAAAATTTTTAACAATTTACAAATTATATTTGAATTCATAAGCTGAATCACTAAGCCACGTCGGATAACTGTCTATAATTTATATTATAAAGATGTCACTTTATGTGACTAGATAAACAAATGTACCTAGTGTCGACGTTTTATTTTCTACTGTTGAAGGTAAAACTTGAGAGCTGAATCGAATTACTTAAAATTGAGTGTTTTCGAACATAATAAACTAGTGCTTCCTTCCCTGAAACCTGCATACTGATGTGAAATAGCTGTGAATAAGTGGGTAAATAATTATTAATATACCATATTTTTTAAATACTGTATAAGAGTTTTTACACTGAAACTAGCAAAATTATTCACAAGTGCGGTGGAAGTTTCCGTTTATTAAACAATTTCTGTGGAATATTTTGTGGGCAATATTAGTTTCATAGGTTTATGTTTTGTATTAAGTTAATTTGTTTTTCTTTTATAAGACTTTGGAAAGTCCCATATTATTGCACGAAACTTCAAACTAAACAACTTCGTTTATATTATTTAATTAAATGTAATTTTCGTATGCAATTAAAGCCTGTCTTCATTACCTACGATCTTCTATCAATTTCAAAAATTAAATGTAAAACAGAGTTTCCAAAAGAAAAAAATAGTAAAATGGTAGACATGCCATGCATCCTTAGAAGCATAAAGGGAAAGAATAGATTTCTTAGCGGTGGCGTTACAGGAGGGTGCGAGAAGACAAATTGTTTGTATAGCGCCAATGGGCAATCAAGATCTACGTCAGTTATACATTTTACGGACTTACGANCGAGAAGACAAATTGTTTGTATAGCGCCAATGGGCAATCAAGATCTACGTCAGTTATACATTTTACGGACTTACGACACGTATCGAAACATGAAACGCATTTAAAACACATTAGAACGTCACATAACACTATTTTTAAGAAAGTGAAGCAGGAAGCATACTTGCCATAACAGCGTTACGTCAGACATTTCGAAGAATATAACTGTTTGTGGTTCCATCTGAAAAAGTGAATTACGACTAATGCTTCCTGTGATTCCAACCATTTGTAACGGCGTGTGGGGTTCTTGTTGCTGCTCGTCTCATATCTGAAGTTTAAGAACATAAACTTGAAGGAACCAGATGCACGGTTCACATTTACGGAACCCAGGGGGAAAAAGAAACAGCTACAACATTTAGTGATTAAATACTACGTGTAATGTAACTGGAAAATGACATGTTTTACAACCTCGCATTTTGATTTTAATGCTCAAGTTGACAAAAAGCAGACGCTCGGTTATACACACATTCTCTGGTAAATGGCGCTGTCTGGACACGAAAACATTTTCAAACTCGTTGCTTAACTTCACGAAACCGAAAACACGTTATTTTTTTTACGCTGAACACTTTATGACAACCCAATTCTTATCTAAACAATCTGCGCTAGTAGAAGAAACCTACAAGTTTTCGGATGGCATACACACGAGTACATCATTTTTGAGTTGCAGTACATATTTCTATCGTATGACTGTCATAATTGACATAGCGAATGGAAAACTTTGCAGACATAGAATAGTGCTACCGTCTGTCAGAACTTTTTTTTGTTCTTTGATCGAAGTCATGGTCACGAATAAAAACATCGAAAATGGGCACTGAGAAATATTGTAACTGGAAGTGACACAGTTATGAGAATAAAATTATTATTTCGCTTGAAGAGTATCGGAATGTGAGGAAATAGGAATGTCGCCAAGTGTGAAGGAAAAAAAGTAAATATGCATAAAGGACAAATCTGAGTTCTCACAGTCAACAACGAGCAGTAGCATTTATAGACACATTTCATGTAGTGAACGTAGAATCTATTTCCGAACCCTAAATTTCTTGCCTTCTCCGATTTCCTTCTTTTTGCAAATTTACTTGCTGTATGGCGCGGCAATCTTATGCGACGGTNAAATTTCTTGCCTTCTCCGATTTCCTTCTTTTTGCAAATTTACTTGCTGTATGGCGCGGCAATCTTATGCGACGGTCAGCTCTTCCTGGGAACTCTGGATCACAGAAGTGATAGATGACGTTAAATAACTTAACTAATCAGTGATAGGTCACGTTTAAAACTGAAAGTTAGCCATTACGCAAAACTATCCAAGATATCAAAAAGTGGCATAAAACTTGAAATTATCATTCACGGATATAACTACAGTATCGATGAATAACAAGATAATTAATTATTAACGAATTTACTACAGTTGTTCCAAAAAATCTCCCAAAGATTCCTGTTCAGTTCTCAAGTACAGTATTCCGGAGATGAGTGAACAAATCAAACATCACATCATCACACGAAGCATCGCTAGGAAGAAAACAAGCAGTGGTTCTGAGTACACCACAACAATGATTAAAGTAAGTATGCTAAAACCCAACATTGCTAGCAGACATCCCCANTAACAAGATAATTAATTATTAACGAATTTACTACAGTTGTTCCAAAAAATCTCCCAAAGATTCCTGTTCAGTTCTCAAGTACAGTATTCCGGAGATGAGTGAACAAATCAAACATCACATCATCACACGAAGCATCGCTTAGGAAGAAAACAAGCAGTGGTTCTGAGTACACCACAACAATGATTAAAGTAAGTATGCTAAAACCCAACATTGCTAGCATACATCCCTAATTGCGACTGTCTTTATATGCACGTGTAATTAAAAAATATACGAAACCATTTTTTTATGTATTGGACTTTGTGTACGAAGGTTACTTACAATTACAGTTTCATGCTCTTTTAGTTTTTAAGGCGGATGTTCGCAATGCAAACTTAGGAAACTCTGTTGTTGAGATTATTTGCAAAAAAAAAAACTAGATTAAAAAATGAATAAAATTCATAAATTTTCTTTAAGCCGTAAAGATATATAAAAATATGTCATTGCTTAATACTATTTACTACAAAAAATTCGATAAATGTGAGATTCTGTCATATGGTAAGCGTCAGACAACGACAAAGAATTGCCATTGATTTTCATCCACTACAANCGTAAAGATATATAAAAATATGTCATTGCTTAATACTATTTACTACAAAAAATTCGATAAATGTGAGATTCTGTCAAATGGTAAGCGTCAGACAACGACAAAGAATTTTCATCCACTACGAATAAAACATTGACTGCCCTACGTAAATATGTACAACCACTATGGACAAAATTTTCTGAAATAACTGATTCAGAATGAGACAGTACGGTATATGGACGCTTAAAGTAGCGGAAGCTCAAATGTTTCTAGACAGAGAAAGGCTAAGTTACGCGTTGATGTGATTAAAAGGAAACAGCGCGATCAGATTTAATTGACGAAGGTAAAGATATCGCACGTGCACCACACGCACATCCTGCACCACAATTTTACAGTAAATATATACAAATACACCATGGGATATGGCAAACGGGGATACTGTACACTGCCACTGAAGTGAAGAGAACACATATCAATTAGCTTTGCCTATGGAGCGTACACGTTACAATAGAAAATACAGCACATTAGAAATTTGTTTGGTCGGAACAAAATTATGTACATTANGGTAAAGATATCGCACGTGCACCACACGCACATCCTGCACCACAATTTTACAGTAAATATATACAAATACACCATGTGATATGGCAAGCGGGGATACTGTACACTGCCACTGAAGTGAAGAGAACACATATCAATTAGCTTTGCCTATGGAGCGTACACGTTACAATAGAAAATACAGCACATTAGAAATTTGTTTGGTCGGAACAAAATTATGTACATTAATTTAATCGGTCATTCCATCCATTCATCATATATATTTTTGCAAACTTTCTAAAAAATTTGGAAGCGTAAATTGTTTACGACGTATATCTCTCAAATGGATAATCCGTGACCGAAGAAAGCTGTAGATCCTGAAACAAGTGCTAGTTTTTGAAATTTTTTTGTTATTTCTCGAATTGAGATTTTTGCGTGCTCTTCACTTCTAAAGGAAGTTTCCTCTTCACCAGAGAGAAGTTAGAGTTTCAGATAGAAAGCGACTGTGTACCATAAGGCTCCGTTTAGAAAGCAAATAACCATTCGTAATTTACCAAAAGAATGTTCAAGTAAATGTGCACCAAAAATCGCTAGCCCACAACCCCACAGATGCGATAGTTTTTGTATGAAGTACCTTGAAATAGTTTCTCGCTTTGACAAAGCATCAAATTCTCGTGCTCTGACAGTTGCCTCCTTAGAACGGTCCGCCGAACGTTGAGATCGCTCCTCGTTCTAACAAGGGCTGAAAGAAAAATAATATAACCTTACACAGATAGTAAGGGCATTTTAAATATAGAGTGATCCCGTTCATTTAAATAATCTCTAAAATTACCCAACAGAGAAGTTCCTCATTGTAGAGCGGTGTTTCAAGCACTCAAGTGTGTTCTAAGAGTGAAAGCCTTTGTCAGAAATGTGCCAAAACAACTATTAAGCACAACATAGTTTTAAAAATAAGTACCTATAAAATAATTTCTATTTTATTAAGGAGTAAAACATATTTTTGTATTTTTTCCCCACAATCTAGGAATCGTAAAATACGGATTCATCATTAATATTATACTCATTATTAAGTATTAAGTGTATTACATATTCTCAAAGATGCCTAAAAATTACACGGCATATTCAGTCTATAGTTTATTCGCAGTTTCTTCACACTTTTTGAATCGAACCTTTGAAAAATCACCCCATGTACAAAGTGATTGGTTTTTTCCTAAATATGATATGTATCACAAGCGTGTTATTATTTTGTTAAAATAAAGGAATCTTATTTTCGGTTAAATTAAAATTTTATTTATATTTCATTTATAAATTATAATATTTCCTATATAATTAATATGAATAAAAACTGCGAGAAAATTGGTGTGTTGGTAATGCCTAATAAGAAAAAGTTTGCATGCAAAATATTATTAGACTGAGTGCGCACGAATGCGGTGCGCTGTCCCTCTGGTGTAATTTTCTAGATTTGGTTAAGCTTCGTTTGCATAAGGCGGAGGAATATCCTGGAAGTAGAACATTAGCAGGGTTTCATAAAGTTGGAGGTAAACAGGAATGGACTAAAACAACACATTTCTTGACAACGCAGCCAGCCTACTGCCGTCGTCAGCGAGGTGAGCGGTTGGCAGAACTGCGACATAGCGGCCCGGTATCGCGAATGCCACGGTGGCGTCGAATTCATAATCACGTTGGCAAATGCGTTCGTGCCTCGTCATTTGTGGACACCGCTGCCGCACAGATTGCCAGCGAAGCGACTGGCAGCGTGGGGCAGGTCTATCGTGGCAGCGGGGCCCTGAGAGCGCTACAGAAGAGCATTTCTCACGTTAAGACGACGCCGTACGGGCGTCCGGGCGCGGGGGTGGCTCGCTCGCTCCGACACAGGATGCGACGGCGGACAAGCGCGACAGGATACTGCGCTCCGTTGCACCTCCACCAGCATGCAGTACCCTCCTTTCGCCACTTGGCCCACTGGGGGGCCGCGGAGGTGTGGTGGCTAGACTATCCGCCTCCCACCAGGGCGAACCGGGCTCCATTTCCGTCCTAGTCCCCGCATGTGGGAATCGTGACGAACGATACCACTGGTTGGTGGGTTTTCTCGGGGACCTCCCCCACCCTTGCATTCCGGCGCTGCTCCATACCTCAATAACCCTCGTCAGCTCTCAAGACCTCACTGTTAAGAGCCACCCGAATCTCTTTACTCACTCATTAAATAAAGAAACGTCTAAATTATGGTACTTCCTAATAAATGACTTCTTCACTAAAATCGAATTAATTTCTAGACGTTTGTGATTACTTGAACATAGACGCGTACAATCACGATCAATCACATTTTTTGTACACATTCTATGCCGATGTCTCTTACGTACCCGAGATTGATAGTGAACAGGAAAGAATTTAATTTTACATGTGGTTAAAATTTAACTTGTGCCTTATTGAAATCGAAAAAAAAAAAAAAATCCGTGTCTCTACTTATTGATAACTCAACAACAAACGGTACCATCTGTCTTTCCTTTGATGCGCGAATTCAAGTATAAAATGTACGTCACGAACGCCTCCTTCGAAAAGTTCACGTTTGTAAATCAAATATGGCCATGTTAGTCTGATACAACTTTTCTAAAAAGTGTCAGAGAGTTTCTAATACTACGCCATATAAATACTCTCTTCGTCCTGGAACGTTTGTTTTTGTTCAAACGATTATTTAATTAAAATAGTACACTTAAGTCTTGTGAGTTGTTTAACTGTTTGGTAATTTAGCATCAAATAACTGCGACACACTGACCAATTAAAAAATCTGCAGAATATCTTAAGTGCATATGAAAAAAATATTTTTTTTAAGTAGAAAGTATTTTATTTAGGACATAGCTGGTGTTGAAAGTTGCATTCTTAGCAAATTAATATTATTGAAATATTTTTAATTGTTTTATATTGACGTCACTAAAAACATATTCGAAGCGTTTTTTATAATGATAAGTTTTACTTGTGAATCTGATTGGACTGTATTGTTCTCAACTTTCTCAGTCAGAGCTAAGAAATTAAAATACACGCAACAAAAGTGTCATACACTTGCACTACATCGTTGAATACCTTTGACATTACATTTTACTTCACACCACTTTTCATTTCTCTCTAAAGATGCCGCGGTGATGCAGTAATCAGTCCATTCGCCTCTCGCCAAGGCGAGCCACGGGTTCAATTCCCGGCGGGGTCATCCAGATTTTCGTACGCGGAAATCGCGCCGGACGATGGCGCTGATCACCGGGTTTTCTCGGGGATCTCCCGTTTCCGCAATCCTTGTATTCCGACGCTGCTCCATTTCCAACTCGCTGCACCCTCATCGGCTCTCAATATCTCGTTGTTAAGAGCCCGCATCACCCGCCATATAGAATATTTTATTTATTTATTTATTCCTAATTAAAATTTAGGAGTATTTATTGGAAGCTGCGACAATAGAAGTTTGGCTAACTACCTTACCTATCATTACGGACATTCATATGAACTATTTACGCATATTTATGTAATAATTAACATAAGAAATTTTATATACTAATTCATTCTCATCTTTAAATGACAAGCAGAGAACATCTATTAACAATCAGGCACAAAAATTTGCACAGAACCATGAAATGCAATGTTTATGTAATGAAACATTTTAGGTAGCTACCCTAAATCTTCTGAGAAGACACTAAAACGAATACTCTCTGTGTAAGAGGTGATACAGCCTCTTAAGAGCGACGCAAATCTCTCCACTCCACATCCTTACCTCATCTCACCTTCACCAGCGCCCAAGCGCTCGCTGTGAAATGCTGACCTTTCAGTTCTCTCTTTAAATAAAATATATTGTCTCACACTGTTGTCGTCCGTAAACTATTACCGTTTTTATCGCTAAACTTAAACATTTTTTACTTCAAATTTTTTCTTATCCATGTGATAAACAGCGCAAATACTCTATTACTCAATTATTTGTACGTACGCAGGTTATTCCGTATGATTTAAATATGATCTGCATTCTTGTAGTGCATGTATTCTGGCGTGCCACCGGAGTGATATTGTGTATACGTTAGGTTTAGATTTGATGGTAATATTCAGTATATCCTTAAAGTATAGCCTACTGAAAACTTGATCTGAACGTAAACTGAAAGGTGAATATATTCACGAAAATATTTATGTGCCTTGACTTGTTCTTCATTTCATCACGTGTTATTTTATATAAAACTGGAAGTACCGCGCGGTCCTAAAATGCACTTGTCATGCGACACTATAACACACTTTCCTTGGCGGAATATTTATAGGCGAACATTGGCTGGGGCTTGATGTTCTGTCGTAAAATTGTAGTGTGTACGTAGAAAAGCAATATTAGGGAAGTAACCATATAAATATGCAGTAAAGTGAAGTAAATGACTTCCCAAAAAAAATTATAAAAAAGTAATGGTTCTTTCCTTATTGCCTTTTCTCTCTCGCGGTCATTCTCATGCAGTCCTGCATACGTAACACCCAAAAATGATAAACCAAAGAACTAGATTACTTCTTACAGTATCGTTCCGAAAAATAACATTTGTTCAGCTCATCACCTGAAAAGTTTTGATTAATTTTTCGTGCTCTTACTTTGTATGCCCATTAGAATGATAGCTTGGGAACGGGGATTAAAATGAAATTATGAAATAGGTATATTTAAACAGAATGTTATCGTGGTGCTTGATACCCACGGTGCACACAAAAAAAAAGGAAGAACATTTTAAACATATATATGACCTATTCTTTCCGTCAGCGAGCAAGTTGCCTGCCTGTCTTTTTTCTTTCGTATGGTAAAATTACAAACACAAAAAAAAAACTTATATTTTTTGTCACTTGCACGGAGGAGCTTTTAAATATTTAAGACTCGCAAGTTGTTCGAGATTTTTAGTGCGAAATTTTACGTACAATGTACTTTAACAGCAATTTTCATCTACCTTGATAAGTGATAGTTGTCATAAAATAAGCTGTGTCAAAAACCTAGCGTTTGACGCCTCTTGTGCAGGAAATCAGCGCCTCTCATAAAATATAATATAAACCGATGGCACCCAAACGTTTAGAAACCAACACTTAATATTAAGATCTTTTCCGTAATACTTACAATGAGTTTGTTTTTAAATTATTTTCGAACATTAAATTCGCGAGTGAAAATTATTCTGTCAAAACTTTTAACTTTTTTTTGTAGGCTTATAAATTTAGTTCTATTTTTCTTGCATTTTCAACGAGAAAATGTATTTGTTGTAGCTATGTTTCAGTTCTTGTCATTACTGTTGTTTACATAAATACCTGTTGGTTTGAACAGGTATCTTAATTTTAACAAGCAAAAATAAAACCTTGTGAAAACAGCGAAAAATCACAAATTAAAGCCATATTTGGGAAGTATTTTTGAAATCCTGCAGAGAACTGAGAGCGAAGCAATAAAACACGCCTTAAAAAAAAAACTAAACATATAAATGCATGGTTCATCACAAGTATTTATCAGTCTGGAAAATAAATGAATTTTTATTATTTCGTTGCTTTCGAGAAAACCGCTTTTAAAAACCCTAAGACAAATAATTGCTTTTACAGACATTTATTTTTCTGAACTTAAGAAAACATGCAAGGATGTACGTTTACACAAACATACACACATACATATATATATATATATGTACACCTATTTAAATTATGTGATTGTACTTTAATACTTGTGTGTGGCTAGATTGAAGCAGCATGGGCTACAATTCTAGACATTAAAGGAGCAGCAAGGATTACTTTGTAAAATATTCTGTTTTTTTTACGTTAATTTACTTAACTTGCAATTTATTTTCGTTTATGTTCCCATGATTCACAAGTAGTTTACTATACACCCTTTATTGCGGTGTTTGTGTGGGACGTGGAAGTCTTAAATTGAAGTATATTTTGAGCTCCGTCAAATGAAACTTCTTTTGTAGCTTTGTAAGTCTATTTTTTTCNATATTTTGAGCTCCGTCAAATGAAACTTCTTTTGTAGCTTTGTAAGTATATTTTTTGCGTTTCTTGTTTTAAGAGATACGCATGCCGAATTGAATATAAAAATTGTGGAGATGTCGCCATAAGTTTATCAGAGAGGTTGCAGCATTATATCATTTCCAGGATAATTTATAATACACATGTGAAAGAAAACAAAGATTGATGAAAACATCTTGTAGCGAGTTCCGGCACCATCTACAACTAACTGAGATGCAGAAGGCTGCAATAATGACTTTGGGGATTAAGGGAGTTGAAAAAAGGAGAAGCGTTGGAAACCGTTCCTTTTTCTGTACAATTATCTCTCTCTTGCATGCATGCGTTTCACTCAATCAATGCAAAACAGGCACGAAATACATCTTTTTTCTAGCGCTCTTCTATCGCAAAACTAATAATTCCCTCCAGCAGAGCTTGGCATTTACTCTTACTTTAAATAACTCTGAGATTAAGAAATTGCCTAGCAAAGTTCACACAAATTTTTTTTATTTCATTATGAAAAAAAATAAAGTAATCCCTTATGCCTGGAATACAAATAAAGGCTGTATTTTTTTACGTACGTTCCTAACAGCTCAAATATTCTAAGCAAGTTGTTTTGAACAAAAATTCCTTTAGTAAAATTAAAATGCCGTAGTCAAAACACTGGCTTGCATGCATCTGAAACCGGATCGAAAGGAAATTTAAAATGATGTTTTTGATAGGTAAGGTCCCACAAGCAGCTTCGTTGTCACGCGGTAATGAAGTTTGACGCACATCTTGAAAAACTTTGTGGTGCGAGCCACACGCAGATTATTCATCGAACGCATGTGCATCAGCGTGAGACAACAGACGAGCTTGGGAAACCAGAGCCAGCGTCCAGTTACACATTAGCGGGTAAACTGTCCGGAAAAGAGGTACACCTTCAGAAAACTCTTTTCACCACAACTGTGTTTAGCACAGTCACACAGACACGTCAAAGAGAAATCGGCATTCGGCCGCGGTACGGTTGTTTAATTACTTTATTATTGTTAATTAACTTGCCTGCACTTCAAAGCGTTATGAGAGTAAAAGGCCACTTAATAACTTGGTCGGAATGAAATAGTATTCGGTTATCTACCCACGGGATTCAAAAACGTACAACTTGGGTGCGAGGAAAAGGCGCATCGCTTTCATCCGACAAGGCACGCAGCCAAGCCGCGGAGATCAAACGTACATCGCCAGCCATCGCGAGTCGCTTTCCCAGCCGATAGTAAATGGTCGATAATCGCTTTTTACAGACTACGTCGGTTTCAAGGTGCGTCGTCACGCTATTCCTGCGAGGTCGGTATTACGGCTGTCACCTGGTTGAGAATTTGGCACAGGGAAATATATTTTAAAGAAATTCTGTTTTTTGGCGTTCCTTTTAAAGATAAATATATAATAAATATATACCACCGGGGACTTTTCTAAGTAGAAAAATACGTGTTTCTTTGCTATGGAAGCCTTTTGTAACATTAATGTATAGCCTGATACCTGGAAAAATCAGAAAACTTAATAATTCAATTAAAAATTACTGAAAAATAAATGGTTATATTTGCCTCAATACAGAGCTTGAGAGTGTCATTTTTCATATCTAGGTTTTTGTTTGAAGATGATGTCTTTAAAATTGGCTTCAAAAACAGAATTTCATTAACATGTATTTCTCTACAGCAAATTCTCAACCAGGTGACAGCCTATTTGATGAGCCAGGAGTTGATGAAGGGCGGCCTAGGCTTCCGGAAGACCTGGGCGAAGAAGACGGGGCTGATGGTTCGAGTCCCACTCGCGTAGCTGGGGAGGTCCAGCACGGCACGGCACGGCGTAGGTATGAACTGCACGCCTCCTCCCCTGCCACGACGCCGAGACGGGCTACAAAAGCGGGCAGTAACTTCCCCGGCGCGTGTTCAAATGCGTAATATGTTCGGAGCGAGGCGCGCCGTATCGGCCGTGTCACTTTCATGTACAGATACTTTGCCGGCGCGCGCAAAATGTGTCTCGGCGGCCCGGTAAGTAACGCGAATATGAAAAAGTAAGCAATATGGTTGCGGGATCGTTGGCCTGGCCGGGAGGCTGCGGAGTAGAGAATATGACAGAAGGTAAGGGTGAAATGCATTAAATAAGAAAGAATGGAGAGGTAAGGCGGAAGACTGCAAAAGAAACGGGGAGGTTTGTAATATATGAAGAAAGAAGCAAGTAAAGGTGGCAGCAGGGGGCAAGGCGGGGGGTACAAGGCAGGTCGATACGCCCTTGATGGTAAATAATATATAATGGGGAACCGAGTGGTATGAAGTTTTTCGCTCGAATGATGTGAGGGCAGATCAAATATGCACACCGGCTGTAATGAGAAAACGTGAATTATGGCGTAGGGCTGTTGTCTTCCCTGCGCCCTAATCCTGCGCCACCACCCGCCTTGATGCGTCCTATGGGGGTAGTGGGGGGAAAAGCCTTGGGCCAGGCCTATTAGGGAAGGGGATTATCTTTTTTTTTTANATGCGTCCTATGGGGGTAGTGGGGGGAAAAGCCTTGGGCCAGGCCTATTAGGGAAGGGGATTATCTTTTTTTTTTATTATTTTTCAGTCATGTGATAGGAGAGATTTCATTGTAAAAAAGCTGTGCGTGAAAAAGGTCATTNTTTTTTTTTTATTATTTTTCAGTCATGTGATAGGAGAGATTTCATTGTAAAAAAGCTGTGCGTGAAAAAGGTCATTGGCGTGACACGTACTAGGCGACTACCGTGTTATTTCATTCTCTTGAAAGCAATCTTACAGACCAATCAAGCGAAAGTGATACTGTTAATAACAATATAACTTTGCGTTGTGCAGCTTTTAACTGAAAATTCTTATTAGTATGTTCATCTGGAGTATCGCATCATCATTAAACTGGAAAAGCTGAAACGATATTAATTGTAAACATGCACTAAATCTTGTTTAAAGAAGACAGTCACAACAACTGGTGAGTTAATAATAAGTTTAAACATTTAAATAATATTCACCTCAACATATCGACATGAACAGAGCAACCCGTTACGAGCACACATTCACTGTAGTTTTTCTCTTTNATAATATTCACCTCAACATATCGACATGAACAGAGCAACCCGTTACGAGCACACATTCACTGTAGTTTTTCTCTTTACCAGCGTTTTGTTATAAACGTTTTGTTCTTTTTTGTTTAGAATTTTTTGCCAAGAATTTTTGTGGGTAAAATATAATATTTAGTAACTGATGTTTTTTTTTATCAATGCCCGAAACTTTTGAAAACGTAACACTTGTATAATACCTTGCAAAAGTTCGACATACTATGTTCCTGTGTACAGTTCACTTACGAAAAAAAAGAAAAGTGGAGTGGAGATGTTTGGTCGGCTCTTGACATCCAGGTGTTGGGAGTCGATGGGGGTTGCGTGAGGTGGGTATGGAGCAGCGCCAGAGTGCAAGGGCGGGAGGAAGCGAGAGATGACTGAGAAAACGCGTCGACCAGGGGCAGGAATAGAGCCCGGTTCACCCTGGTGGGAGGCGAGCACCCTACTCGCTGCGGAAACCGTGGCCCCGAGTTGCAGAGGAATGCGGAGGCTAGCCTGAAAGTCGCGGAACTCCCGAATTAGTCTAATACTTTGGTAAGATGCACACGAAAGTAATACGTAAACGCTAACTGACAGTTTAATTTTCCACTGTTTGNAGTGGCCCCATGTGGTTGCCTTACCGCGGCGAATTTGTATCTTTTCAAGTGATTGGTTTTAGTGTTTTGAAAGCGCATAGTTGAAAGTCAGTCCTGGACAGTGCTCTGATTTGTAACATAGTTTGGCAACCCTGGTTCTGAACTAGTTTGGTGGAAGTAACGCCACCAGCCGCCACCTCCACATCCATGTAACGAGCGTTACCGAGAAGAACGGGAACCAAGTAAACAGCCTTTTGCGCTTTACTGCGAGCTATGATTTACTGGTGACAGGTGCCTGGGAAATGTAATACTGAAGGAGTGACTTACATAGCGGGTAATCGAAGTGAAGTTGCCAACTTGGCAGTCACGCTCGATACTTACTAAACCATTGGGCTGTTGCCCGTTTTTCTACAGGTACCTGCTTTCATTTTTTTTTTTTTTAATTTGAGTTTCGGAAATGTTTGTTACTAAGTTTTCAGTAACAGACTCCAACAACGTGGACGTGTATCAAAGGAACCATTAAAGCAAAGAGACAGCGAAGGATCCATTACGCGTTCTCTGTGTGCACACCTGGACGTCGCTATGTGATGAACTTCTAGATACAACCGTCAAGAGGCTTCTTGGATACGTTTGAAACAAAAATATTTTTGTTCTGTTTTGGAATAAGGCCGTAAAAAAAAATATTATATGTATTCACCGAAAATATTTAACATTCTTGGCGTGTTACTGCAGTGCTTCATGCAAAATTATTTTCTCAAGATATAACAGAAGTTATTGCGCTGCTAAATGAAGTAGCAGTTTCCAATGATCATCACTAAGATGTGTAACTGCACTGCAGAGTCTTAAGCAGGCCAACACGCCAGTTTCGGCCATAGGAATATGTCAGAGTAGAGTATAGTCAATTCACGGCAACTTCCAACTTTTCTGAAACTTTGCTAAAGTTATGTTTTTTGATATTCCTCCGCCTCATGCAAACAAAGCTTAACTGATTCTAGGAAACTACACCAAAGGGACAGCGCGCCGCATTCGTGCGCACTAAGTGTGTTAATATTTCACATAAGAACTATTTATTATTAAACATTACCAACACACATATTTTCTCCCTGTTTCATTTATGTAAATTATAAGTGAATTATTATTTATAGATGAAATGTAAGTAAGAGTCCAATTTAACAAAATAAATAAGGTAATTATATGTTAACACAAGTATAAAGCGGTTGTGAAACACGACATATTTAGTAAACAACAAACACGTCATATGTGCGGTGATTTTTCAAAGGTTTGATTCGAAAAGTGTGAAGAAGTGCGAATAGACTACGACAGCGAACGGAACGAGGCTGAAATAGTGAGCAATGTTACAGCAACGATCAACGCAATGTAGGCAGTCGCCTGCTAGAGCTAGTCATATTTTGCGAAATAATCTGGTGGAGGAGATTTATTTGCTACATTAACACTTGCAGGTCTTTTTTGTTGGCTTGCCATTTGTGCCTGTCTGTGACGCGTCCGCTCGGAACTTCATTTTCAAAACGGGGAACTTTAACGGCTGGCTGCCTCACAACTACTTCGTTTAGAAGTAAAAAGGCACCCACACAACCGCGAAAGTCAAACGAAGTTACAGAGCTTTGTAGTACATGGAGCCGCGAAATATTTCCGCTAAAAATCCGTGGTCCAGTGCACACCACAAGAGCAGAACCATTGTAAGTAATTTTCTTCTGGTGTTTAGACCGGTGAAATAGTAAAATGTCACTTCTGCGAATAGCACCCGGAAGGGAGGGGGTGCCGCATGCGAAAGCAGAACTACCCTACCTCTACAAGTGACTGCGTGTTTGCCAAGTTGGGAAGACTGCAAGGGGGTGTTGGGAAGGATGTGTTCGGAAAGGAAGACGGAACTGCATGTGGTTTCGGACAGGATATTTTGGTTTCTCCTCTGATGAAAGGCCACTAGACAGCAACATCTGTTGCAACATCTCTGCCTATCTGGTTTCCATCGTATTTTACTAACCAAACTAAGGCCTCGTGCGTAGCTAAGCATTCTCCTCCATATAAAGTACGTTTATGGGCTCTGCCAACCAGGCCTGCAGCCGCGGGGTTTGAATGGAGAATCGATGTCACGGTCCATTCACGGTTGCTTCCAACTTTTCTGAAGCCCTGCTGAAGTTCTACTTTCAAGATATTTTTCCACCTCATGGAAACAAAGTCTAAAAAACTACACCGCATTGGTGCGCAACCTCTGTAATATTTTGCACAAGAACTATTTCTTACTAGGCGTTACCAAAACACCTGTTTTCTCACTGTATTTTATTCATATTAATTATGAACGAAATATTATAATTTATAGACAAATTATATAAGTAAAAGTTCAATTTAACCAAAAATTAGGTTCTTTTCTGTTAGCAGAATTATAAAACACTTCTGATACGCGGCATATTTAGGAAATAGTCGAACACGTCATACATGGGCTGATTTTTCAAAGGCTGGAAGCAAAAAGCATTAAGAAACGTCGAATAGAGTATAAACAAATTCCTTCTCAGTGCATCAATAACTGTTTCAAATAAAAAAAAACACCCAGCGAAACTTCCTCAAAAAATACTGCTACGTTAATAAATTTAAAAAAAATTAGTAACATTTTTTTGTAAAATGTAAATTTTAATGTTAATTTTAGGAAAAAGATAATAAACATAAAAATCGGCAAGATTTCTTTACGTGCCAGCATTCCTTAAGAAATAGGCCGCACCCTTAAAAAACTAACGTGCATAATTATAACTATATACGAAATATGCGAGCTTCTGTTTATATTACCAAAAAAAAAAAAAAAATTGTTTTGGTTGAGGAAAATATTTTTATCACTTCTTACGTCTGTCGTTTACAAATTTTTTATGTGTATCCACTTTAATTTTAAGGATGGATCACTTATTAATGCGCGAATTGACATTAATTTTATAAAATTATAGTTCTTCAAAAAAACACGTTAATAATATCTTTGGGAGATATCCTAAATATCAAACTGCTAAAGTTATCATGTGACAAAGTGACTATTTAAAAGGAGACCTGCGTTTAGTCGGAGAAAGTGAAATTCAAGGGGAATTGCATAGCCGCTCTCTGTTGGAGACGAACGTTGTCGAAATCACACGAAGCGTTCGGTCGCTGCTACGGTTAGAAAATAATGGTTCCTGCGGTAATTGCGACACTCGCGCTCCTAACGTTTGTAATTTATAACTTAAATTATTAAAGTTAGCTCGAGCTGTCGGAAATAGACAGCGCCACTTCAAAACCCGTAACAAGACGAGAAACAGAACATTTGTGTCCGTAATTTACATGTAAATACGCATTTCGCATTGCCTGTTACGTCGAAATACCCTAAGTTAGCCTTGTGAATTTTCTGTTCGTGTTCAGATTTCCGCCAGGGATATTTGAATTTTTTGTTCATTGATTCTTTGTGTTTAATATAATAAATAATTAACAATTTAAACATAACATCGATAAATATATGGACTCTTCAATCCCTTCACCGAAGTTGTGTCATTGAACACGAAATAATTTTCGTGAAGTAATGTAACACACTCCATGCATTTCAGGAATCAACGTTACAGTAGCAAATTAACTATTCGTTATTTCACAAATTTCCCCTATTTTTTACGGAATTCTTGTAGAAATTCATTTGCGATAACGCAATAAGTAAATAACACAGAAAATGTAACTCAGTTCTGGATGAACATAACAGCCTAGCCTTACCCGAAATGCCAACTGTGACCAACGATTTTGTAAATGATGCATATTGAACCAAAATTAAAATATGTAATTGTGTAACTTTACAGTTTCATAGTTAATATACAATAAATAGGCTATCTTTGTAAGCTTCTCGGAAGCTATTTTGTTAAATTTTATAGATATTATTATTTAGTTGAAATATTATTTAGAAGTAATTAAAATGTGCGTCTACACAACCGCACACCAAAACGAACCACTTTCATAAGTTTTCTATGAGCATTACTTGGGTATTCGAAGGATAGCAAGTTAGGTTTAAGTTTTTTTTTTTACAGCTTGCAATCGCGTGTCGCACGTTTATAGTTAACAGTTTGAGTATTGTTGCCTCTATTAAATCGACATATGCTGTCGCCTCAGTCAGATTTCACTTTGTTGGCCTAATGTTTCACTTCGTGCAAGTTTTGTGATTCCGCCACCACCTGCGACCTGCGTGGATCGATTGTGAACATCGATAAGGAATACGGAGTGTTGCAAGATTAGTGCAGTTTATGTGTACTCAAGAAGCAGAGACGCAGGGAATATTCAACTATGCATCAAGAGAAACACAGAATATTCACATACGCTTCTAGACTTTCACTTGTACTTACGAGCGCAGAAACGAGGAGAGAGCGGAATAAAAATAACAGTGCAGGCCTACACGAGTTTTAAATTATGGAAGTTGAAAATCTGATATCATGTGCAGTCATCTCAACTGCCGCATTTCTTTGGAAGGCGCATAACCACAGTGGAGGGAAAGTTCTTGCAATACACAAATCAAAGAGGGAATCAAAAATATGCTGAGAGTTAGATTTGTGACAAGGTTAATAATCTTAGGTTCTCGGTTATTTTTGAGCTAGATGTTTGCGTTTTGATACAGAACACTTAAAAAATACTTTTTTGTTGAAACCATGAGTTTTCCTTAAAATAAGTGTTAGCGGATTTTCATGATTTTCAGCGGAAGGGCTTCTGAAGCTTAGGAAACTTCTCTTTTTGTAAAATGTAAATGACAGCAATAAAACTCTTTATTCCTTTTACGCGCAATAGCAAATAAGTAACTTGATGTAACTTGTATGTAATTAGCGAGGCACACATTACGAAAAATGCACCACATTTCCTGGGCAGGGACCGTGTCTGACTCGCACTAGAAAGGTCGTGTACTCGATTCCGGCCTTCTTTCCTGGGACTGATATTTCTCCCAAGTGGCTCATGTACCCAATTACAGGACAATTCCAGAGCAGTTCTATAATCATGAATCTTGCATTTTCTAAGTGCCGGAATGTAAGAGGCTTAGTTCTGCTGGCCAGCACACACAAAAAAAAAAACTAATCATCCGCGTAGGAAATCCCTACATTACACTTCGTTGAGACCAAAACCACCCTCTACAACGAATACAGGCATCCTATACCTCATAACCAGAAACACTCGGGATAAATTTAAAAATAAAAAAATGTTAATTTTTTATTGGCGAACACAGCATTTTAATATCGTAATAATTAAGAAACCTAAATTAGATTACGTTTAAACTTAAATACATCAAAAGTATTTTATTCTTCATTGCGGAACTTGGAACTTAGGGAAAAATTTTGTGAAAGACGAACAATTTTTTATTAATCTCCCCATCACTCTTTGTTTATGCAAAATAAGCTTGTTCCAGTGTATGCATATCTGAGATTGTCGCTAAACTGTACCATGGCAGAATGGCTGGATTGTTAGCAAGTCCCGTAGGCGGTTTCCTTTTCAGTTACTATTCCTGCATACAGTGCCAGTGATATCTCTTATTTCTGGCTAAAAAAAAAACGTTTTTCTGAGTATATCTCAAACAAATCAGGATACGACCAATATTGAAATATTTAAATTCGTCAATAATTCCTTTATCGCACAATCGTTTTTAAAATCTAAATGTAATATGTTTAAACTCAAGCGCTAAACTCTAAACGTTTTCGAAATTTGTGAACAGATAATTACTATAGCCAGAGGCCTGGAACTCTGAATAACGTATATTCTAGTTCTACCTACATTTATACATATCACTATTGTACGCAAATTCTATTTTTTTTACAATATATTTGAAGGCTCAGGTTAAACATTTCTATACTACGACCAAACAATGTTCATGCTAAATACCATAGAAAACAATAACGAAACATCGTTTTTACAGAGTCGAAGAAATTAGGGTTACGTGGCCTTTTCTACTATATAACCGCCCTTAAACAAATTAGGCCTATTGATCATTAACACATATTCAAAAATAACATCACAAAATTATAAATTATTAACTTACAAATCTACAACAGTAGTAGACTTAGCGAATAGTAGGTGCACGAGAGGTGCTAATACAAATAAACAAAATCATGATGAATTACTGGAACAGACAGAGCAAAAACAGTAGAAAACACAAAGCTATTTGTGTTTCGAGAACAATAAGTGAGATATCATTGCAAATGTGGGACACTAGCAGCTGTTTCTAAGGCCATGTTTAACGATATTTTATATTCTTCTCCGATAAAGGTTTAGAAAAGGGTCTCACCAAAGTAGTTATTTATTCTCAAACGATTTTAGCTTTCGGACTAAAGACCAAGACGAAAATTTCCTGATTTCAGAGCACAATTTTCTATTATTCTATTAAATATTGCCAAATAAGTATAATTTTTTGCGATATATACCGCACATAATACATACCAAATTAGTATCAAGGCGATAAATCACTCGATAAGCAAATACTGGCATCTTGAATTTTGTTTTACAGAAATAATATTTCAGCAAAATATTTGTATTCGTTCATGAGAAATTATTTGTTTCCGGTTGATTAGTAGTTTAAATCTTCCTTTTAGATATAGAGGGAAGCCCTACGTAAGTTGCTTACGCGCCGTTTAACACAGGACATTATATTGTGCTGATTCACTAAATTGAACACTTTTTACTTGGTTAGAATAGTCTTGTTTGGTAGTTATACCAGTTTAAGTCAGTGTTGCGCGCATTCACGGGCATTCTCTATGCACCTGCCCGCGCCCATCGGCGTTTTCTCCCTTCCAACCATTGGAAGGTAGCTGACCTTGAATATTTAACAAACAATTCTGTTTACGTTGAAGGCAAAACAGTTATCGGTATTGTTGATACTATTATTAATCATGCTTTAGAATGATGAAATCTGAAGAAAGAGGAAGGTTTATCGTTTCGTTCAATAATGATATCGTGATTCTTTTCAATACAAATATGACAGTACTATTTCGAGCGTAAAAATGGGTTACACAATACCCTAGTAAAGTAAGACATTGTTATCAACATAAAAAACCAACAGCAGAAAACTCTGAATGAAATGAGAAAAAACGAGGCAATTCATATTGACAAGATTGAAGTAAGGTAGGGCAAGAGAAAACAACCTGAAATATCTGTGCGTTGGAAAAAATAAAACATTAAATTTTTATATAAATGTATAAGAAATCAAATAAATTACATTGTATAGAATATCTTCATATGTATGACCCAGTAATTTTATAATGTAAAAAAATGCAATTATTAAAAATTATTTTAATTCCTAGTTAGGCGTATTGGAGATGAAACTGCAAAATCAATCATGTACAACAGATACATTGCATGTGGAGGAAGGAACTCGTCTACCTATAACTAAAAAAAATAAAAGTGAATATTTTAAGGTTTTACTTCGTGGGAATATGCAAGTGTTTATGGTGTGAAAGAAAATATGCACCCTGACTACATTAATTAATACATTATTAATATTTATTAACCAATTACGGGAATGAAAATTTTCTGGTACGATGGGGAAAAAAACTTTTCTAACCCATTTAAATTAAGGTTTTTCCTACTTCGTCTGCTTTTTGACAGCGGCGTATTCGGCTAAAATCCTTCATGGAAACTGGGATGTTCAATACAGAATGACTGCTGCAGTTTATTTGTAATGTGATGACGGAGAGAAATAAGCTGCATGTAGAGAAAATTCTGCGCACATAAAACGTTACTACGAAATATTCAAATTCCTCTCCTCCCTCAAATAATAGGCAATATGAAGATTTTTTCGTCGCGCCCTCTACAGAAATGTCTCTTCTTCGCCCTAGGTGGTATTTTCATTTTTCATGGCTCGATGTTTCCAGTCCTTATCGATGCCGTTATGTAAATAAAAAAAAAAAATATGATTGTGACTACTGTTTCGTAACTAAACTTTCGCGGGTTCGATTTATGTCGGGGTCCGAGTATTTTTTAAGCGATCTCTTTCGAGGCCCTCAGCAGAGAGGCTTAGAATAATTATTATCACAGTTTTATCGCAAGTACGTTAGATTACCTTCGTAAAATAAGAGAACAGCGCAATAGTATGTCTTCACGTAACTATAGGTGATGTGCTGGCCTACTTAATTACTACGCTTAACTTGTTAGGTAATAGGAAACAAAGGTGAAGCGAACGCGATACGTATGCTTTAGAACTTAAATATTTTAGTTCTTTTTATCGTGCAAGAACCGCCAGCGGCCAACTTTCCCTTCATTCAACCGATTTTATTTACAGTAGCGTGTGTGGTTTAACACTACAGTTTCGCATAATTCACTTCGCTTGAGGGAAAGAAAAGTCCGGCGTCCGGGAAGAAATAAGAAGGAAGAGCAATATTTGTTGATGAACTTGCTGGGGTGAATTGAGAAAGGATGGAATGACCAAGGATGGAATTATAACTAAGGCCATCACATCCCCTGAATCCTGTGACGACCGGTCGGTCGGTCGGTACCAGCCTCCTTTGATAACTAATTAGTCTGCCCCTCACTCATATCACTCAGCTCTTCCCGTCCCGTCCTTTCTTTGCTCTCCGCGCGCGCACACACACACACGCTCGCGCACACACGAGATCACTACATTCTCGGATTTTCGACACGGCAAAGGACGCTATCTCCAGTTCCCGCCTCTCTTTTCCTCTCCTCCAATCCTTTTTGCCCGATCTGTAAACCACTTTCCCAATCCCTTTCCATACTAGCTTGCACCCCCACCCGCCATTCCAATCCCCGCAAATTTCTAAGAGAATGTTTCCTTTCGATATCGAAACGAACTTCAAATTAACGTCCTCCTTTCATTTCCCGTGCTCTGTTTCTGTTTCTGGCTCTGCTGATTACCATCAAAAAGCGCCGCAAATGCGGATGGAATCGACGACCACAGTCTGCCTATTTTTGTTCGTCGACACTTTACACCACGTATCCTAGTCTCTTCGCTTCCCTTTCCTTGCTTGGCGCTTCTTTGCGTTATTTCTTCTCTCGGCATCCCTTCTTCAGCATCAGTATCAGTGTCAGATATCGGGAGCAGAAATTTATTGCAATTAGTAATTCACTGAGGAACGCGATGGAATATAAACACGTCTCGCTACAAGTAAAAAACTCAAGTATGAAAAAAGTTCGTAATTAAAAAAAAAAAAGATGAAATAATTTATGCGTGGATATTGCGTGGAAATCGACGTAAGAAAATTTCGACGACTTTATTAAAAAAATGGCAAGAACACTATTTCCTTTATTTGAAATAAGACTAGTGTTATTTGACTGTCGCGAAAATGCTCAGTCACGTACAAGTGATTCGTTATGTGTACTGTGAAGAAAAAACTGTAGATAGCGTCAGGTATTTTAAGACGTATCGTCACTGTTACAATAATACTGTACGTTGAACACGAACACATAAAACTACTCGATGTTGCAAAAATACGTTTACTGAGATTTGTAAACAAAGTCCTTCCTAACGCATTGATTATATGAATATTCCTTTCACCTACAATTTGAGTCAGAAGCTAAAGCAAACTTCCATCCAGAGCATAANCGCATTGATTATATGAATATTCCTTTCACCTACAATTTGAGTCAGAAGCTAAAGCAAACTTCCATCCAGAGCATACAATGTCATGTTAAAGAAGAGTTCCTTACTCTTTTGTATTAAAGGACACACTTTATACAGGAACTATTTTAGTGACTCGCATTAAAAAAAGTTTCTCTCTTCGTCACATTGCATCGGCTCATCCATTTAGTCAAAGTTTCCCGCCCAGGAGGATTTATACATAATCTGTTAGTTACAAACGTTAATGTTTCTGCATTTCGGAGACACATGGCCAGTCTGTTTGACCTCATGTTGGGAATTGGTATTATATTGCATCTCTCAACAAACCAATATTTACCTTTCGAGTATTTAAAATGGAAATACTTAAATTATGAAATGTTCAATGGAAGATAATCAGTATACGGTGGGAGACGTTAAGTGTAAGTTATCTCGTTTATGGGTCTTTAAAATAATTAACCGGAGGGGTGGGTGAAGATGTTACATGTCACGGTTATTCCTATTCGTTTCATACGTGTTCGAGATCAATTAGGCATATTTTCTTACTATGCAGGAAAACAAAACCTGAAGAGAAACGGTAAACGAAGAACTTAGTTAATCATACTGATTTTGGTTTTGTGTGGCAAATTTCTGGACAGAAGTGTTGAGATGAGAGTAGACACCTACGAGGGTTATTCGGAAAGTAAGGTCCGAACCGCCGTAGCTAATAGAATGTTGCGCGAACATTGTAACGCGCATGTGCACCGACTCCCGGCATGCCTTACTCGTCAAACGACGCCATTTTCATTGGTATTGTTGCAGTGCGCTGTTTACAGTGTCAGTTCAAAATGTTTTAAACAATTGATCAGCCCGCCGACTGTGAAATATGGCCAGTGATTCGGTTTATGACAGCAAGGAACGTTTCAGCAGCGGAAGTTCACCGACAGATAAGTCAAGTGTATGGCCCCAATGCGACGAGTGACAGCAAAGTGGGTAAGTGGGTGAGAGTTTTCAAGGACGGACAGGAAAATGTCCATGATGAACCGCGATAAGGCCGAACATCAGTGATCACAGAAGATTTGGTCAAAGCCGTGGACGAAAATATTCGTGAAGACCGGCGATTCACAATTTCAACCTTAGCATTGGAATTCCCGAACGTGGGTAGAACAACTTTGCACAAAATTGTCTCTGAAAATTTGCAATTTCACAAATTATGCGCACGTTGGGTTCCCAGGCTGCTTACTGAGGAACACCAAATGAAAAGAATGGCTTGTGCTCTTGATTTTTTGGACCGATATCATAAGGAAGGTGATCTATTTTTTAGAGAAGATTGTCACAGAGGACGAAACGTGAAAGAAGCAGTTACAGACTGGTTATACTCACAGGCGGCATACGTCTATGACTTATGCATACAAAAACTTGTAGAACGTTATGACAAATGTTTAAACAAATATGGAAACTATGTAGAAAAATAGAGAAACATGTAAGGAATTAAATAAAAAAAGTTTTTTGAAAAAATCTGTAATGGTTTATGTTTTATACGAAATCGGACCTTAATTTCCAAATAACCCTCATATAATTATATAAGCCACCTTGCCACCCGACTACCGATATTTTGCTAAATTTTTGTTCATGCCGTGGACACATCTATACCATTGCCACATAAACTTGGTGTTTTTAGCGACTACAGTCACAGAGGACCTTAAATTCATGTCCTTCTTTACTTATTATCATTAATAAAAATACGGAACAGTTGCGTTTAACAGTTTTTTTTTTATGCAACGAACATTGTTTGGAAATATGTTGTACTTTTGGAGTATTGCATTATTTGTACTTAGCTCGAACGGTTTGACATGAAAATCACGGAACGCAGCATAGGACATAAAAAATAATTTAGAACACAAAGGTCGATAAACTATAATATATTTCTAGCAGGTGCGCAGAATTTGTGCAATCGAGCCAAAGTACAAAAATATTCCCTCTCACNATAAACTATAATATATTTCTAGCAGGTGCGCAGAATTTGTGCAATCGAGCCAAAGTACAAAAATATTCCCTCTCACCGAGAATTTCTTTTCGCTGGGGCGCGAGCTCGCTCATAATTCTCCGCGGCGTTTCGTTCGCGGCCCTTGGTGCACTGCAGGAGGAATTTTGGCGAATCGATACGAATGAATGACAACAATTTTATACGCCGAGTGACCTGGATAAGGCGAGTTGTGAAGGCGGTTCTGTGCGAAGGACGAAGTGCAGTTTCGACGACAGGAATTGTTCTTCGTGATTAGGCGTACGAGGAGAATCCCTTCACGGGATGATAAAAACGTCGGTGGCGCAGGGTAGAGCAGGCAGGGAGCAGGGTGGGTGGAATGGAATGGAATGGAAAACACAGGACGTCGGTTGAATGGGGAAGATATGAAGCTTATGCAACAAGAGCGCCAAAGGGGAAGAGAAGGCTTTGTCGAGGGTAGGGGTAGGTGAGATCTGGCCGGGGAAAAGAGAGGATTAACGGCTAGCTTGGCCGGCTTCCTGGGTACGTTTAAACTGATACTCGCTTGCTCTAGCACCCTTCAGCTTGTGCGGTGTGCGGCATTCGTCTGCCTCCTATGCAAATGGCGGGATAAAAAATTCACCTCCGTATATTATAAATTAAGATTTTTCCTTACATTTCGGGAGATGCTGCTGTTTCTCATCTGCACGGCCCGATTAAATATAATGGTGCAATAACGTGATGTGCAAAAAAATGTACATACATGAATATTTAATTTTTTTTTCCATTTCGAATACATTCTATTAAAGAATTATTCATTGTTTATTCCATGTACTCTTTGTCAGGCCAAGCAAATCATAATAACTCCAAGTTAAGCTTCATATTCCTGCTCACTACTGATCTTACGTAAGCAAATAAATAAGTGAGTGAGTGAAGAAATAAGTGAGTGAGTGAAGAAATTTGGGCGGTTTTTAACAGCGAGATCTTGAGAGCCAATGAGTGTGATTGAGGTGAGTATGGAGCAGCGCCGGAATAAAAGGGCGGGGAAAACGGGACATTCCCGAGAAATCCCGCCGACCAGCGGCATCGTCCGGCACAATTCCCACATGCAAAAATGCGGGAGTGAACCGGCCGGGGATTGAGCCCGGTTCGCCTTGGTGGGAGGCGAGCAGGGTAATCGCTCAGCCACCGCGGCCCACGATGTTTTTTTTTTACAAAAAGACTCTGAATGTCAATATTATATAACGATAGACCCTACACGTCCAGAGGATTCTGTGGCCCAGACAAAAAGATTTTATTGTGTGACCCTTTTGCGGAAAATTAAAAAAAATTATCCATCACTTGGTGTAAAAGTGTTTAACAACTACAATTCAAAAATGTTTCTANTTTGCGGAAAATTAAAAAAAATTATCCATCACTTGGTGTAAAAGTGTTTAACAACTACAATTCAAAAATGTTTCTCTGTAAAACGAATGATGCAGTAGGCACCAGTAGGTTGTCTGTGCTAAAAATAACCACAAATGTCGCAGCGCAGCATAGTTTTTTTAATTTCCACCTTCGTAACTCTCAGGTAAGTTGAAGGGCCAGGGCAGAGTGCACCCGCCCGACACTTTGTAGACGGGTCTGGCTCCGCGAATTCCTTGGCACGGCAAATAACGTGATAAATTGAAACTTCGTAATAGTTGAGAAATTTTCAGGCCCCCATGAATGCAAGGAGCAAACATATTTGCAGCGAAAACACCCTGAAAAAAATGCAGCCGATTGACTGAAAACGCGAAGTTCGACTCCGACGTCTTGAACGTCTGCGCAAAGAAATATTTCCCAATGAAGATGGCACAGTGGCGTAGCACAGAAAGAGGCGTGGCTGACGAAAGAAACAAAGTGGGAGTTTCGCAACTTGCGCAGCGCGTATTGTGCGCGAGAGCGCAGACGCTTCAACCCCGCATGACTTGCACGCGTCTTCATCGAGCTTCCCCCGAGTACTTATCCGGCCGAGTATTTCCAAACGTGAAAATGAGCACCATCGAAATTCTTTACGGGATTATACTGCCTCCGAAGGGGCAATAATAGCTATCGTGAGCCATAAAGAACTGATTCCAAGACGTTGTAAACGGCGATCAATAGAAGCCGAACGCTACCGGCAAGGCCAGAGGTTGTTTCGAACCATAAAAAAACATTTCCAGCTTTCTTTGACCGCTTCGAATGCCCCAAACTCTAACAGGTTGGAGTGCGCTATAAAATTGTAAGCGTCACAGCGCCGAAATATATAAACTTTTTTTTTTAGTTAGAGGAGTAGTTTCCTTACCACAAAACTCGTATTTTTTTGCCGTTTTATTACAAAACCTACTATATCGTGCTCGGTGGTTCCGACAACAAACCAGCGCATTTCCGGTTCGCGCATAGCAGACACGAATTTCACGGAGATCAGAAAACAAAGAGCTACGAGAAACGAATACAAGTGCTGCTGTCGGAAGTCAGAACCAAAATAGGAAACGCGAACTCATTTTTGATGGTTGCAATCGCGAGTTACACGTGACTTGAGGGGTTCGCCTACCTGGTGCTTCAACTGCGTTTAAATAGTGTTAGAAATACATTATTTTCCACAAAACATCGTGCGTCCAATGTTCTGATTTACGAAAAGAACACACGCTTTAGACGAAGACTGTTGAGTGCTATCAAGACGTCACGCACATTAGAATCGCCATTTCTCAGCACCCCAACTTAGCTAAAAAGAGATCTCTAGAAGCACCGATTCTCAAAATATATACGCTTCTGATACTGACATTGAAACTTGCTACAAACATTCCACCAATAAAACTGCGGGGTCGCCGCTTAATGTCCTACAATTACACGTAGCATGACGAGAACACTGCTCGTTAGTTCAGAGCCATGCGCTTAATGGCGATGGCGCACTTCACGCGCCTAGCAGCTTAGGCCTTATTGCTCTCGCACTTCTCGGCTTTTAACACGGAAAATAGCTCCAAGTAGGCAGACCCCTTAATGTTCATATCTACAATGTACTTTCGATATTTTACTAATTTACCATATGCGTTTTCCAGTTTTAATAACAATATGCGCACTTTATAAATATAGAAGAAAAATAAAATNTTTACCATATGCGTTTTCCAGTTTTAATAACAATATGCGCACTTTATAAATATAGAAGAAAAATAAAATATGCGAACAATTGTCCTTTCAGGCTACGCTGTTTGTACATTTCCTAAGTCACGGTTCATAAGTCTGAAAATTAAAGTAGGTATTTTAATTTCTGAAAATGTTAACACCGTTTGTTTGCTGAAAGCTGGGGTTGTCAACTTCAACACACAATAAGGTTTTTCTGAAATTTTCTGTTCTTCCTGNCCGTTTGTTTGCTGAAAGCTGGGGTTGTCAACTTCAACACACAATAAGGTTTTTCTGAAATTTTCTGTTCTTCCTGGGCAACACAAGTTACAGTCTATTTGTGCATTAAATATGAAAATCTTTACATAAAATGTGTAAGGTTTTTTTTTTTCAAACTTCCGATAAAACTGTTTTCCTGAATTTAAAATGTGGATTACTTTAAACGAAATTTTTTGAAAATGCTTTTCTCCTATACAAAAGGTTTCTGAATGTGTTCTGAGTTAATAAAACTTCAACGAATGTAAGTTTCGCCAGCAATNCCGTTTGTTTGCTGAAAGCTGGGGTTGTCAACTTCAACACACAATAAGGTTTTTCTGAAATTTTCTGTTCTTCCTTGGCAACACAAGTTACAGTCTATTTGTGCATTAAATATGAAAATCTTTACATAACATGTGTAAGGTTTTTTTTTTCAAACTTCCGATAAAACTGTTTTGCTGAATTTAAAATGTGGATTACTTTAAACGAAATTTTTTGAAAATGTTTTTCTCCTATACAAAAGGTTTCTGAATGTGTTCTGAGTTAATAAAACTTCAACGAATGTAAGTTTCGCCAGCAATNTTTTCTCCTATACAAAAGGTTTCTGAATGTGTTCTGAGTTAATAAAACTTCAACGAATGTAAGTTTCGCCAGCAATAGAAGTTTACATTGACAACAGTAAATTGAACTGTCTTTCGCGGAATTATGCGTGTGGATTTCATGATTCTACCATTGCATTTTTAGCCACTTTATTTAAGTTAACCATATTTTTCCCCTTCTCACATTTTAATTCCCTTTGCAGTAATTTACTTAAACTGTTACGTTTCGTAACAAGGAGATCAAGATTCCTAAGTCTACAAAAATGCCTTGTTACAAAAATACAAGTCCATCAGATGAAGGCAAATCTATTTTTTATACCACACTTATAAAGATCTTTAAGGAAGAAGCATCAATTTTGCGTCAGACCGCAAGAAATTTTTTTTTATAGAAGTTTTATTATTAGTCAGCCTGTTATATCAGTGAACTGTACATGCACTTCACGACGTATGAGAGGGCTTTCCACAGATCTACTCAACCGCAGAAAATAAATCCCAACATGTGGCTCGATAATGAATATTTTAAAGTTTCATGTCAATTGCGTCAGCGGTTAGCCACGGGCTTTGTACAACTGATTTAGACAGTATCCTCACTGTTATTCACAAACGTTTACCGAACGATTTTAATTCAACTTTAAGAAATGGTAAAACTTTCATTCCGTCGTTACCAACTTTACTTGATGTTTGCCAGCCAGTGTGCCTGTTAAAATGCTGTATATGCAGGTAGGGGCAGTGACATTTTTCAAAGATTCATTTCAAAAGTGCTGAAATAACAGTGCAGAGCATATACCTCTGCGTCACGTCACTCGCCCTGAAAGCTTCATCGCCTGTGTAATGCGCACTCTTCAACAAGTTCTGTTGGAATTGTTTGTGTTAACGCTATCCGAACAAACTTGTACTCTATTTCCCCCCGCCCCCCTTTTCCGTGCAGATTTTTCTTCTTTATTGAAGTGAAACGAACTTGTCAATTTTGTACAGAAGTATCTATTTTAATTACAGTAGAAATTTGTCGAGGATCCATTCTGAAATTATTGTTACTCGTCCAAAATTTTTGATACCTATGATTATGCAACACAAGNATTACAGTAGAAATTTGTCGAGGATCCATTCTGAAATTATTGTTACTCGTCCAAAATTTTTGATACCTATGATTATGCAACACAAGCAAATTATGTCAAACATATAATTAATTTTTCACAGTATTCCTTCGCCTCGTATTTCAAAAAACTACTTCTAATTCCGAATATGTATTAGTAGACGAAATATAAAGACAGAGAAAGTGGCCGTCTCTTAGGACTCGTCCAGAATAGACGAGGTTTAACACAATATAAGATAAGCAACATTAACATATACATTAGTTCAGCCGGTTACAATTAACGTTCACGTAAACGGGAGCAGTCTTGTCTGGCCAATCAGAATTAGGTTGATAACAAGCAAAATAGTTATTTTACGAATGGGAATTTTGACATTTTTGGGTTAACTGCATTGATTTTTAATGTTTTCGTTTTTTATTAAGACTGACTATGGGAAATGCAAAGCGCAAAGGAGTTGTTTCATAATATTGGATGATATAGAACTGCTGGTTCCGCTTTCCTATCTCCACATGCTGAATGAATTATCAAAAAACTTTGATGATGGCAGGAAGAGACATTCGAGGAATAGTTAACGTCGATTGGATCTTGTTTTACGTATTCGGACCTTACTTGACAACAGATGTTCCTATGACGTACCTCGTTATGAAAAGCAGGCGTTAACATTTTTCAACAAGTAGGTGAAGTATGGCCTTCTTTAGGCCAAACAATGTCAAGGTACGTCGCTTATGCCACACCACAATCTAGTTGTAGATGCTGGTATTTGAAACTCAGTAAGTCATTCTCTTCCTTGTGCGATGCATTATGCTAACGCCCTTGCAGTAGAGGAACGACAATTTTGTACCAGAACTACACACGCTATGTCTCCGGTAACATTATCAGCCGCTTAAGGCAGTCGCCTAGTGAGAGGCATGTTTGTGTGAGAGAGGCGAAAATCGATGACGCTCTACGGGCGACACCGACAGGCGAATGCAAAGCGGTATCGCCTCTATGCTCAAGGCACTCAGCTGGTGTGCAGTCTTTCCGTCGCCGACTCCCCTGGACGTGACTTTAAGCGGCGAGCCTGTAATTTTATTGGACGCGACTCTGTATCAAAGTCCAATGCATGCCTCTGCCGTAGTTTCGCATGTATCCGGTTCGTATATGTTGAGATACAGCAGTTTGAAAAAGCCGGTTTTTAGTTCTGTTGGAGAGCATGAAAATAATGCTTCTAGTGTGCGTTATGTTTTCAAATTACAATTCCGTCGTCGTTTGGAATATTCTTTCTTTACGCAGGCAAACCTATCGGGGCACGTTTATAGTTCCATCAAACACCATTTATTCCTAACACGCTGCATTACGTTTCGATCGACAGGTCGGCGACCGCCTTAACTTCGGAGGTCATGTGAAGGAACCGTACTGCCGGGTCAGCAAGACGCGCGCGGACTGTTGCGCTTATCTCTCGAGAGGCGGATACAAAATGCTTCACTCGTACACGCAGTTGCAGGTGGTGGCGATTAAGAAACCCCGCCAACAACCGTTAAGGTCTGATCCACCCCCACCCGCTTCCTGCTAGCTGACTGTGGAAATCGCTGACACTACCAGATACGCACACAGTGAAGATAAACATTCTCCTTACAACGGCGCGGGGGAAGTTTTTCAGAATGATGTTTATGATG
>NQII01000234.1:1331273-1351643 GCA_002778355.1 Clitarchus hookeri
CCCCCCCCAACACCCTTGCCAGCAGCAGCAGCATCACACATGGCGATGTTTAAGATTAGTAGGCGAACGAACGGGAGATAGAAGGAAGACACACAGGGAGGGGGAGACGGCGGAGAACTAGGGAGTGCCTATGAGGGGGATGGAGAAGTGACACACATGGTGATGCTTAGTGGGCGGTTACAGTCAGATCCGCGACGGATAGCTCGCCGGAGAGGCGGCGTGGCCAGTTTCGTTGCGGCCGGTACGCCACTCGCACTGCGTCCGTCGCCCTTCGTGACACAAGCGCGTGCGCTTCTGTATGGAATGGCGACGAGTGAACTCTTGTGTGCAGTAGTTCGTCGCTGGAGCAGACCTTCCCTCACGATTACTACTTATTTCAGTTCGGCTATATAATTTTCATTTCGGGAAACGCTGTTTCTTAACCTCGAAAATTACTACTAATTGTGGAAACTTATCACCATAATTTCGAGTTTCGATAAAGTTTAAGTTACTATAAATTGNTCGAAAATTACTACTAATTGTGGAAACTTATCACCATAATTTCGAGTTTCGATAAAGTTTAAGTTACTATAAATTGTATTATTAATTCAAACCCCGAATGCCATATATGTATACCGAGGAAATTATATACAGGCTGAGTATAAAAGAATACCCCAATTTTGAAGGTCTATAATATCAAAACCAAACAAACTACAACCTTGGTTGACCAATAAAATGAACATTGGAACTGTGAAGTTTGTTTATCATATCTTCATAAATGTTCAATGTGACCACCATGAGTGGCCCGAACGACATTTAAGCAATAATCAAACTCGTTCCACACTCTTGTCAGCATGTCCGGCGTTACGGTTTGAATGGTTTCCGTAATTCTCGTTTTGAGGTCGTTAATGTTAGCCGGCAATGATGGACGAAACACTTGATCCCTTATATACCCCTATAGAAAAAATTCGCAAGGGGTAAGATCCGGGATTCTTGTGGGCCAATGATTAAGAGCCTGGTCACCAGCTGCTCCTCGACCAATCCAGCATTGCGGCAACGTCTCGTTCAGGTATCCGCGAACAGCTAGGTGCCAATGGGGTGGCGCACCATCCTGCTGGAAAATGAAGTCCCCCACCGCCTCTTCTAAGGAAACAACCACTCTGTAAGCATGTCCCAATAAGGGATACAAGTAACAGTGGGCTCGTGAAAAAAGAAAGGGCCGAATACAGTGTCTTTGAATATAGCGCAAAACACGTTCACTTTGGGGGAAGGGCCCTCGTGTTCGGTGGTTTCATGTGGAGGCTCCTGACCCCATATCCGCACATTGTGCCCGTTCACCTTACAATTCGTATGCAACGTCGCTTCATCGCTAAAAACCAGTTTAGACATGAAAGCATCGGGGCAAGAACGAACGCGAAAATATCACGTCTCAGTTCTTTATCCCGTTCGGTAAGAGCCTGTACAAGCTGTAACCTGTATGGTTTGTACAGCAATCGCTTTCGCAACACTATCCATACCGTCGATTTAGGGATTTGCATTTCCCGGCTAGCTTGTGGAGTTGATTTTCTCGGACAGCGAACGAACGCTTGTTGAATCCGTTGCACATCTCTTCGGACACACGCGGCCGCCCGGAACTTTTGCCTTTCCAAAGGCACCCTGTGTCACGCAACTGAAGAAGCCAACGTACTATAATCCACTTATCGGGAGGACGGCGTCCGTATTTGCGACGGAATTCACGTTAAACAGTCGTAATCGATTCACATTTAGCAAACTGAATAACACAGAACGCCTTCTGTTGTTCCGTCGCAATCGTGATGCGGACTAACACACAACACACGCTGATAGTACGACGACAGACGCTCCCAGTGCCATCTCTCGGCACATAAAGGAAACATCAGACCATCCCCTTCACATTGGCGTGTCGAATGCGAGCTCCTCACTACCTCAAACGGAGAGTTACGAACACCATCCAAACCGTAACACCGGACATGCTGACAAGAGCGTATAACGAGTTTGATTATCGCGTAGGTGTCATTCGGGCCGCTCATGGTGGTCACATTGAACATTTATGAATGTATAGTAAACCAACTTCACGGTTCCACGGTTCATTTCATAGGTCAATTATGGTTGTAGGTTGTATGGTTTTGATATTATAGACCTTCGAAGTGGGGGTATTTTTTTATACTCACTCTGTAAATATATATATAATAAATTGACCTGTCCTTAATGTGAAGATAAGGAATGTTGAATGTTATATTAGTGACCAGCAATGAGAATTTCTCAATTTCTTGTAAGATAACTATGTTTTTACTGCATCATTAAGGCAAGCCTTTTACAAAGGATACTTTATAAACTGTATATAATTACTTCTGCACACAACACTATGGCACGAAAAAAAAACAATGTCGAACTCTGTTCAACATATGACATACTGCTTGCTACCAGCTAATCACACTTAGCCTGTGTCAACTGATTCAAGCACCGAACACACTAACAAAAGTAAGATTTCTAATTTTACATCATTTCACATCATATGCATATAAAAAAGTCTACTACTATTGTAGAAGCATTGTAGTTTTCTGTTAATTAATATCGTCTACATTCCCACAAACAATTTTTGTTTAAAATTCTATATAGGCTAGTTGGCATTAGACATTTTACATCTCAAATTTTTATGACATGTTTGTTTTCTACAGTTGGGCCATTCATGAATATTTAACTTTGAGAGGTAAATTCAACTTGCATTCATAATTTTTTTTTTGTTTTTGCAGGAATGAAAACGTCGACGCCGATTTTTTTCTGTAGGAGAAGAGTAAATGTAAAATGGGAATACTACTTATTTCATGGACTTCCGTTAAGNCGACGCCGATTTTTTTCTGTAGGAGAAGAGTAAATGTAAAATGGGAATACTACTTATTTCATGGACTTCCGTTAAGATTTCGCTGGCTTGCAGGCATTTTAATTTTATTTCGCACACGTAGGACTGACTGGGCAAACTATAAAAGCTTATTCTACTAACGCTGTGACCAGGTATGGATAAGTAGTCACCATATTAACCAATTCAAATTGTGGCACAGCATTATCAGCGGTTCGTTACCTGTGGAGAACCACATTATTTCCCCCATGTGTCACGTTGCTTAGGGGTACTAAATAACCCACGTACAGTTTAAATTGAGCACAAAATAACTGAAACAGGAGGCATGGATGAGATGAGCAGCAGCTGTGGCAAAGTGCACAGACACAATTAGCTGTGTCGTTCCCAACCAAGTTGGAGAACCAACAGGAGGATCCAGAGTGAATCCACCACGTTGATCACGTGAGAATGAAAAATTCCTTGGCTACAAACGACCGGTATTAGACAGGGAACTCCGTAGGAGGCTCCTTTACGAGGTTGTATGGAAATAAAATTCGTCTTCTGTACTTCGTCTATATCATCGTCTCGTAGAACAGCTACAGAAATATTAACACTAATAGCCAAAACAGAAGTTAAAGTTTCTCGTAGGATATGTTAACGTACATGGAATCGTGTTTTATCTTTGCGACAGTGCACTGCCCAATTTCTTAGCTTACATTTATTTGCTTGTGTACAAATTACGACTGTTTGGTGTTGCGATAGTTGGATTTTGACAAGGATAGCAAATGCGAAATATTTACTATGTACACGCACTTAAGTCCACTGCGAAGTAAAAAGAGGGTTTTAGAGTCCACATTATAACCAAATAAAACAATATGCAAAATTACCATAAATGTAACTATAAAAACTATAAATCACTTTATGCATACATTTACGGCACAACAAATAACCATCAATTGCTTAATTCGAGCCGAGAGACTACTTTAATGAATCTCAAAATTACATGGATAAATAATAGAGGATCATTAGTCCTACACGTCTCATTCTTACACCGAATGTTTGGAAATTCTTTCTTTCACTGGCGGAGAAGATGGCTACGCACACACATGTTGCACGAAATACACACAACTGGCGCAAAAGAAAAAAAGTCTTTCTGTGGCTTTATATAGCTGTAATATTCCGTTATTCTGTAGCTACAGTTTCCAAAGTAACCATAACAGTGTAAACATCAGCACATATGGGAATTATTTTCCAAAATATCATTCAAATACATGGTAGCGGCACTCCTTTGAACACCTATGGTTGTTTGAAGCAGTCCACTTGGCAGTGGCATAGAAAAGTGCTGGCTGGCCAGGTGTGAAACGCTGCTGCATAATTGAATCACTAGGGAAGTTCATCCTGACCATGGGTCATAGACCACTAATTACACTTGACGGATTTATTATCAAGCCAACGTATGACTTAGAACTCGAGTACCGAGTCGGTATCGGAAGTACATTGATTAGGAGCCAAATTTTCATCAGAAAATCTCTTTGCATTTTTGTGTACATCTACGTAACGGCAATTCCAGTGCAGTGCATTTGCAATTGGCAGAGGCCGAAATTCGAAACTCGAAGAAGCGAACCACGCATAACTTATTCCTTATCACACTTCGGGTGAAAACATTCAGCTTTTACCAGAGATACGGCAACAGCTTGCTTACAAACTGACTCAGAGTGTATGAAATGCAATTACGACGGTACAAGGAATTGTTACTGTGAGTAAAGCAGTTTCACAGCAGGATTCTTTGCGCTTGAAGCATGTCGAATATTTGCATTTAAAAAACCGCTAACACCAGTTTGTTTTAGTGTGGCCGTGAGTTGAGGTATTGTGAAGGCGGCAATTAGTTGAACACTAACGGCAAAAGCATGTGCAATCCATACACTCGTTCCAAATATTTTTTGTGGGCTTGCGATGATCTATTGTGATGGCACCGTCCTCAGCACGGAACAGGCCGCCTCCTCGTAACCACTTTTTCCTGCTAGACCTCTGGACCTCACTGACTGATGTGAAGGAAGCTGATCCCGGGCCAATAACTCATTTACAGTGTTGCCACGTCTTTGTCATTACGTACAGAAAATTGATTACTCTTCTTCACATCCGTCCCCGTCTCTACCGATTCCCGCCGCACCATCTTTTTTTTTTGTGGTCTTTGTTTCTGGTCGGTGAAGCCAGGGCGTGCCACAGGCAGTGTTTGTCACATATTAAGAAGGGGAGTAATGAAAACAGGAACAGGAAATGTTCCGCCGGAGGGGCGAGGCGGGGCGGAACGTGATTTAGCCTCTCACGGAGGGCCTAGCAGACCTCGGGCGCCATCTTCCCAACTGTTCATGCGACGCCGTTGCGGACCACTCCACATCGTCAGTGTCCTCCGACATGTCANAGCCTCTCACGGAGGGCCTAGCAGACCTCGGGCGCCATCTTCCCAACTGTTCATGCGACGCCGTTGCGGACCACTCCACATCGTCAGTGTCCTCCGACATGTCACGAGGTCGCACACTTGCACTTTGCTGCAGTGCTGACAGCTAACGGTAGTGGCGGAACTTGACCTCATGTTCCGAATTCAAATCCCGTGCAAATCCTCTAGATCCATACTTTTTTTATAATTTATATGAGACGTTAGCTTGGTTTAGCACCACCTCTCCCGACTAGCCAACCTGCATACTAACGCAGTGTGNTATAATTTATATGAGACGTTAGCTTGGTTTAGCACCACCTCTCCCGACTAGCCAACCTGCATACTAACGCAGTGTGCGAATTCTCTTCAAGTATACACATGTCCGTACTTGGCCCACCTCTGTTGACGTCACTAGCATATACTAGGCTCTATTCAGAGAATACCAATTAGAAAAGTTTATTAAAATACACTCTTATTCGTAACGCATTTCAATTGTAAGTAAACAATTTAAGGTCATAAATTTCCCTTTGTCTCCCGTGAATAGTTTGAGTACACAATTGAGAATGGTAATAATAATTCCATTTATTTGATATTCTGAGGGTATTAGTAGCTCTCTATAGCAGCGACTAAAAAACCCCATCAAAATTCAAAATCTAACTATATAGTTATTTGTTTTGTATGCAACTATAGAAATATGAGCTGGGAATCGAAACACGTTAGAGCCTCCGTGCAGCACACTTTTCTATTATGACGTAGTTGATGCTGTTGCCGCCAGAATGTGTGACGAGTGTTGCAGTATGAAGAGGTGATGACCGATCCGAATAGTCTGGACAAGTACCCATCAGGGCAAGTAAGAAGTATATGCTGAAATCTCTGAGTAACCGCGTGGAAGAAAGCGGAGCTACAGATATGTCAAATCGGCCACAAATGGGTACTCTATATTCGCGTCCAACACGAACTGCTGGCTTGCATGCAAAAAGTAGGAGGCCAACGGCGTCGAGTAAACAAACTGCCGTCCGGTTGGTGGAAATCGAACTCGTAACTACCGAATGCGAGTCACGCGTGCCAACACAGAAAACGTTACATTCTCCTACTTACTGTATTTCGCTTCTATATAGTAGTAAACATTTCTTCAGAACATCTTTGCATAATACTGACGGAATGTAATACGGTGTATATGCGGAAAATTTTAGTTTAAGGCATCAATAAATAATATAAATAAGCTCGTATTAATAGGTTATTTAGTACTGCGGTTTAATTTATCGTACATTATAAACTTTTGTGGCACCACATGACTGCTACGGTGTTAGTCACGCTCAAATCACAGGTCCAGTCATTATTTCATAATGCCAGAAGACTTCATCTACGCCTTATTGAGAATACACCCACGCCTTATTGAGAATAATATTGGCTAAACAGATGGAGCTTCTAAATGTTCATAAATATTACTCTTAGTTAAATAATACAGTTAATAGCAGGATAAAAATATGGCATACATTACCAGTAAGTTGCTGAACGTATATGAAAAATCGTTAGTTAAATTCGTTGTCTCCCATGTGCTCTTCAGACATANATTACCAGTAAGTTGCTGAACGTATATGAAAAATCGTTAGTTAAATTCGTTGTCTCCCATGTGCTCTTCAGACATACCTAGCCGAAGCTGTACAACCTACCAAATGCAATCACGTAGTTTATGAGCGGTAAAAACTACATTGTAGAAGATTACTATTTTTTTAGCTGTATGTTAAGGTTACCGCGATACCCGTTGGTGCTGACGTTTACCTGAGTAAAGAACTTTTCCCAGTTAACTCTATATAAATATCGGCACCCGAACATAAAATCCGACACGAGTATTTCATGTACTTTACAGTTAACTCATCCACATCGAACTATTTGTGTCTGGGCGTAATAACTTGGCAATGTATTATTGGCCGTTTAATTTATAACACGGAAATANCACATCGAACTATTTGTGTCTGGGCGTAATAACTTGGCAATGTATTATTGGCCGTTTAATTTATAACACGGAAATACGATACAGCAAAATATTGTTGAATGTAACATTTAATAGTAAAAAAGGAGAAACTTTCAAGAATTTCTCTGAACCGGACGTTACGAATATAGATTGTTAACAGATCACTGAACATATACGCAAACTCAGCAGACGAAAGAGCAGTAAAGATAAATTTCTAATGGCTGCTCACAGAACTGCAAATAATCGCGTAGATGAACACGGTGACATGTAACACACTAAGAACTCTTATCAGATAGTGCGCGTTAAGCTCTTGGGTGCATGTAACGCCCTCGCATGCAAATCACTTATTACGTAAAACACGAACAAACGTAGCACCACCATAACAACTATTGAAAATATCGCAAAATTGTTCCAGTTCATTATTAAATTTGCGTGATAGAGAAAGAAATGCTACGCGTTGAATAGCCTTCCGTGAAGTCAAATTACACCGTAAAACCTTCAAAAATTAAATTCTTCCAAAATTTTCGTTTGCTTATTGTATGGTTTTACAGCATGGCACCAAATTCATTTTAAAATTCGCAACGAATATGACGTATAAGGTCTAGCATCAGAAATGTATTTTCATATTCACAGTTTTTTGCACGGATATCTACACAGAAAAAAATGTAATGTTGTGGCAACAGAATTAATGTTACTACAACAATAATTTTTTGTTATATGTGAGCCGTTGGTAATTAATGTTGCTTTTAATGTAATGTAATTTTAAACTATTAATGTTACCGTAACATCAAATACTTTTGTGAACATTACCTCACTACTGTACTGACAACATTAAGGCGGTGTTTATGTTTCGGCAAAATTAATTTTGTGTTGCGGAAAAACCAATTTTGTGTTTCATTGTTGTTAAAATTTGTGTTAAAAATTTTCTTGTACATTTTGCTTTAAATAAATATTACAGTGGAAAATAAATTAAGAACAATTATTTTGTCACAAAAAGAAATATACTTACGAAAAAAAAGTTATGGCAGGCAGGATAATCGAACCCACGTCTTGAGTGATTTACGCTTTCCACCTAATAGAACCCGGTGCCTTGCCAACTGCTCTACCGTACCATATATATCTATGTTTCATATTAGATGTATTCAATACAATATAAACGACAAACTGCAGTTCTCTTTCCATACGAGGAAATACATTATGCTCCAGAAATATTTGCATATTTTGCACACGTGAACTGCTTTGCAAGGCTTGCGAGCTGGTCTAATCTACATTTACTTTTCAAACTACGCTTAAAAATTTTAATACAAAGGTTTCATTTTACGAGGTTATCGGTGTTCACTTCCATCCGCCATTTGACAACGACNGGATAATCGAACCCACGTCTTGAGTGATTTACGCTTTCCACCTAATAGAACCCGGTGCCTTGCCAACTGCTCTACAGTACCATATATATCTATGTTTCATATTATATGTATTCAATACAATATAAACGACAAACTGCAGTTCTCTTTCCATACGAGGAAATACATTATGCTCCAGAAATATTTGCATATTTTGCACACGTGAACTGCTTTGCAAGGCTTGCGAGCTGGTCTAATCTACATTTACTTTTCAAACTATGCTTAAAAATTTTAATACAAAGGTTTCATTTTACGAGGTTATCGGTGTTCACTTCCATCCGCCATTTGACAACGACAATTCGGTGTAATCTTGTTGGACATTTCTTTAATGTTGCAGTAACACAAAATAGTATTTTGTTCTTCCTGCTACTTTTAACGTAATAAAACATTTGGTTATGGCGACATCAATATAGCGACAAACTGCATATGTGGAAATAGTTTATGCTCTAGAAATATATGCATATTTGGTACACGTTAACTGCTTTGCAAGGCTTGAAAGCTGATCTTAACTAAATTTTGTTTTCATACTCTGCTTTGAAATTTAAATATACAGTAGTTTCATCTCACGAGGTTATCGCTGTTCACTACTTTCCGCCATTAATGGTCAACATTAAGTAACTTTGTCACAACATTATAAATTTTACTATAATTTAAACAATTTAAGAAATGCCTCAATAGTAATTTCTTTGGTGCAGCAACTTTAGACTTTTTTCTGTGTATTGTACAGATTAATTGTATAATAGTGTATTTTAATAGACTCAGTTGCCTCAAGATTACATTTGGTTTACTGTTAACAGCGCATTTCAAATGACGCGCGGAGATTTGTTTACACATATTCCTAGAAAATAATTCTATNAAATTTAAATATACAGTAGTTTCATCTCACGAGGTTATCGCTGTTCACTACTTTCCGCCATTAATGGTCAACATTTAGTAACTTTGTCACAACATTATAAATTTTACTATAACTTAAACAATTTAAGAAATGCCTCAATAGTAATTTCTTTGTTGCAGCAACTTTAGACTTTTTTCTGTGTATTGTACAGATTAATTGTATAATAGTGTATTTTAATAGACTCAGTTGCCTCAAGATTACAGTTGGTTTACTGTTAACAGCGCATTTCAAATGACGCGCGGAGATTTGTTTACACATATTCCTAGAAAATAATTCTATNTTGGTTTACTGTTAACAGCGCATTTCAAATGACGCGCGGAGATTTGTTTACACATATTCCTAGAAAATAATTCTATAAGACGCCTTTACAGTTATGAGCCTAAATCATGGTACAAATCCTGAAGCTCAAAAATTGCAGTGATTTCGAAAAGAAAATACCAGTTTAATGAGTTGTTAACTGTGTAATGACTGACACGAGCACTTAACTGCATATTCTATCTGATAAAAAGTGCTCTCCTGAAACGATATTGCTATTTCCTCTTGAAATATAAGGTAACAGAATATAAGTAGGTTCAGCTCTGCTCACAAGAGCAACGAACGAACTAATTTTGTGTTTTACGTTGCACGGTCANACAGAATATAAGTAGGTTCAGCTCTGCTCACAAGAGCAACGAACGAACTAATTTTGTGTTTTACGTTGCACGGTCATGAGAACGCGATGACCCTTGACATTCTTTAAGAGGTCAACTTACCACGCGTCTCACTTCCAGAAATGGAATAGTTCNTGAGAACGCGATGACCCTTGACATTCTTTAAGAGGTCAACTTACCACGCGTCTCACTTCCAGAAATGGAATAGTTCGACCGAAATAGGAGTGAAGATCTTATCTGGGTGATTTATTGTACTCCACATTGGTGCGTTGAGCAGTCGGAGAAGTGAATATGCTAGCCTTCAGACGTTAATTAATTTGTCATATTTTGCATATTACGTTCCATGCTAGATAACTGGAACAAAGTTATCTAGGGCACGGTATTCACACCACCACACTAACTTGCACAGCATAATCAGTTATGGTGTGTAAGGCTTTAAATTCGGCCCTCCGCCTCGAGTAGAACCCACTAAGCGCGACCATAATTCAAAGGCAAAACGCTACCACTGATATGGCCTGTCACGAAATTAATACAAGTTATGTTGGAGTCACAATAGCAATACGAGCACGACAAGAAAGCTCTAACACGACGAAAAGTTTATAATAGCCAACAGGAAACAACGTCAGCCCAAAAAAATATCCCCGACAGCACGAGAAGTAGATTCTATTTGTACTCGGTGGGGTGCGTCAAGAATCCAAATACAACATTACAAAGGAAATCTTGCGCAAAATTGTCCTACTGTAGTGAGTTAAAAACTAGCTTGGCATCAAAATCACGTTTCGTGTTGTTATCAAATACGCTGTTTTCGTACGCATTCCAATTCCGTCAAAATCAGATAATCATTCGCTTTCTCATGAGATTCGTGCCGTAAATAATGGATGTTATAAGAGTGACTTGCCATTTGAGTACTTTCCAGCATCCAAGTACCACATTTGGACACATATTGTCAGGGTGTTGTGAACACTGAATAAAATATCACGTGAAATGTCGTCGTGCTCTGAGTTCATGTCATGTGATGCTCGCCGTGCTTTTGCGACTCCATCATTACACCTGATTCCCATGTACGCCGATCACGCCGAAAAGATAGAGTGAAAAGCTGAAACAGCCAATCAGAAACCGTCCTTGTTTTCCACACGAGCCACGCCGAAAAGTTGTGATCACTGAGAAATTTTTTTCTCGCAGAAAGAGCAAACTTCACCAATATTTCCCAGTTGTCCACTGTTTCAAATATGAGACAAAATACGAGTATTTCATGGATTATCAACGAATCTTGGCGCAGCAGTCTACGANGTCCACTGTTTCAAATATGAGACAAAATACGAGTATTTCATGGATTATCAACGAATCTTGGCGCAGCAGTCTACGACGTGTATAAAGCAATTTGCAAATACAAATGTTAATTTTGATCAAAAATGATTAAACAAAAGTAGTTTGGGAATGAACCGATTGTTGGCACAAAAAATTAAAAATTATGGCGTTACAAAAACATTATAGGTAGTTAGAAATTATTCAATACAATTCGTAACACATTAAAGTATATTAAGTAGAGGGAAAAAAAAACATCACAGCGTCTAGCTAGTTTTCCACCTTTTATATCAGAAAATTGGTATTAAATATAACGAACGCACAAAGCAGCACGCAGGAGATCTGCTCATATGTGAANACAAAGCAGCACGCAGGAGATCTGCTCATATGTGAACAGCCATAAGTTCTGTCGGCTCTGTCTGTTCGGCGTGATCGGCGTAACCGTGAATCAGGCTTCACACTTGCGCCTCGGCCAAAATGCGAACTTAAGACCTACGCGTCGATAGGCGGCATCTGCACGCCAACTTTACCACGGAAGGCAGTCGGTCGTCAAGTGATCGGGCGATGACGGGGTAGTGTCAGTGGCGATGGCTCGCGATCACACCTTGCACTGCGCGAGTTATATTTGTTGCGGAACGAACACGCTGAGGGGGTGGCGGGGGCGAAGTGATGACGAGGGTTTCCAGGGGTGGGGGACCACACGCCAGTCGGTCAACTGTGCTGGCCGGGACTTCCCTCCTATCCGGCGGCATCGCTCAAACTGTACAGGTGACGCATCATCGGCCGGCGCAGTTGGCAGCGCCGTGCGAGGCGCGTCTCGGCGGGGAAGTTGCCACCCGTGTNGATGACGAGGGTTTCCAGGGGTGGGGGACCACACGCCAGTCGGTCAACTGTGCTGGCCGGGACTTCCCTCCTATCCGGCGGCATCGCTCAAACTGTACAGGTGACGCATCATCGGCCGGCGCAGTTGGCAGCGCCGTGCGAGGCGCGTCTCGGCGGGGAAGTTGCCACCCGTGTTTCCAACCCGTCTCTCAACGAAACTGATGCAGCACGAGCGAAGCCGTAAGCAATTTTCTCCGTGTTCTCGTAGTTAGTTTGGTCGCCCGACACGAGGTAGCTCTGCGATCGCTCCAGTCAGCCCGCGCCATCGTGCAGCGAGCCAAGAAACTTCATCGCGCCTCTAAAGGCCGTGTTACAATCAAAATAACCATAAACAGACAATAGTAAAAGTTGAAGATCATGCTTGCCACAACCGCACACGAACACTACCCATCATTTTTGCTGCCAATGCATATCAAGTGGCGAAACATTAACTTTCTTCAAGAACCTATGCGTTGCCAATAGAACCTTTGCGTAGCCAATGATAATCAACTCCTACTACTCTACAAGTCAAATTCTCTCACACCCACGCATTTCTGGTCACTGAACTAAATACAAAATTGGCTCCAGTTATTGTTTTTTCTTCACGTTTTANTCTCACACCCACGCATTTCTGGTCACTGAACTAAATACAAAATTGGCTCCAGTTATTGTTTTTTCTTCACGTTTTAATTTTCTTCCTTTAGCGCGTGGTTTGTGAAAACGGAAAGTGAAATAGTTCCAATAATTCTTCTGTCTATCACGACTGTTTATTAGCGAGATGTCTACGTACAACAATTTGAGNAAGTGAAATAGTTCCAATAATTCTTCTGTCTATCACGACTGTTTATTAGCGAGATGTCTACGTACAACAATTTGAGGGAAAGTCATACGCGTAACAAGTCGGCAACCTCACACAAGTAAAATTTCAATTAATTATTCTCAAAAGATTCTATTTGAACCTGAAATTCTATTCGTCGACAAACGAATGTTTGTTATGTCGATTATAGTTCAGGATTTTTGTAATGAAAGTGGTCATGGATGTTGATGTAGTTATTTCGATCGTAGCACAAATTTCTGGAGCATATCTACCTGCCACGCGAACTGGGTTACAGTGTGTTTGTTATACAGGTTTCAACAACAAACTATATTACGCGTGGATAATCTATTTAGGTACGTAAATAAATAACACTTCAGGCAGGGTAGTGCGAAATACAAGTTTCAATAGATCGCGCTTCTTACAAACACTATTTTGAAGCGTTTCAACAAGACCAAAAAAGGACGTTTTCCGACTGTTTTAGCTTTAAATATGTTGNTACAAACACTATTTTGAAGCGTTTCAACAAGACCAAAAAAGGACGTTTTCCGACTGTTTTAGCTTTAAATATGTTAAGCGAATTTCTGCAAAACTGTGTAGCATAGAGCTTCGCATTGAACTTTGCTACATACTTGCTACTAATATAATGATAGGGTCGCCACTCGAGGTCGCACAGGTACACGCAACGGGACGGCGCTCTTGTTCCGCGTGACTCTGTAGCCTTTATCGCTCTCGCGCCACTCGACCTCAAGCGTGGGAGAGGTCAGAGTATGCACCTTTACGGCGAGGGACATAGGATGACAGCCAGCCAACCGCGCTCCGAGTGTTCTTCAGCAACATTCCTACTACAATTCCTAAACTGTGACACTCTTGAATTTCATGTCCTGTGGAAGCAAATTCCAGCCGACCACACTGTGGCCTATGAAGTGGACGTTCCACAAGAATGCTAATCATAAGTTATTACGCGGGGGAGAAACCATTCGTTGTCGAGACTATGTTCACGAACAACTACTGCCTATTACGTTCAACACAAACACGTTTTTATTGCTTCTGACACATGAAAGTGGCTTATACTGACATTTGTACAGGTGCAAACAAAAGTTTTTGTTCCTTGCAAGGCCTAAAATAATATATTTATCTGTCACTTAAATAGTTAAAAGGCACTACAGAAATCATTATAATAATCGTGCCCACGATAATGATGTATGCACTAGCTCCGAGTGCAGGTTAAATACTGAAACTTTCAATTTCTACCCTGTGACAATAAACAGTTTTGAATTATCTGGAAATGTTATATTTGGTTTGTTTGGATGTTACGTAGAATGACTCGACTCAGAAATGATGNCAGTTTTGAATTATCTGGAAATGTTATATTTGGTTTGTTTGGATGTTACGTAGAATGACTCGACTCAGAAATGATAAAAGCTACGTATCGAGCCGTCGTCAGTTCGGCCTCCATGGTACAAGTACGAGAAGAATTACGCAATTATTACGACCACTGTGCGCCCGTACACTGTTAGAAAATTGTCCGTAAAATTACGGAAAATACCGGTTACAAAATATCTAGACATATGCTTTAAATTACGATCTCTTAGTTTTTTTTCAATAAATGCCTCTCCTTAAATTTCACATAAATCTCCAAAAATTATAAAAATTTATTTCAAAAATTATTGAAAAATGTATTATTAAAAATGTATTACTAAAGAAATGTATTAAAAACTTATTATTATAAATTCATTATTAAATAATTTATTTACAAAAACGTATCTTGCATGCGTACAATAATATTTATGTGAATTTCTTAGTTTTTAACTTTGTGCATGAAAGCCTCGACGAGGGCGGAATTCGTTTAGTTTTAAATGCTGATTCATAATCCATTATTAGTAAACTAATTATGCCTCCAATAAGGATATTTAGCGGAACATTATGGTGGTCCATTTTTTTTTCACAAAAATAAATTGAAGACAGCGACACGAAGATGCTAGTGGTCAATATTAAATTCTTTCCATATGTGCATAAAGTCGTGTTTCAAATACACCTTTACACTGGCGTACATCTTTTGTAGGAATCACTTTTAGACGGATATGCAGCGGTGTGTATATATACACAGATATGAGCAGTTTTATATTTGCATATATATGCAAATACATATTCGTGTTTGTTTACTAAGTCTTAAACAAAAAAACACACACGCATTAAACAGTAAAATACTGTCAACCTATTGTGTGGTAGCATAGAACAGATACAATGGAGCTAGCAATCCATGAACATGTACAAGATCAATCGCAGGCCACTTCCCCCCATCCCCCCTTATTCGCAGTTGATTTACATTCGTCAATGGATTTAGTTAGTCACTTGGGGCAACGAGTGTGTGGTGCAAAAAGTGGCATATGGTTTTCGCGACAGGTCGGATGACAAGTTTCTTGGCTACAAAGGTGGATATTGCGTGCCTTCAGCTGAAACATTTCAGCGCCGCCTGTTGTTATCTTGAATTAAAAATTGGTGGTGAGTCCGTGTTGGAGACAGTAGTTGGTTTTATGTTAATACGTCTGCGTTAGCATGTAACTATTTCTTTGGGATATGGGAACGAAATCAAAGTAACGAAATGCAGAGATTTCTTGGCTTCTATAGGTTGGCAGATCTGGACGAGATCTTTAATTTGGCACCATAATAAGGGTCATAGCCCATAGGAGTCGTGAGATGTATTGCCTGGAAGATGTTCGCCCACGCCCAAAATTGCCGCCAGTCGCCGCAGACCCTCCACCAACACCTCGCGCATGCGCGGCACCAACTCAAGGTCATGCTCGCATCTTAGTTGTAGACTCGATCGAACGAGACCACGTTTATTTCAACTAGTCACGACGATGTTATGTCGGATGGATCACCCTACAAATGTTAGATCTCCGTTTCCGTCCTTCCACCCCATGTGTCGACCTGATTTTAAAGACGCACTCCCGTCAAAAGAATGGCCTAGAGAAATGTGTCAGTGGGCCAGATACACCGCGGACATCTGACGGGAATGTCGTGGACTGTTTCCAACACGAAAATAATGCAGAGAGCCTGTTATGTCGGAGACGACAAAAAGTGCCAAATAATACGAAGATGATTGCTGGACCTGTAAAAACAGGCCTTCCAGTCGCCTAGTAAGCATGACCATTTGTGCCCCGTGAGCAAGTGTAGCAGAGATTTGGGGACCGGTCTTGTGGAATCGAGAGCAATGAGTTTTGGATTGGTGACTGTGATGCGAGGGCCTGAGTGCTAGACGACCTTGGCAGAGGAGTTTGTCAGCAATGCATCGGGGGACGTCGGCATCTTCTCGGCGTGGGACCAGCTATCAGCGAGTATACTCCGGGTACTCTGGAGACTATTGCGCAGAGGTGGGAAAAGTTTACTCAGAGAATGATTCATCTCAGTACTCTTGGTGTAGTCAGTGTTAGAAAAGCCACTCTTAATTACTATAAGGAGAACGGTGAACTATTAATTTGAAACTATTTTATTATATTTACCTAAGTATAGTTATGTAAGGATATATAGTAAATAATTTAATGGTTTTGTGTAAAAAAAATTATGTGTAATTTCGTGTCTCATAGTGAATGAATGAATAACTTAGAATGTTTTTTTTTCATTTTGAAATAACATCTCTATTCTGTTACAAACCTGGCAACGACCAGATATTTTTACCAAAACCAGGGGACGACAATTTCAATACAACAAACATTGTGTACAAATAATGCCTAAAAAGACACAGTTTTTTATGTTTAAAAATGCATATATAATATGTACATTTGGAACCACCAATGCAGTACTTAGACAAAAACTTTAAAAAATTATTTTGATTAGATTGGTAATAAAAGCATATAACTTATAGGTACGATAATAAATTCCCATTAGTGTCAATCGTGTAGTTAATTCCTTGGTTGAATTCTAGTGTTATCCAGTAATTCGTTTGCTAAGATTTTTTATGTTAAAAAAATGCGTTGGAAAATGGCTATTAAATTGTAAATTTAGTGGGGGAAATGAAACAAAAAGTAAACTTAAATAATTATTTTGACTATTGTGTTTTCTTGCAATTTCGGAATTTTTTAAATCTAAAATTAAGATATTTAGATTAACAGTAACTAAAATCTTTATCAGGATAATATTTCTTTTGATGTAGTTTCAAGGTATGCTACATGAAATGTTTTAAGTGGCTGCAAATTCTCGTGTTTCGCCGTATATTCTAAATAATATGAAGATAAGTATTAATTAGCAACAGTCGAAATACGCAAGTATAAAAAATGTATTGTAGAAACAGTAAAAGTGTTTAAAAATCCGTTGTAGTTTGATGAAACAATTATTCACACTTGAGAGGCCTTTAAGAAGTTTTTAAATGAGCATATCTTGCGAGCAGATATGGATATTATAAGAATGTTACAGGCCATTCCTGTATTCTTATCGCAAGCTTCTTGCTGCGTTGTTACTTTTTCCCCACGCGCATAATCGCTCACGTTACTTCTGTAATTATATGTATTTCATTTTCATTTCTTCAACTTGTTTGGTTTGGAGACATAAAATAGGTATTTTGAAACTGAAAATGACCCCATAAAACCCGAACTACTGAATGAGTTGCTGTGAAGAACTCAAAATACCCACTTTAATGTTGTGGGTGGATGTACACCAAGTTGGGCTGTAATCGACCTGCAGCCATTTAAAATCTTTACGGTACTCCGAACTGCTAAAAGGTGCGAGAACGAGACATCACTGATACTGGAAGTGCAATAGCTGCATAAACTAGCAACCGTTGTTACTCGGATATACTTCACAAAACTGTCCCAACGGCGCAAACCCAACGTTATCTGTCAACGCAGGTCTGCTTACACACTGTTCTGTAAGCTTAAGTTCGTAGTTTTCTAACTTTGAGAGCCGATGTGATTTTTTCACTGCCTGATGGCTTCCGAATAAGCTTATCTTGTTTGCAACTGAGTACCTCGTGATCGTTTTTTTTATTTCTCATTATTTTTTATTCCTGCAAGAAATGCCCAAGTGTGGTTCAATCATAAAAGTATTGTTTTTTTTTTTTTTTGCAAAAGTAAATTTTGGTTGCCTGCATTGTTCAGCAATAATAAATTAATCAAGTACAGTGATCAATTTTAAAGTTCAAAAGAAAAAAAATCATAAACGTGCTGTGATATACTTGGTGGTGAGAAACTGATGGTCGACGTTTGAAACAAAGCACAGTTTCAGGCAACGCCGTCCCTGGCGAAAGCGAGGTGCAAGAAATTCAGCGAGTCCCTTCCCTTCCAGAATAGTTAATTCCCGACTTCCCACCACGCGATCACCTTTCGGACAATAAACTCTGTTCTCGAGCGCCCACGCCTCACATTTTCTTGATGAAACATTTTACATTTTAAAAAACAAACATGTTCAAATACCATACATTTGATCGTGAAATATGACACTCACGACCAAACGAATGGTAAATATTTGGATATTTTTATTAAATATTAAAAAAAATTCTTGGTCACAAGGCTCTGTGTGGCTTCAGTCGCGCCCGCGATTTTTTTTTTCCTTTCGCGTTCGAGGCATAGCGATACTGGCGACAATAACAGCGCCCCATCGCTCCTAATCGCAAGGTACTGAACCCTCATCGTCGTTTCCCTTTCCTGTGCATATTGCATATGTAACAGTAGGATTTAATTACACGCGATGACAGCCCGCAGATTAAACTATTCCTGTACGGATTTACTTTTCTGCTAACTCTTCAATAAACTGCGCAGGTAAGCTCTAAAAATGCGTTTTGTGACCATTTTCGCGATTTTTTCTCATAGAAAAAACTTACAATTATGAGAAGAAAACCGTACGGGCTTAGATAATTGGTTTTTTTATATTTCCTGGCTAAAAGTCGTGTCATCAGGACATGTGTTTGCTGAGATACGCGTAAACGCGCAAATAACGAATGTACAGGAAATATGTCCGAACTATACTAACGCTTAACGACGGCCCTGGTTTCAGGGTTCACTGGCGTTTGATCACAAGTGGACGTATTGCACCGCTGACGAGCAAAGCTTCAAGACTCCCGTTACAACACGTGGTGTGACGTCAATTTCACAACTTCGCTTCACTGGCTGATGTTAGCACTAGGTAGAGGAAAGTGCAGACCTTCAACTGAAGATTCATCATTTGCGAATTTCGCCAACATCGACTCGGTTATCGCCAGTACAACTGTCAAAGTCGCACGGACAACAGTGATGAACGTGTTTGTTCGCATTCGAATTTGCAAAAGAGTTATCCTTTCATGCGAATGGAATACTTTTACGAACTGGAATACATTCTAGTCGCATTAAAACTAGGGCAGATGAAGCTTACGAATCTCTCAAAGCACGTACTTACATTAAACGTGTTCTATCTTCAAATGCTATCCACGCTAGTCTTGTTAGTGGTATTGGTAGAGAAGCAATCCAGTGCTGGAATACAAGAGTGACTACTGCGCAGCTCGCATGATGTGCACTCTAACTCATATCCCTTCTACGACAACAATTACTGCCGTAACACTGCTGTTAAGTCTAGTTCATTTCGCAGAGCGAATGTAGGGTAGAGCGATCTCGCTGGCTGCGCACAACCAGTCTCCGTGTTCCGACATTGAACTGGGGCCGTGGTGGTGTAGTGGTCATACCACTTGCCTCCCACCTAGGCGAACCGCGTTCGATTCCCGGCGGGATCGCTCCCGGATTTTCGCACGTGGGAATCGTGCCGGATGATGCCGCTGGTCGGCGGGCTTTCTCGGGGATCTCTCGTTTCCCCGCCAGTGCATTCCGGCGCAGCACCATACTCACCTCGCTTCACCTTCATCGGCTGAAGACCTCGATGTTAAGAGCCGCCCAAATCTCTCAAACCAAGTACCAACAACTGGTGTATAAATCCAATATGGTCTTATAAGCAATTAAAGCATTAAATTTCATTATATTAATATTTAAAAACATCCCCATTACAATTTTTATGAGCACGTAAATGTTACAATAAATCGTCGTGTGAATGTGGTACGTTTATAATACGGAAACTGTGTTTATAAAGTAGTTGGCAGGCGTGGTCGGCGCTGGCCGGCGGACGTCAGGGATCGCTGGCTGGTTCAGGGACGTCTCGATCAAAGGCGGGCCGGGGAGAAGGCATCGACGGCTGCCGAAGCGATCCGTATCGCGTCTGTATCTGCTGCCTGCGACTGGG
>NQII01000234.1:1351648-1367903 GCA_002778355.1 Clitarchus hookeri
GACTGGGCGCTGGCCTCCCCCCCCCTCCCCAGCCACGCACCATCACCACATCGCCGACGCTCCTCCCCGGTTCACAGAACACCGAGCTCGCGCACGCATTCACGCACGCACGCACTCGTTTTCTACTATCAGTCCCACATCCGGCTATACTCTGCGCGCGTCAGCTTGCAACTGCGATAAACAAATGCGGCTGTAAACAGCGCTGCTGCGCCGAGGGACTGCCTGCCTGCCTGCCAGTCTGGCCGACAACAGGTCCACGAGGAACAACACTGCATTTCGCAGCGGGGCGGCGCTGCCCTTGAAGGTGCCGCCTGCCCGAACACAACTCGGACTACAGTCGCACATACGCCGGCTCACGAAACTGCACTTTTCCCACTCTTCTCAAAGTTGTCTCTCCTACTGTTACTCCCATGGCAACACATTTTCTGTTCACATAATGGCTAGCTTGACAGTCAGCTGGGTGTGTTTATGTAAACAATATATGTGATGTCGAGGGACACTGCTGTAAACAGAACTATCAAAAGTTGATACAACCTTTGAAAAAATCACCCCATATATGACGTGTTTGGTTGATTCCTAAATATGTCATGCATCGCGAGAGTTCCGTACTTCTGTCCAAATAAAAAGTACTTTATTTATGATTAAATTTAGTTTTTACTTATATTCCATCCATAAATTAAAATATTTCATTTATAATTAATGTGAATAAAGACAGGGAGAAAATAGGAGTCTTGGTAATGCCTAGTAAGAAATAGTTCTCATGCAAAATATGATGCAACTGAGTGCGCAAGAATGCGGTGCGTTGTCCCTCTGGTGTAATTTTCTACACGTAGTAAATGCTTTGTTTGCATGGGGCGGATGGATGTCCTGGAAGAAGAACTTAAGCAGGTCTTCAGGAGAGTTGGGTAACTGTGACTGGACTATATTCAATATTTTGGAGCCGTGTCTGCTTGCGAATTACGTTCAGTCACTGTGTCCAAGGTCACAGAGTACATAATAATACATAGGCGAAACAGCCGCTTACAACCCGAACTCGAGCCGCACACGCCGGCAAAACGTGGAAACGCTGGTCGCCAATCTGCGCTTAGTAACTTACTCGCCGGCCGACGCCCCAGTTAATAGGAAACTTTTCGCCAGTATGCGGTAGCTAATCAAAACACTAGGCCCGCAATCAGAGAGTGAGCACTTTCACACCAAAGGAACTGCCACGCCATTTCGTCTCCGGGTGCTTAGCTACTCTTTGCCACGGTCGTAGACATGGTGCCTATAAAATATTTTATGGTCAGTACTGTACGCAGCTTTGAGAGTCATCCCAATGTGTAATCTGATTTATGAAAGTTACTACACCTCTCGTTTATGAATGGCTGATGGTAATGTCTTTGAGCACGAAGCACTTTCACTTGTTGCGAAAAGTACTCCTGACACAAGTACTGCGCCCATCACAATATTACACGATTGCAACACTTCGGTTCGTAAATTATATAACTGGGTTAAGTAATTTTTCGTGTCTGAATACTAGTTTCCGTTCTCTATTTCCATATCGATGGTCTGTTTTTTTTTTAATTGAAAAACCTGCCAATACCAGTGTTTAGAAAACTTTTCAGGTATAAAAATTTCGGTAGAGGCTACTCGACATAATACATCTTTACTATTACAACACACAATTATAGTGTCACCGCTGAAAGTCATATGAGGCGTGTCGACGAGAGAAAGACAGCACGCCAGTTCATTGCCTTGCACGTAAAGGGGACCAGACATTCGATGCGCGCACCTACTGTAGGTCGCCCTTAGAACTCCCACACTTCTAGGTCTCCCACACGCTGGATATATCCAGCCAATCGGCAAGCTGCACCTCGAGACGCCAGTGAGCCCGCTTTCTGTCTGACTGTATCGTGAAACTGCGACGTCGTTGATGAAAATAACTTGCGGTATAATCTCTTGAACTCTAATCCTTCTTAAACGTCAAAACCCATCATGATATCGCACCCTTGGTTCACTGATTTTCTGAATGACTACACACATCAGCTGCAACCGTCTAGTGAGTTATCTTTCATCGTTTCTCTGCAACCATTTTCGTATTTCAGTTTGTCAAATATTTTTATAACACAAAATGTTCAGACGGCACAAAAAAAAAATTGAAAATTTATTAAAATTACTGTGACGTTTGCGAACTCGTTTATATTTAAAAGTGCAGCAGATTCGTTGCTTTGTTTATGTAAGTCGACGTCTTCTTTGTTTTGGTTTTGTGCACAACATTGAAAACTTTAAATGAACCTAGTTGAGAGATTTGCGCGGCTTTAAACAACGAGATCTTGAGAGCCGATGAGGGTGAAATGAGGTATGGAGCAGTGCCGGAATGCAAGGGCGGAGGAAACGGGAGATCACCAAGATAAAACCCACCGACCAGCGGCATCTTCCGGTGCGATTCCCAATTTCGAAAATCCGGTAAAGGCCCGGTAAGGGATTGAACCCGGTTCGCCTTGATGGGAGGCGAGCAGTCAAACCACTCAGCCACCGCGGCCCCCAAAAACTTCTAAAAACAGCAAATTACCATGGCCGTGGGAGAAATTCGATTAGAATATATCAATTGGCAGAAACATTAGGACACACTATAACATCACTAATCTAGTAAAGCTGCTTCTTGTCGGTGAATCTGATTCGTTGGTATCAGTGAAATTCTACTGTAATCTTGGGTAACAGAATTCCTGAAACTCAAAATGTATTTATACTGATTTTCGCTAAATCATAATGTTCACAGCCCCTGATTATTACCGCATTACATGTGTTGCCAACTCGTGGGCGAAAAATGACTCAAATTTCTATTTATGATTAAAACCATTGTTACTCGATTGTATTTATTCTTTACGTTGGTATAAGCCTTACCTTTCATATTTTCTCTAGTTATAAACATCAGGATTTCTTTCTTGGTGAGTTTATTTTACGTTGCACTGGGCGAGACACTCCTGAGCTTTTATGTGTGAAATGCGGGAAAATTCTACTAAATTTATTTAATAGCAATAAAATCTTTGACTTCGTTGTGGTGTGTCTGAAAATTGTCCATTCCGTGCCGCATATTGTACACGTACTTTAAAGGGAAAATGCTCGCTTTACACAAGTTTAACAGACAACGGAAATTGAGGCCGAAGGTCGCAAGCCACCCGCAACATCAATAAAAATTAATATTAACTGTTACGTATGTCTACTGACTATGAGCTAAAAGAACAACAGAAAAAATATGCTTAATCGATTCCTCAGTCAATAACCTCGTCCGTTTCATTTCGAAATGGCAATGTGTTTTCGGATATACCATGAAGCTATATTTAATAAACAGGCTTAAAAACTGATTTGTACGGCCAGCTGCTTTCGCGAAAAGATTTCAGGACCACTCTTGTACTCCAAAGCACTAGGGCTCAGATCCATTTTCGTGATTGGATGAGTTAAACTGTCATGCTTTGCAGGTGTTTGAATGCGAATCACGGACACTCAGCGTGTCGGCGTTATTTAATTCTGATTGGCCCAGTCTCTGGACTGGACCAATCAGGAACTGTCTCCTGACAAAGACACGTGGCCAATACTCAAAGGAAAACTGCACGTATGCCATAGGACATTGGAGTCTAGCCTTCGCGTAAATATTTTCGCGAAAAATGGGTGGCTCTACTGATTAGCGATAGCGTCGTTGGTTGAGTAATTGCTGATTATGCTCTTGGGTATTCACTGCTTAATAACATGTATTTGTTTAACTTTTCTGCTAGCTAATGGTTTACAAGTATAATACATTGCCCTCGAAATTATTTTATTATGTCTTGTAATCATTGTGTAGAACGTTAGAAGTTGTTGGGCAAATTCAGCCACAAGAAATGTATTTCTGTGGGTGTTTTTAACATGCACTTACGTCTACGAAATAGCCTCAGTTATAAACTACTTGTACTCCCATGAACACTCTAGACTGTGTCTTAAAGTTGTCTTTTCATGATGTTACTTCGTATTTTAAAATGATTATTCCCGGCAGCGAGTACATCATTAGGGGAGTGTGGATGCAAATAAAGATATAAGTTTGTTCCACAAAGTAGATAAGTAAGCCGAGACGAAATGGCGTGGCGGTTCCTTTGATGTGGGCGTACTTATTCTCTGATTGGCTACGCGAGGCTATATGGGAACGGGCCTTACGTCTGATTGGCTACTGCATGCTGCGAAAGATTCCCTATCGCATGGCTGCCGGCTGGCGAGTAGGTTACCAGGCGCTGATTGGTGAACGACGTTCCAAAATTTGACTGGCCAATTTCGCCATTTTGCAGACACGCGCGGCTTATGTTGGCGACATAAGAGGCTGTTTCACCGCTGTATTATTATGTATTGTGCTGAGGTAGTTAAAAAAAATTTATTTTCATCTGGATGTTGCATTCACTGGCATCGAAGAGGGCCGGAAACGCAAACTGTAGTTAATACTGGTCGAGCACGAAGCACTGTAAAACAATTTGGAGCGACGCGGATACAAGTAACAATGGAGGCAAGGTTGCCACATTTATTGGTGAATCCCGGAGGTAATGTTCGCGTAGCGGACTCGGACAAGCGAAATTGCGCGATTGCGGCGAGGAAACAAAGTAAGACCACTACAAGCTATACTCAAGCCGCTCTTCCTCGAGTTGTTTACGTGCGTAGTTGCTTGAGAAGGATCGCAGGCATGAGAACGTGAACTGCGCGTTCCCACGCCCAGCTTTTTATGACAAGTTTCGAGCGGGGAAGTGAGCGGCGAGCATTGTGTGCGCTGCTGGGCGCGGCAGAAGCGCGGNAATCCCGGAGGTAATGTTCGCGTAGCGGACTCGGACAAGCGAAATTGCGCGATTGCGGCGAGGAAACAAAGTAAGGCCACTACAAGCTATACTCAAGCCGCTCTTCCTCGAGTTGTTTACGTGCGTAGTTGCTTGAGAAGGATCGCAGGCATGAGAACGTGAACTGCGCGTTCCCACGCCCAGCTTTTTATGACAAGTTTCGAGCGGGGAAGTGAGCGGCGAGCATTGTGTGCGCTGCTGGGGCGCGGCAGAAGCGCGGTTCAACACAGGTCGCCGTTCTCATGGCGGTCCACAACCCGGCACGCCACGTCTGCGAGGCCGCCGGCCTACCTCTCGCTACACGCACTGCACAATAATACACGTTTCTTAAAGCCAGCGGATCTTCCAAAACACTATAATCTCCCGATACTCTTATGATAGACTGATGTAGCCAGTGACTTTTCGCGAATAAATATATGAGTACACGGTAGACTTCAATACTGTAAGTAGAGACCTGAAGAATTCGCTAATCCCTTTTGGGAGAAACTAGGATTCAAAACAGGTGTGTTTATATAACTTTAGTCATTGGTCCACACTGTGTTTGACACCTCTTGGAGGACGACGGTCCAATCGTCGCCTTCCACTGTGACAGCAGACAACCAATGCACAGTTGATATCGGCATATTTGTACATAAGACTGTAGTGTTTAGCCTGCAGGTCATTTAACTCTCGAATTGTTCAGGCCTCTAACTATAAGCACCCAACAGCAGTTTGTCTATTGCCATTGGTGGTTGCTGTATGTTTGAGAAGGCGTAGTCATATCTGACCGGGCCACTCAGAATTCGTCAACATCGGCACGGCTCCTACGTGATTCGTTTGCAGACAGTTGACACACGTGTGAAAAATTATTCAGCGAATCAAAATATGTAAAAGACCCTAAAGTGTTTTGAAATATAGCTCGTCTTGCAATATTTTCGCGAGATTTCACCACCCCTACTGATGTATTGTTAAAATCGGCTTGCCACTTTACACACCAATCAAAAAGGTTCAGCCTTAGAGTACCAGAATTCTCATTGGCCCAGAAAAATGTGAACGTATCTTCACAAAAACCCGACAACTAATAATTAAAAAAAATTTTATGACGTGCACAGTGCGCTGAAGCAGGAAATTGTGATGGATACGATGGTTTATTGCAGGAAATGTTTGCTTTTTCCATCTTCAACGTACTGTGCAAGTCAGAAAATTTTATTTCATTATATATANTCTAACGTGTATTGTACACGATATTTACTTTTCCGGGTGTCTTCGCAGTAATTTTAGTGTTTAAAAAATATGGCATGTAAATTTTAAAGTGCACTAGGTATGTGCAAAGTGTAGCACGCATTTTTAATATGTTTTACGCTGTAACATGACAAGGACACCACTTGATTTCCCGCAGAAGCGAGCGTCAGCGCCTTGCACGTAGAGGCGACGGAGAATGCAATGGCGCGTGCCACGGTCACCCTTAATCCGTTGTGCTTCTAGGCATCGGACACGCAAAAAAAAATTTAATGATGCGGCCTGCACGAGGCAGAAGAAAAGAATAACTACCAAGTCCTCCTGTAACCGGCGGTTGTTTAAAGAAATCTCCACGTTTCCTTGGCGCTGTACGAATAACCGCAATTGCTTGTTTTTAAGTAGGAAACAACGAGCTCCAGTCCTTCTCTAGACGTGATTATTCTTTAATTTGAATTGTGGGCAGTATCGAGTTAGTTAACCCAACTCCTCGTAGGCCTTCAACATTTAGCAGTTGATGTAAATAGAGACATTCTAACAATAAAGTACTTGAACAGCTTCTTTTGCAACAGTATTTTTCTTGTTTCACTAGAGCGTAGAGAATTCAAATACTGGTGATAAAAATTTTCACTCAGAAAAACATCCATGAATAATTGAATTAATTCAGTGAACTTAAGAATATTAATAGGTTGCCAACCTACGGTGCATGACACAATGTAATATTTTTGTTGGTTTCGCACACAAAAAAATTACTTCATCATTTGCCATTGGCAACAAATGTCCATTGTTTTATTTTACCTTGACATATGAAGCAATGTACGCAACACCTTGGCTATCAACAAGCGAATTTTCTTAATTTTCTCAAATGTTTTGAAGCGGAAGCCAATTCTAGAACTCTGGGCGGGAGGTGCACTTGGGTGAGTGAGTGTAGAGAAGAGATTTGGGCGGCTCTTAACATCGAGGTCTTCAGAACCGATGAAGGTGAAGCGAGGTGAGCACGGAGCAGCGCCGGAATGAAAGGGCGGGGGAATCGGGAGATCCCCGAGAAAACCCGCCGATCAGCGGCATCGTCCGGCACGATTTCCCAAGTGCGAAAATCCGGGAGCGACTCCGCTGGAAATCGAATCCGGTTCACCTAGGTGGGAGGTGAGAAGTCTAACCACTACGCCACCGCGGCCCCACAGGTGCACTTGGGGTCAGAAGTTGACCTCGCCGGCGGCGGTTTTACAAACGTCACGTTCGTCCACCAGATTCTGGCCGAGCGCGCCCCGCCGCATATTACCGTGCACGTGAGGGCCATCACATACCATTTGGTAAGGAACTCTGGTCCGATGGTCTAACCGGAAGCACGCTTCGGCGAGTACTGGCTGTCACCTAATGGGACGAAAAATTTGAGGCCTCTCCTAGACCATCGGCGGAACGCTGTCGCGAGGAAAATGGAGGCACCTGCAGAAAACTAGTGTAGCTCTCCTGCCAGTGGTGCCCGGGACCACCGCGCCGGACTCTTAGCGCGGCGATACGGAACTCAACTTCTCAGCACCTACATACAAATATAGGCTGTTCATGGCAAAGTGAGCACTTGGAATAATGGTCATTAATTATATAGTCGACCTCCCGTGGCTCCGCCGGTCTGGGGTGCGGGAGCTTCTGGGTTCGAATCCCAGGTAAGGCATGGGTGTTAGTTTAAGTTATGTCATAAGTTAGTTTGTACGCCGTCCTCCGATAAGCCTTCAGGCAAAACACCGGGGGACGTTAATAAGCCCTTTCTAAACAATAAATAATTTTTTTTTGAAGCCTTAGACGTTAACTTACGAGCCCGGTGAAAATATATACACTGTGTTTATTAATTACATGGTAATATTTATTTTAAAAACTAGTGGAGGGATAAAAAAAATGACTGACAGAAAAAAATTAACTAGGGCCTTAGAAGTGCACACTTTATCGTAAACAGCCTATACTTTGTTTAAATTAATTTCCTTCATAATATGTATACATCGACGCCACGTGCAGTACGTAGGCGATACTTCCGAAACTGCTCGTACTAAATATTTAATCCTCACGATTACGTTTCGTTTCACACAGAAACTTATTTTCGAAACAGCAGTTTTTATACTTTATCGAACACATCGGCGTCTGTTTGTGGCCTCCTCCGACCCCCTATTTTCTCTTTAGGCAACCATTACCAACACACATTGCCCTCGCACGAATATACGGGTTCCAGACGGTCGCACGCATGCCTAGTGTTTAAGACGTATCTCCAAACTTTAAATATCAGTTCTATTGTGGTATAATACTCCTAGGATTTATAGCGTTATTTCCAGTAAAAGTATTTTACATATTGTGCGTACCCAAACATGTTTAAAATGCGACAGAAACATATATAAATAACATCTTTAATGTACGTACTCAAAAGCCTTTTAATGTACTGAAAACTATTTACACTGATAACGTTGTAAGTATTACGTCTGCAAAAATATTAATACGTTAANTCTTTAATGTACGTACTCAAAAGCCTTTTAATGTACTGAAAACTATTTACACTGATAACGTTGTAAGTATTACGTCTGCAAAAATATTAATACGTTAATATCAACTAGGAATGTTTCAACTATATTTGTCGAATTAATTAATAATATTAATTCAACAACACAAACAAATTTGAAGATATTCCGATAGCTATTTTTTTTATGTACCCGTAGTTGCAGTTGGCACATTTTAGTTTTTACTCATTCTTCCTGTTTGCGTAAATCTGTTACGCATGTATCTGAAAGAAATGAAATGCTGAAAAATCATGGATAATGTTTACATCTTTTTTACTCGTGTGAATTTCTTCAGTGTCATACATAATTTAATTTAGGTGAGAAAATGTTTCCATTCTAAACATTCCATGACCATCTGTAGGTTAGTTTGGAAGTTTACTATGCTGACGAAAGGTCCCTAGTCTGTGACAGAACCGAGCTACTTGTTTAATTCCCACGTTGCCAGCTTGGTACTTGGAAGGCAACAACGGTGACGTCTTATCCACCAACTTAACCTAAGTTACAGTATTTCTGAAAACTCCAGATATGTCCACTAGAGATATGATCTAATCCAAGAGCTTTCGATTAGAATAAAGTCGTTGAGAGGCCCACGCCACCTGCGACGGGCGAATATTTCACGCCTGGAGCAGCCGTCGAACCTAGGAGCAAGTTACTATAGACTATTCGCGGTTTCTTCACACANGCGAATATTTCACGCCTGGAGCAGCCGTCGAACCTAGGAGCAAGTTACTATAGACTATTCGCGGTTTCTTCACACAATCAAACCTTTGAATAATCACCCCATGTATGACGTTTTGTTGTTTCCTAAACATGCAATGTGTTACGCCCGTTTTATACATGCTAACATAAAATTACCTTATTTATAGTTAAATAGAACTCTTATTCATATTATGTCATTATATTATATTTCGTTTATAATTAAAANAAATTACCTTATTTATAGTTAAATAGAACTCTTATTCATATTATGTCATTATATTATATTTCGTTTATAATTAAAATGAATAAAACAGGTAGAAAATATGTAGGTGTGTTCATAACGCCTGGTAAGAAATAGTTCGTATGCAAATAATATTATATATAGCGCTCACGAACCTGGCGCGTTGTCCCTTTGGTGTAATTTTCTATACTGGGTAGAAGCTTTGTTTGCTTGAGGCGGAGGAATATCGTGGAAGTAGAACTTGAGCACGGCTTCGGGAAAGTGGGAAGTGACCGCGGGCAGCCTATAGTATCCGAGGGTGTGAGTCAAGCCACCCTGGCAGCGAGTAATTGCATCGGATCACGGAGGGGTGGTGGGAGCAAGGGCTCCCCCGCGTAGCGCGTGTGGTGGTGCCGTGTGCCATTGGACACCCCTGGCACTCCAACACGCCACCCCTTCCCCCGCGGCTGGGGTTCGCACGCGCTGGCGGTTCAGTGATGGCATTAAAAATCACCTGTCTTTTCAGTGACCAACTGAATGAGACGGATGCAGGTGTATGCGGGACGGCGGCATATGACATAATGACACTGTGTCAATGTTGGCGCGCATTCGAAACACCTGCCAAACGTCGGGGATTGTTTTTCTATTTGCGGAACTTTTCCCCGGCTGCAGCGCGAGGGCGCACGTAGCGACAAAAAAAAATCTACGTGTCGGCATGTCCGTGACACCCATCATTAATACACGCGGCAAAACAATCAAATAACGTACCAGCTACTCGTCCTCCATCCCTCGGCTACCTCGTATATGGGCTTCAAAGTCGTTCTACGCCGACGACTTCTTTTTTTAAACTAAACACCCACTCTCTCTAAATAATAANGTATATGGGCTTCAAAGTCGTTCTACGCCGACGACTTCTTTTTTTAAACTAAACACCCACTCTCTCTAAATAATATTACATTATTACACCTTACTTGCCATTTTCTCGGCATATTCGCACAAATGCTGAGCGCACTCGCAGGAATATGTGAAAAACATAACCATACGAAATAAACTGTTATTGAAATAGTTTTACGNGTATATGGGCTTCAACGTCGTTCTACGCCGACGACTTCTTTTTTTAAACTAAACACCCACTCTCTCTAAATAATAATATTACATTATTACACCTTACTTGCCATTTTCTCGGCATATTCGCATAAATGCTGAGCGCACTCGCAGGAATATGTGAAAAACATAACCATACGAAATAAACTGTTATTGAAATAGTTTTACGCTTAAAATGTAGGTTTGCAACAAGTAAGCCTAAACCAATCATATGTGGAAATATTCAAATGTATTTTTTCAGGTAATTCTGGTACCCTGAGTTAGGGAAGCTCACGTTTTTTTTTCCTACGACGGAAACGTGTAGTAAAATACCCTGTGCCGCACTATGCAACGCCACATCGAGCAGAAAAAGTAAAAGGGGGAAGTAAATTTCCAAAAGTGCTTTCCGTCTTTCTGTGCAGCTACGTATTCCAAGTTTGAATAATGATTTCTTTACGAAAAATAACAACATCCTGTAAAACAAATTATCGTTATTTTGTCAATTTAATGTCATCAATTTAATCCAAATTCCCTGTAAATTAGTTCAAAATGTGAACGTAGTTTCTTCTTATGATATTTTAGACCGCGCATTAACATACTTTCATTCGCTAACACCAACAAACATGAAAAAAACCAATTGAATATTAGTAAGTTTTTAATAAAAGAACTCGGCAAATATGCAAGCTGCTTAAAATAATTATTTTGACACTGTTATAACGGAATCGGCTTCTATGTTGTACTGAAGTAATTCCAAAAATGTCGAGATCTTTCTTGAAATGCCTTTGAGACAAACTTTAAATCAATTTGTGCCAAATTCAATATATTTAGTTCACATTTATTTTAAATTTACGAAGAAAGTACGTAACAAATAAAAATTACGTTAGACGCATTTTAATGATCATAAATATAAATTTACAATTTCAGCTTTTGCTGAGGTAAGCATAGAAACTGGGCCTAGAACATCCACGCAAGATGACAGCTGTAGAAAGAGAATAAATAAACTTATACAGCCAGTACAACATGACATTTTTTTTTGGAACGTATACGCTCGTTGCCTGACTAGCAGTTTGCCCTTAATTGACCGTTATGTTTGTTTTGTGATGTTTCTTCCTATCGTGGATATCACATGTGTCTTCCTAAAGTTCTTAAGCTAAAACATATTTAGAACATCTTATAGGTTAAGAAAAATCGAAAATTTATTCAGAATGTATGTTTAAGGATCAAAAATAAATATTGTTGCGCGCAGACTCGCGCACTGAACACNAAATGCTGAGCGCACTCGCAGGAATATGTGAAAAACATAACCATACGAAATAAACTGTTATTGAAATAGTTTTACGCTTAAAATGTAGGTTTGCAACAAGTAAGCCTAAACCAATCATATGTGGAAATATTCAAATGTATTTTTTCAGGTAATTCTGGTACCCTGAGTTAGGGAAGCTCACGTTTTTTTTTCCTACAACGGAAACGTGTAGTAAAATACCCTGTGCCGCACTATGCAACGCCACATCGAGCAGAAAAAGTAAAAGGGGGAAGTAAATTTCCAAAAGTGCTTTCCGTCTTTCTGTGCAGCTACGTATTCCAAGTTTGAATAATGATTTCTTTACGAAAAATAACAACATCCTGTAAAACAAATTATCGTTATTTTGTCAATTTAATGTCATCAATTTAATCCAAATTCCCTGTAAATTAGTTCAAAATGTGAACGTAGTTTCTTCTTATGATATTTTAGACCGCGCATTAACATACTTTCATTCGCTAACACCAACAAACATGAAAAAAACNTAGTTTCTTCTTATGATATTTTAGACCGCGCATTAACATACTTTCATTCGCTAACACCAACAAACATGAAAAAAACCAATTGAATATTAGTAAGTTTTTAATAAAAGAACTCGGCAAATATGCAAGCTGCTTAAAATAATTATTTTGACACTGTTATAACGGAATCGGCTTCTATGATGTACTGAAGTAATTCCAAAAATGTCGAGATCTTTCTTGAAATGCCTTTGAGACAAACTTTAAATCAATTTGTGCCAAATTCAATATATTTAGTTCACATTTATTTTAAATTTACGAAGAAAGTACGTAACAAATAAAAATAACGTTAGACGCATTTTAATGATCATAAATATAAATTTACAATTTCAGCTTTTGCTGAGGTAAGCATAGAAACTGGGCCTAGAACATCCACGCAAGATGACAGCTGTAGAAAGAGAATAAATAAACTTATACAGCCGTACAACATGACATTTTTTTTTGGAACGTATACGCTCGTTGCCTGACTAGCAGTTTGCCCTTAATTGACCGTTATGTTTGTTTTGTGATGTTTCTTCCTGGCGTGGATATCACATGTGTCTTCATAAAGTTCTTAAGCTAAAACATATTTAGAACATCTTATAGGTTAAGAAAGATCGAAAATTTATTCAGAATGTATGTTTAAGGATCAAAAATAAATATTGTTGCGCGCAGACTCGCGCACTGAACACGGCCCCGGCGCTGTGGGCAGTGACCCACCTCGACCCTCCCCTCCCCGAGGCAGACTCACTAACTGCTACGTCACCCGGCGGCCGGGGGAATGATTGGCAGCCAACTTGGCTGGCGTCACAGCCCCTCCTACCCCCTGCCAGAGGAGTCGAGGACTTGAGACGATGGGCCAGAATTTTCTACATACAATTATTCTCGGCGCAACGCGGCATTTCAAGAAGGTTCTGGACCTGAGTCTGTGCTCTATAAACAATGCGGCAGCCGGAGTACCAGCAGTATTTGTGGTAGCAATCTAGCTGAAGTGTGGAGAAGTCTAGTACAGCGAAGGACATCAGGGGGTGGTCAGACAGCGGCGGAGGGTGCGAGAGGGCGACATACGAATGTGTGTGTGTGAACGTGCGAGAGGGCGTGGTACCCGCCGAAAAGAGGACTAATGTGTGGTGAGGGGGGGGGGCGCTCGGAGCGCTCTAGAACATCCCAGATGGGTGGAACCTGGACGAAATTAAGGTGGGACTGTTGAAAATGTGATCGCACTTTATTGTAAATATTGGAGCTATCATATATGGGCATATAATTTGTAAAATTATTCATTAGTTTGAACATTACTTAATGGGATTGACTTTAGTTATTACATTGCATTAATTTCTGTGAGGTGGTAGAGGATTATATGAATATCGATTGTAAATTGCAAGGGATAGCCATCTATTCTAAGATATAAACCAAAAGTATTTATTTTTAGTGCTTGTGAATAAAATAAAAAAATAATATTGACGCTTTTATTTTATTAAGAACTCCATTCCTTAAAGAACTTGGCTAAGCTCACTGTCTTAGAGAAGTTGTAAACATACTCTTTGGCTGAAATAAGTGGCTTTGCATTTGTTTTGAAAAGTAATAAATAATGGGGTTTATTCAATATTCATCTAACACTACATTCGAGTGTTAATTTAAAGCGGGTTAAACAACATTGGTGCAAACGGTTTGAAGTTTCCCTGAAATTCAGGCGATTTAAAAAAAAGTACCTTTGCCTACTTTTTTAAACTGTCAAGATCTCCCTTAACACTGGACTCGCATTCGGGAGAACTCTGGTTCGATTTTCGGTCCAATAATCCTAATCTCTGTTTTACAGAATTTTCGGAAAACGCTCCAGGCGAGTACTGTGACTGCTCCTTGTTTCAGGCCGTGGCTGTTTGCTTTTCTGATCCTGACTGACTACTCACTCGTTCCGTCTCTAATGACTCACTCCGCTGTCGACGAGGCGATCTCGGCTCTCCAAAGTGTCCGCTACCATTTAATTCCCAGCGCTGATGAACCAAGAATCTCTCGCTCTCCCAGTTCCTTGGCCAATTCGTAGCAACTTACAGACAATCAGTGACTGGTATTTGATAGACTGACGTCACTGATCCACGTTTAGAGCGTGACTGTGCGGAAGCATCGCCAATCACAACGTGCGTTCAGCAACGAGAAAACCAGGCTGCCGCAGACGCAGTCGTTCGCGTTATATGTGTTGAACCCAAATACGTATGTACGGCAGTGAATCAGACATGCTGCAGTGAACAAATTATTTTGTCGCCACTACAAAATATTCTGTGGAAATTCGCCCTATCAGTTNGTTGAACCCAAATACGTATGTACGGCAGTGAATCAGACATGCTGCAGTGAACAAATTATTTTGTCGCCACTACAAACTATTCTGTGGAAATTCGCCCTATCAGTTTTTTTTTTTAGGTTGAGCGCTAATCTATTTTGTAATGTACTTTATAGTTTCAGAGCGTTTACAAGGGACGGCTTGTTTTATAATCGCTGGCAAACGGTTTTGTGGTCATCACAAATTAAATATTTATTTCTCACCACAAATTTAAGCAGGATGAATTCCCAAGTTTTTTTTTCAGTGCCCTACTTACAAACTTAGAAATTAAAAATACATTTTGAAGACAGTTATGTTTAAGCGCCTAGCAAAACGTCTTCTTGCACCAGAATGTAAATTAAAATACTGGGCAGATTATTGTAAAATAAAGAACGAACCTTTGCTCTCAATGAATTTTCTAACCACAAGATCCCTACACACGTTAGCCGTTTGTGCCCATTTTCTGCTAGCTTTTCTACTTCTGCGTTCTCCCGAGGGTTAAAGCCAGGAGTATAATAGTTTTCATCCCCACGGGCATACCTAAAAGCGCAGTAAAAAATGTTCTATATTGCCGTTACACCCACGAACCCGGCCAAGATGACGAACACTCGACTAACTCAGTCATTCCTCGTGTGTTCTCTTCTGCGGAAATTAGGAGATTTGAAGAGCGCACTTGTCTGGGCTTTGAATCGTTTAGATCAGTCCGCCAGTTTATTGCTCTTCGCTGAGCGTTTTCATCTCGCCGTTTGAATCTCCGTCGAGCTTCGAAGTTTTGTAATGTGCACTGCCGTAGTAGATCACTCTTAATTCTGATAATAACTGTTAGTTTCTAGCATTTGTTCACCTAGATTCAATAATGTCAACCCAGCCCAGTCGATTGGTTGTGGTGGTTTTGCTACAATTATTGGTTTTTTTTTTTTTGACTTATTCATATTCCGATTAAGCACTTTCATTGAAATAATTCTAACAAAAATACAAAAGTCTTATTTATAACACTTATGAGAAAACGCCATTCCCACTGTCATGCCCATGGCTATGACAAAGAAGTACAAACTGTGCAGGGCGGCCTTTAGAAACACTCCGTCCGAAGAAAAATCTTATCACCGCAGCGCTCCTCCGGATAGATTATTCTAGTTTACCGTCCAAAAATGGTATCATAGTGAAGCACTTTTTGTGAGGGAGTCCTCGGTTAGCCATATAGGACCAACTAAGGAATAACTGGCTTTCATGCGAGTTTAAGAGGTCCTATGTTAGAGTCCCGGAAAATGTACGATTCAAAATATGTTTTCCCTCAAGTCAGCGTTAATGAGTCAGCTTGTCTGGAAACTTTCGAGAGGTCCAGTAATGACGTAAATAAAAATGTAAAATATGAATACTCTAGGACGGTAGGAAGCGGAGTTGGGTAATTGGTAACGAGTGACATTGAGTAATAAATACAGAAATTATAAAACAAGAACAAATAAATTAACGCGGTGATGGTTTATGAGTGAGGGCCGTGTGTGTCTACACGTACAATTTGCAGGGAGGGTTTGGTGGCCCCACAAAATTGGGGGGGGGG
>NQII01000234.1:1368010-1423732 GCA_002778355.1 Clitarchus hookeri
TAGCGCGAGGTTGTTGTTGCGTTTATATATTTGCTACTGCCACCTATCGTAAGTGGAAACTAAAATGAACGAAACACAGTATAATTAGGCAAACTTTAAAGTTTCGTTTATTAGTTTAGAGAGTTTTAGGCATTACACATATTAATCTAACGAAAGAAATAGAAGAAATCATCTCTTCAATTTTCTATTTTAAAAATTGGCAACTGGAAGAAAATAATTTAATATCGGTTGTATGTACTTCTATAAATGTTTCCAAATTATAGAATGAGCTGCTGGCATTCCTATATGTGCTTGATTGTTGAAACAACACGCAATATGGTTGTATTGAAATTCTCACCACACGCACACTTACGTTTTTGTTTACAAATATACGCTATTTTTTATTCTTCTTCTTCTTCGTTGTTAATGCGGCCATCGCAGATTCGTTAGAACAAGTTCTNAGAGAGTTTTAGGCATTACACATATTAATCTAACGAAAGAAATAGAAGAAATCATCTCTTCAATTTTCTATTTTATAAATTGGCAACTGGAAGAAAATAATTTAATATCGGTTGTATGTACTTCTATAAATGTTTCCAAATTATAGAATGAGCTGCTGGCATTCCTATATGTGCTTGATTGTTTAAACAACACGCAATATGGTTGTATTGAAATTCTCACCACACGCACACCTACGTTTTTGTTTGCAAATATACGCTATTTTTTATTCTTCTTCTTCTTCGTTGTTAATGCGGCCATCGCAGATTCGTTAGAACAAGTTCTNCAAATATACGCTATTTTTTATTCTTCTTCTTCTTCGTTGTTAATGCGGCCATCGCAGATTCGTTAGAACAAGTTCTATGTGCACTCTGCAGCACCGCCACCGTCTGCCGGCTCGCCTCTGTTTTTGTCGCATTGTCACTGTCGCACTATCGTAGAAAGAATTTTATGTGGATGCACGAAGCAAGGGGCATCGTCTGCTGGAGCGACCAGACAGATCTCCGGGCAGAGGAGCACGCAGGTTGTGAAACTACAAAGGCGCCGCGCCGGCTCCTCAGCTTGGTTACGTCGCGGGGTTCGCGGCGGGTCACACAAGCGGAAGCAGTTTTGCCGTTGACCCCACGCCTGCCGGCCGGCCATCTGATTGTCACACGAGTATGGTTTCTCATGTGCTCGGCACATGACAATAAAATTAGCGTCGCACGCAAGTTTTGCTATCCAGCAGCGCGAGGCAAGGTTGGCAACACCTGCACTCGCTCGCGTTAGGTGAGCTGTCTTCCGGGCGAAGACTTTTAACCCATTCCGACGTCCTCCAGACAATTGTGTTCGTAACGCACAGGAAGGTTATTTTTGACTGCTGCTGTACACTGCGAGCCATAATACTATGGCTGCGCAAAGCTAACACCATTGTTAGTTGTAACGAAATAAGTGCTATGTCGCCGTAAGTACAGCACGCATCGAGAAATTTCTTTTTTGCAACACATTAAACCACTGAGTATGTAAATGTTAAAAGTATTTCAGCAATAGACAACCTTGAAAAACGCGCCGAAATGGAAGCAACTTAGTCATGCATTACTTTTTTTTATTTTGAAAAAAAAATAAAAACAATAATGTTTTTGCATTTCTGCTCTCAAAAATTTATTCTACAAATAAAAACACTAAAGTTGAGTTGAAAGTTTATTAATTCTACAAATGAAAACACACATTTGTGCATTTGGTAACAAAAGTTCATAGATACGACATATTTGTTAATAAAAAACCTTCAGGTAACACCTGATGATACATGAAAAGGTTAAGCATTCTCGAATAACAAATAACCCGCACTTTGGCTAAAATTTTCATAGCACTTTCTTGGTTTTGATATATTAGCTTAAAAATCTGCAGAATTCAGCTGACGAGTTTGGTGTGTGTGTATGTCCCATGCACTTTCAATACGTCGGGGGCATGTGCTTCACGTTCCTTGAGGTGCACGCTATGCTGAAAGGTAGAGTATGCAATCATGATAGAATGATTTTCACAAGTACATTATTTTCGAATATTTTCTTCAACCTCACCAAAAACGCAATTTACACGACTTCGGAACTAATGGCACGGCAGTTCGTCGTGCCTTCTAAATTACTGCTTTCAAAGATTGCAAAAAGTGTTTTACAGGATTTCTCCTTGGTTTTTTTACATTGGCTTTTTAACTCTTGTGTTAAGTAATACGTGTGCTTAGAGCGGTTTTGTGTAACACAAATTCTTTAAGTGTCTACTGAAATATAATCTAGCAAAAAAAGGTGTTTTTTTGTCGTTGCATTATTTCACTAGCAACTGTAGGGTTGTAAAAAATGTTTTAAAGAAGTTTTACAAAACCATACCTACATTAAATGCACTCATTGGTGAACTAGTTGGTGGTCAGCACGAAATTATTACGAAATAATTCATTATATTTAATATTATTCAAGGAAGCATAAAAACTTCGCATTTTGTCACAAAATATTCTTTGATTATATTTTTCTTATCATCTTCCGCAGTTACGAATTAAATATATTCATATAAACACAGACCTACTGGGTTACCTCAGTTTGCACACCAAGAAAAAATTTTCCCGTNACTGGGTTACCTCAGTTTGCACACCAAGAAAAAATTTTCCCGTGCATTTTCAAATGCAATCGAGGTCCGAATGATGTATTAACAAACGAGGCAAAAGCCGCTGATTAGAAGGACGTTCTCCTAGCAGCTTAGCCTTGCTACAGCAAGGGAGTAGGTACTGCTTGTAGCTTCACCAACGTGGTTGGTAAGTGTACGAGTCACCTCAAAGAGCAAGGTATTTTTCCAGTAGATATCTGGTCAGAGTCACTGGTATACGGACCTCTGTCGCTGATACGTGGTCCGCACAGTGGACGACCACCAAGCCGGAGGTTGTGCCTTCAAGTCCCGCTTCGACTTGGCCCTTCACCTTTACAGAAACACTTTCCGTTGCAAGTAAGACATATTTTGATGCGTGCTGTACTTGAGCCGACACCAGCACTCGTTTTCTCGCCACAACGAATGCGCTATTGTTTATATAGTAATGTGAACCATTCATAAGCTAGAGCAGAATCACAGTTTGCGAATACATCATGCTCAAAGAACATTACTTGGCACTGAGTGTCCTAAACAAACATTACTGTGCGGTAAGTAGCCCAGACAACTGTGTACACTGGCTCTGAATGCGTTCAAATCAGGGCATGTTAGTGACTCTTTCACGTTAGGGGACAGCTCACTTATTAATATTTATTTCGTTACGAATTAAACATAAATTATTTTAAGTTAGTCCAAATAACGTTCCTTGTTGGGTTGATGCTATCAACCAAAATACGCGAAGGTGTTGTTAATAAAATTAAATATTACAATTAAATTATAACTAATACAAATATCCAACTAGCGAATAACATGTCTACGCGTAAAGCTCTTATTACATTTTCTTTCTTTGTGATGGGAAATAATAGTCTAAAAAATGTATGACCTTGGAGAGAACTTAGTCAGATAAAACGAATTAAACAAGCCGCAGGAATACCTATAAAAATTATATAATTTTCGGTACAAATCTCAAGACTGGATACAATTAACTTTAGGCCACANCTTGTTGGGTTGATGCTATCAACCAAAATACGCGAAGGTGTTGTTAATAAAATTAAATATTACAATTAAATTATACCTAATACAAATATCCAACTAGCGAATAACATGTCTACGCGTAAAGCTCTTATTACATTTTCTTTCTTTGTGATGGGAAATAATAGTCTAAAAAATGTATGACCTGGGAGAGAACTTAGTCAGATAAAACGAATTAAACAAACNATGTATGACCTGGGAGAGAACTTAGTCAGATAAAACGAATTAAACAAACCGCAGGAATACCTATAAAAATTATATAATTTTCGGTACAAATCTCAAGACTGGATACAATTAACTTTAGGCCACAACTCACAATAATTGATTATATTTTTAGATTGGCAAAAAGAATATTTCTTGGGAATTAGTTACCCGATTTGCCGCATTTCAATTTCAGCTTTCGAGATAAAATATAAATTCAAAATAGATTTATATATAGACACACACACTCTCATGTATGTAGGTACCCCTCAAATACAATGACATCATAAACCCGGTCATTAATGTCTTGAAATGCAAACGTGCCCACATCAAGATAAAAAATACGTGTACCACGTAATATTATATTGCAACGAGTGGTCTTGCCCACACCAGAGGGGACCCACAAATACAATTGCTTTTTCTTATGTAAATACCAGCCTGGATCCAATCTTTGTGCTATTCTACTACATCATTGTACCAGCATCGATATAACATATTCGTAATAGGCATTCTGAATATATTTATGGTAATATTTAAGTCTGGCTACGAAAGGATCTAACAAGCTAAAACGCCTCGTTCTACAAAGCCGATAAAGCAATTGGAATGTTTAAATCGCTGACACATTGTGCAGAGCTCTGTAGTAGCCCTCTTTGGTGACGTAGCTTGGGAAATCCTTTCTCTTCTCGACTGACTGTACACACAACACACACACACACTCACATGTATATCAAATAAATTGCAACATGCCACTTCTGTGACCTCAATTAAAACTTTATCTGAAACCAAACTGTGAGATAAGATAAAATTCTGAAATTAGAAGGAATCAATATTTGGAATAAAAATTTTCATATTTACGCTCAAAATATGTTTAATTTTTTTTTCATATTACTGTATTTTAATCAAGTTTTCAGCGATATCAGGTCACGAAACAATAAAACATCTTCAAAATAAAAATAAAATGGCTCTTAAACAGCCTACAAAATTTTTTTCCCACTGAATTTGGCTGACTATGCTGACAACAATCAAAATATCTTTAACAAGAAACAAATACAATACAAATTATGTCCGAGTATTATAAAGCAATTAATTACATATATCCATTAAATTATTCTCTGCGAAACAAAGACTGCTTGATTGCATGCATATAAAAGAGATCACGACTGCATTGAATACTTGATCAGTANCCCCCCGGATTTTCGCATTTGGGAATCGTACCGGGTGATGCCGCTGGTCTGCGGGTTTTCTCGGGAATATTCCGTTTTCCCCGCCCTTGCATTCCGCCGCTACTCCATACTCACCTCGCTTCACCCTCCTCGGCACTCAAGACATTGATGTTAAGAGCATCCAAAATCTGTTCACTCACTCTTTTTGAACTCGACGAATGAAACTCTTGCACTGGAACGATTGTTGCAAAACACACTAATGTGCCATCTTGCTGTACTCTTTTTGCAGTGTATGGTAGGTCAGATTTTCATTCGTAACTGTTGCGTACGGTGAGTTTAGAAAATATTTAATTCATTGTTAATGCGCTCTGTTGAACGACCGTTGTCACCTTTACGCGCACGCGCTTGCTAACGTCTACAGAATTTGAAACTCGAGAGCGATGGCACCTAACATGGCAGGTGTGCCAGAAACCACACAATTACTTTCTTCAGCAGGTGCGCAGGGCACTCGTTAAGAGGCACGTATCAACTCGTTACCACCACAGCAACGGAGTAACCGACGCCTCTATTCCACGTATCAAATATAACAATAACGGCCGAACAGTGGCGTGGTAATTACAGCCCATGCTGCTTGTAGCGCGAACTCAGGTAACATTTAAGCCACGTGCAACGATCGCTAGTACATCAAAATGCACTACCTTNTGCTGCTTGTAGCGCGAACTCAGGTAACATTTAAGCCACGTGCAACGATCGCTAGTACATCAAAATGCACTACCTCCGTGTTTTTATTGAAAACACTTTTAAAGAGCAAGATCTTTCATGCAATGAGTTATTTTAATAGAAAAAAATAACAGTGGCTAACAATAATACTATAAATTATAACAATGTTATTTTCCTAATTTCATTTTATCATAAAAAGGTTAATTATTTTTGTTACGGAAGTGTCTATAGAGGAATTTTGGTTGGTTTAAATCCCATCTGATCATTTTTTTTTAACCACGTGAATTCCCATATACCTACAGCTAATGTTAATGGAGTTTACTATTAGTCTTACAACCCATNTGCTGCTTGTAGCGCGAACTCAGGTAACATTTAAGCCACGTGCAACGATCGCTAGTACATCAAAATGCACTACCTTCGTGTTTTTATTGAAAACACTTTTAAAGAACAAGATATTTCATGCAATGAGTTATTTTAATAGAAAAAAATAACAGTGGCTAACAATAATACTATAAATTATAACAATGTTATTTTCCTAATTTCATTTTATCATAAAAATGTTAATTATTTTTGTTACGGAAGTGTCTATAGAGGAATGTTGGTTGCTTTAAATCCCATCTGATCATTTTTTTTTTAACCACGTGAATTCCCATATACCTACAGCTAATGTTAATGGAGTTTACTATTAGTCTTACAACCCATNTTTTTTTTTAACCACGTGAATTCCCATATACCTACAGCTAATGTTAATGGAGTTTACTATTAGTCTTACAACCCATATATTTCTTATATTTGGGAAGACCTGGGTTCGATTTCCGGTCCGACAAACTTTATTTAGGTTTTATACGGTTTCCCGAAATCACTCCAGGCGAATTCCGTGAGTCCTTGTTACAGACCATAGCTGATTCATTCCCCGTTCCTGCTTTTCCGACCAGGTTGACTTCGTCTCTAATAACCTCGCTGTCGACGAGACATAAAGCCCTACCTACCTGCCTACCCTTTTTTCCACAAATTCTTAAGCCTATAATTACGGTTAGCCATGTTGCATAAACGTAACTTTTTTAATATGCTTATAAATCGCTATTAAATACGCAGCAGGTGGGTCCGGCAGCCGAATCGNTGCATAAACGTAACTTTTTTAATATGCTTATAAATCGCTATTAAATACGCAGCAGGTGGGTCCGGCAGCCGAATCACTGCGTCGATTTTCCATTTCAGTGCAGCTGCTTCGCGGTTCATTCAGGAATATTTAAGTCAACCTTTGAAAAATATATCTGCCCGTAACTGCATGTACTTTAACGTACTCACTGACTNATTCAGGAATATTTAAGTCAACCTTTGAAAAATATATCTGCCCGTAACTGCATGTACTTTAACGTACTCACTGACTGGCTCGCTCTCTGTACAGTTGGCAGCAATGTACAAAATTTAGTTAATTACCTTTACGCCCTATTAGAAGTCCAAAGGTTAAATTTGTTCACACTGAACGCATTATGTTTGCATAAAAATAATGTTAAGCATATCGGTAAAATATTTATGTTTCTAGCAATTTCACAGTTACACAGTTTCATTTCATGTTGTTCCTTCAGGGAAGACGGTCGCACACTGGTTCCAAACTAAAGAGCGCCTTCACTTCGTGCAGGTCATTATAGACGGGAACATCAGTGTAACCACTGGCGTGGGGTGAACTGTTGCAAGGTAAGCTGGCGTTAGCTGTGTGCTGTATCCTGTTGCTTGCTAGTTTACACTTGCGCCAATAAAACGTAGCCCAGCAGCTGACGCCACAGGACGCGTATAATGGGGCCCTCTCTGCTCGCTTGCGAGTGGTCGGAATGCATTCGGTTCCCCTATGCTGCATGGTGGTTACTGGCTCCTGCTGCGTGCACCGAGAATGTACAGCAGCGAGCAAGCAACAGCTTTCCTTGCAACAGTTCGCCACACGCCACTGAATGTAACACGTATTTACCGTCAGCTGCAATACAAATGGCATTGGACAGCCCGGAAACAGTGCTGAGAAAGGGTGGGCAGGCGGACAGATGGCTGTGATGAAGACAGACGAGAATTATCAGACATTGATTTATACCCGTGACACTGGAAGTTATTCTAAATCCAATATAACTCCGTGGTATGGCGATCGTTAAGTAACCCTTACTTGGACACATCGAGATCAGAACACCCTTTCAGGACGGGACGACAATAACACACGACCGGTTGAACAGACGTGACGCCAGCGAGGGTAATACGTTCTGCAATGATAACCGTCCCATTTCACGTGATAAAAAAGNCGGTTGAACAGACGTGACGCCAGCGAGGGTAATACGTTCTGCAATGATAACCGTCCCATTTCACGTGATAAAAAATAAATTACGAACTATGTATGCAGATTGCTGAAGGCGTTTTGAAGCACTATTTACGGAATAACTTACAACCTCGCACATATTATTCCAAATTAATTACCTATTTATACTTGTGCAAGAGTTACTTAGTACAAGCTTCTGAACGACAACTCTTAAAGCAGCTGTAATGGTTGGAACTTACCTTTTCAGGTATATACACCGTGGTGTTGTTTTTACATGAGTTCTTGTAGTTGCGCATGGGTACTACTTTACTTTGAAGAGAAGTACTCATGTTTGTCGCTTTGTCTTCATAAACAACAAAATGCCTGGCAGCTACAGTATGGAGAAACATGGTTTCCTTATTATTATAATACGCCCAATTTTTATTTATAAAGCAGAGGGCCTTTTGAGAGATTTGTTTTTCTTTATAACATGTGACATTATTATGATATATTCTTATTTACTGTATTGCATGTGTAGGTTAAAATTGATTATGTGCATTTCGGATCGTTGTTTTGTCATAAAATACCGCGATTCAAATGTAATCACGTCTGGAGTGCTTAAATGTGTACAGTAGTGAGCATGAGAAAAGGCATACCACATTCGCCAAGACTCACGTCGTATACATGAAATATTGAAACTGGATCNACTTTGTCATAAAATACCGCGATTCAAATGTAATCACGTCTGGAGTGCTTAAATGTGTATAGTAGTGAGCATGAGAAAAGGCATACCACATTCGCCAAGACTCACGTCGTATACATGAAATATTGAAACTGGAACTCAATGAAACTAGTGAACACGAATCCACGCGAAACCAGTGGGAGCGCGTTACTTTATTTTCGTGGCGGAATTTCACTGGTTACCTGACGATTACAACTAAGCAATCAGTGCCTGCTCTGGTGAATCATCATTGTGGGAAGAGTTAGTTTATAATTAAGATGAATTTATTGAGAAATCAGGACAACATAATTTGGTAAAAAGACAGTAGTTAAATGTAGCGATTGAAATCCGGAAATGAGATTCCATTGTGAGGCGGTAAGACACATATTTCCTCATGATTGTGACGAGGTCCACCACTCCAGTTCATGCGAGTGGCTCGCCCGATGGCAGTAGCTAGCAGTTTCCCGATCGTCATTCACCAACTAGCCTAGTACTTAACGAGCTGAGTTCTGTGGTGTGCGGGAACTCGAGGTGAGGGCGCATGCGCAGCTAGTCATATTACAGACGATAGTGGCAGCACTGGTAGAGGTGCGAACCTGCTACCCGGGCGACGGCGCCAAGCAGCCAGACTCTGGACACAGCGACCAGACCCCAGCAACTCGATCTGGGTACAAGAATCCCTACCGAAGATACCCGAAGTTGAGGATCTGTGGTCCTACAGCTTCAGCATTAAAGAAAATGGTTACGTATTTAAACAGAATATTTATTACACGAGCATCGCGTAAATATACAATAAATGGCCATGAAGTTTTTCTTTTTAGATATTGTAGAAACACGTGCTGGGTTGCATATTTTAATTTGGGGTTAGAAGCACAGTATTATTTGTCTGTATGTTTTTCACGAGTGTTATTTAACACCACGTGCAATTTCATGAATATTCTCATGAAAACGTTTATAAAGTAGTGTTTCAGCTTCATAATAATGATTCTTATTCTCTTGAAGGAATTTGTGATATGAAATAACTGCGAATAAACGACGCTTTCAAGAATATTATTCAAAAGAGATAGGCTAGTCTTAAAATAAACAAAAATACAGGCTGGCGACTTGATGCGCATTGCCTGCCAACAAAAGGAAGTGAATATTTGTAGTTTACTGAGTGTTCCAAAGTTGGCAGTAGAGTAGGGCTTACTGCGGCAAACAAATGAATAAGATAAGGTTACATCGTTGTACCGATGAGTTGCAACTGTTTCCTTGCATGCGCATTGTGCAGCGACCGACGTTTGCCTCGCAGCGGCGCGGATGGACCGAGCATTTTTGTGGGTCCCCGCCGCTCCTGGTAGGTTGGCCACGCCTCGAATTGTCCTCCGACGAGTGGACACACCCTACAGATCTCCTCACAACACTGGAAGGAGACGGCATTCATTTACAGCGCGCCAACAATGCCTTATAAACGTACGATTTTCTTACCCGTATATATCACCCAGCTCCTTCCACCCCACTTCCTCCCTGCATCGCATTACGGCTCTTCCCATTCAACCTAGTCAACACGAATTATTAACGCACACAAAATTACATACGTTTGCGGCGTTCAGTTCCGATACTTAGCACCCTGCCCATATGACAGTTTAATTTATTCTCAAACATTTCCACAATTATCATACGGAATTATGCCAGCGGCACAAAGAAACCGGGCAGGCTATTTTATTAGTGGCTCGTTAAACACGCAGGTGAGTCATGTTACTAAGACACAAATTATTTTATACAAAGACAAGAATTTCCAAAAACCTGCATTTAAATTTCTGGGAAATGATGTATTGCATCTCGTCATCGAATTCACTACTTTTTTTTAATAAGTCAACGTACGGAAGTTTATCACGCCTCATTACAGAACATAACGCACAAAGCTCGTTTAGTCGTTTACGAACGAATTGCATCATGAAAACTTCGTGTTTTGAATTGGCTGCTTAGATAATAATTGCTAGATACATACGCACGAAACCATAATTAAGACTCTGGCTGACAGCAAAAAAATTTGCCGCCTAAGATTTTCAGTAGCCCGGTGATTCGGCTCAGTTGCAATTAACCGTCAGGTCAAATAAAAAAACAGAGAGTAAATAAACAGGTCATGAACGGGATTCTGTTGTGGTAAGCTTGGCCGCAAAAGCGCAGAGTTGCTTCACCCGCAGTTCATTACAAAATCGACAAACTAAATGTTTGCAGGGTGTCCGGCCCGACAGCATCGCTTTCGTTTGTAAAACTCGGGCGTAGGCCTTAAGTAATTCCCCGGATAGTTGCAGAGATTTCATAATATTATTTTGCGTACGGCAAATGTGAATGATGACAATTTCTGAATCGGAAAGGTTGTCGTCGTCTACGTTATTTGACAAAATGTTCAAATAAATATAATTTCTGACAACTAAGAACATTTTTACAGTCGTTCGATACAAAGTGGAATTTCTTTTTTAAGATTAACCTATGACGACCTCCATACGTTAGGAAACCAATTTCATATTCTGGGCAAACCGTAACATCTGCATCACTATCTGATCAATACTCAAAGACTAAAACAATAGTGGTGATATGTTTCTACATGACGTATGCATAGGCAAAGACTGCTTTTATAAAGACAAAAACCACAAAATTGTATTAATAGAAGGGTATTTTTTTAATGTATGCTAATAGAATGTCTGTTTAAGTTCGCAGCTGAAGACGCCTTCTGAATATCGTAATGACTTTTTTTCCAGCTCTTCGTGTATTCTTCGCCACATGCAACAATTACCACTGGAACGACCTCAGTGACCTATATCCATGCGCCAACAAAACGGCATTGTGAAATTGTTTAAATTATAAATATGTTCTTGTGACATTAATTCTTGCTGCAGTATGAATAAAGAAACTAATTGGCCTTCAATATATACGTTATACTTGTAAAGAGACATTCAGTCGCTGATGCTATATGCACTCGTGCATGCATTGGCAGTGAAATGTGAAGTTACCCGCATCGATTTTCGAAGACTTATTTCGAAACTGTTCAACACTGGCCATCATGAACTAGTGGAGCACGAACCAATTATACGGAAGTGGCAGCGATCCAATGTTTATTATGGCATTTGCTTGAAAGTGTTAGCAAGAAATGGGGATATATGTCTCGCCTCAGAGCGTTCTTTTGAAAATGTTAATTATAACTCGACAAGTAAGAAACTTTTGTTTATAATATAACTGCATCAAGACAATATTTTGGCCATGTGCGGCACAGAGGTAGAACACTTTCGGTGGCCCGTTGGATCACCTCTTGCTTCGATCCATGTGTCTATACGATCATACGTGGAATCAAACAAACGCCGAATGATATTATGCAGTAAATTTGTCCACAGTTGTTGCTAGTTATGCTCTAAGTCAAGAACAATTCGACACAAAGGAAGCTGGCGTCACATTTGTTGCCATAAATGTACGTTGAGCGACAAATCAGGTGACTGCGCAGGCCAAGGACGTGATGAAACACGAAGACGACAAACACTCTTGGGAAAGCAGAGCTTGTGCGGGCGAGCGTTACTTTCTGGAAACCTGTTTCTGGGCGCTCAGCTAGGAGATGTAACATATGAGGCTGCAGTATATAATCAGTGTACCACTTTCCAGTCAAGGACTCTCCTATCACTACCAATGGCAAGCGACGAACCTGGGCGATGTATCCTCACCCCATCATGCCAGTAGCAGGAGACGTGTGCAGCTGTAAAGAGACTCAGGGATTTAAGTACTCACGTGTGGTCCTCTAAGCTCTGGCACGGTTACCATATTTTCGAAAGAAAGCATGACTCTTCACTAACGTCACTACATAGACTGTATGTAGCATTCCACATTCCTATCCACCTTCACCTCTGCAAACAAAGGCGACGAGGCTGACGTGTTAATTGCTGAACACATAACTACTGTCAGAATCGCATATCTGCTTATGGTAGACGTCTGTAAATGCCTTCTGATAAAGGAACTGTGCTATAATGAAATTTCCACAGATCGCTGGATGATGGACATGGAAGTTGCTGGTTCTGTTCGTGCCTGTGACAATTAAATGGTCCTCCCTTCTGGTAGTCTATTGGGGTAGTCCAGAACTAGTCCATCACATATGGGCACCTTCGCTTACCCATTACTCCCAACAGAATCTGACTGCAAATTTAAAATTACTTTAGAGGCGGCCAATTCTACGCGCCATCCACCATCCCTTTTGCAGCCCTATTACTTGCCTGTAAGGCTCCGTCAGTTGTTTATATGGCTGTCCTACCAAGACGAACCAGGTTAAATCCCCGGTTGGGTCACTCCCGGACTTTCGCATGTGGGAATCGTGCCGGCCGATGCCGCTGGTTGGCGGGTTTTCTCTAAGGTCTCCCATTTCCCCGCCTTTTCATTCCGGCGCTGCTCCATACTCTCCATAACCACCCTCATCGGCTCTTAATACCTTGCTGTAAAGAGCTGTCCAAATCTCTTCACTCACTTCACTCATATGGCTGTCTCGTACGTCTTCTCGGCATACATATCTTACATTTATCATAAGTATCATGCGTGTCATATCAAATGCGTTTCTCTGAGGGCGTTATAAATTCCACACGATGGGCGACGGCGGCTTTCATACAACGTATGTGCCCGTTTGACAACTTTCATTGTTGCCGATTGTTTTTAAAAAAAGGTAAACAAATTGTTATGGCAATGAGTGTATTTTAAATTTCACATTTACTGGCATGCTCCCGTTAAAGTTGGCCGCAATGGAGGGAAACTAATTATATATCTTTAAGTCTAATTAAGATTCTGATGTTTTAATATGGGGACACTAAATTAATTTAGTCAATTCTTGTTTTATGCACGCAAAAATAAGGACTTGTGTTTTAACATCATATTACATCTCAAACAATTTCACAGTTACGTTTGATCGACGCATGATAAAATCGCAGGGCCAATAGCAATATTGATTTTACATATCGGGAAGATACGAATATGCAGAAACTAGACCATACGTAGGCCTGAATCAACCATGGACGGTCTACTAAAGATTGCTGGCGGGGTTAGCTGAGCACTTTTGAAAGTTCTGTATAAAATCTACTGTTCCCTTTATCGAATATCCTTCCACCGTAAGTAAATTTACATTGCATTGCAATGGCCCCAATTCATTTATTTATGCGTGAGTCAATTCGAAAAGTGAAATTGTAACAAAACTTAAGTATGTTTTTAATATGTCTAATCATACTATAACGTGTATAAAATAAACGAAAAAAATAACTCGATTTGCCGTAGCTTTAAACATTACACTAGAAGTACATCAAAACTAAACTATTTTGATTAATTCGCTGCCAACTTAACTGGGAGTNGTGTATAAAATAAACGAAAAAAATAACTCGATTTGCAGTAGCTTTAAACATTACACTAGAAGTACATCAAAACTAAACTATTTTGATTAATTCGCTGCCAACTTAACTGGGAGTCTAAATACAAGTTTGTAAAATTATAGTCAGTTAACAGCCAGCGAATTTTTTTTTCCAAAGTTGATTTCGAAAGTTTACTTTATTGTGAATATCCTATAGCTAAGTTATATATTAGCTGTCATTACACGTGCGTTTAAAGTGAGGATGGTTGGTGAAGAACCGTCTTCAAATAAGAACCTAAACTGTCAGATATTTACGTATGGTGTTGGTAGTCCTGCGCAGAACATAGTTATGACGCACTCAGTCAGGAATGTTACGTCAGCAGGCAATATTGAAGGAAATGCCGTACCACCAAGTGAAACTTGACGGAAACGACAACTGATTCGAAAATACTGCAGCAATCAGGCGTCCCTCGGACGTTGTCTAATGATAACCTAATGACAAACTAATCTTTCCGTTCTTAGTACTCAACAAAAATTTAATTTTATGTTTCGTGCATTTTATTACGTCGACTGCACTACGTTGCGAGTGGTCAGTACTTCTAATCGTAGAACAAATATCACTTTTTNTATTACGTCGACTGCACTACGTTGCGAGTGGTCAGTACTTCTAATCGTAGAACAAATATCACTTTTTAGAATAGTTATCTTGTAAACACGCGCAATCTTGTGTATTTATACATGCATGTGCCTCTACTTTTGCCCAAAATTCTTTTTGGACCGTTACGCCGATTTACGTGTACGCAAACCAGCCACGACACCAGGATTTTGCATTTTCCAAAAATGTATTATTCTTCTTTTCAAAATAGCGACCTTAAAAAAGTCAAGGTGATAAAGTCAAATATTATAAATTAAAAGCTGTGATGAACTTTTAAGAGCTGCTTTCAAAAACGTTTGTACCATATGCCATTTGTGTTATTTTATCAGCGTGGCTACATTTTGGTGATCAACCCGTAACTAGTGACATAACATTTTTGACACGGTAAGCATTTTCATTCCCTCAGTTTTGGGATATGGTAACCCCGGGGGAAATAAACATACTTGTATTACCTAACTAACTGTGTAACTTGTTACCACCAACCCTATTACTGCAGATGCAATGTGAATTATTTTTGCAATGCCCGCTGGCAAATCCAAGGGATGAACTTAATATCACTGGGTTGTAGAACACACTTACATTCAATCCTCACAACATGCCGCTGAACACGTCAAATACAAACCATATAATCAATTTCGAAAACTTTTTTAAAATTATAATCTATGCAATGCTTATATAAAACTGAAGAGTGAAAAAATGCCCTAACCTCAAAAGGAGTCACGCGAGTTAGAATATCTTCACCAGGAGGTTTATACAACCAACGGTAATTAACCATGTGGGCCAGTGGTTCTGAAACACGCTTTTACCATGGACCACTAGGTGTCAACCTATCATGGATCACTAGGTGCAGAATGTAAACCTAACACAGATCACTAGGTGTATATGTCAACCGTAACACTGACCACTAGGTGTATACTTGTCAACTTATAACGGACCACTAGGTAAAACGTCGACCTAACAATGTCCACAACGTGCAAACTGTCAACCTATCGAGGATCATTAGGCGTAGGCACCTCTTCAATTCCAATACGAAAAAATACGAATTATTTAACTACTCATTGAAAAGAATTATGACCTCATATCGTAAAATGTTATGTTAGAGTATTTAAATGTAGACATATTAAAAATAACCATTAAATTTATTTAGTGGACCACCTAGGACCAAAGCAGTGTGACCCACGGAACACAGTTTACGAACCACTGCAGTTGGCTATCAGTCGATGAGGCAGCTTGTGACACAGTGAGGTGGACGTTTGGAAACCCTCACCGACTTATTCACACGGGGCTCTGAAATGCAACCGCAGCGGCCTTCAAATGATAGCCCTTGATCAACACGTTAGAGTGGCAGCAGTGCTGATCGCTGGGAGGGTACCTCGTCGGCAGAACGGCTCCCAGCCGCTGTTTCCAGCATCACTAGTGACACATGTCCCATGTGAAATAAGCCCCGCCCATGCGGCAGAAATGTGCAAAAGGACCACGCATAATACTGATTATTGAAAATGCTGAAAGTGATTCCCTTGACATTCCCTGCATCCCTCTGTAAGGTTAAACGTGTTCAAGTAAACTCGCTGAAATTTGATCAACCTGATGTGTTGAATAGCACTGCGTGTTTTCCAACGTGGGCTAGTTGTTTGCATGTTTCCTTAATGGAACCAGAACAACCTTAAATATTGTCTACTCGACAGTCGTGTTGTCTGGTAGTGCACGAAAGTAAAGAAATATGAACGTGCATTTGGTAGATAGCTTGACCATGCAGACGCACGCATATCTTACGTATGTGTCTCAGTATGATGAAATATTACAAATAAATTCTCTTGTGTGTTGAGATTTTTTTCTCTATTCACAAACATCTGGATCCTAGTTACATTTAAGTGGGACATACGTGTACCGCTATGGTCACCACGCCAAGAGTTGCATATGGATGGTGGAGTTACCTTCATGGGACACCAGCTAAAGTTTGATTCATGCCAGAGTTCTATACTTAACGCTAATGAAAACGTATGGACCAATTATAAAAATTAAACACATTTCGAAGTGTGTTAGAACAAACTTAGAAGAACGCTCTTTCATAAAACTATCGTTTAAATTACATGATCCTGGGGTGGTCTGAAGTCTTCCGCAGTAAATACGTCAAAGCCCAAAGTCGTGGAGGGAATTTTCACATCCGAAAATTTCCCGAAACCATTGCATATCGAACCTATTGCCTTTGATCCGCGCACCAGATGTCCTAAACACCAGACCAAATGGTTGGACCGGGAAGTACGTATAACATTTAAAGTTGTCTGGAAGGTTAAAAATTGATTACCTGGCGATTATTCTGGATTTTATTTTTATATAAAATTTATTTTCTTTACTTGCCGTGCCCTGCGCAATTTCAGAACGAGTTGTTCGTAAAAATCGAAAGGTTTCGTGTTCACCACTAAAAAATTTATATCATTTTACGCGTAAAAATGGTGCTAATACTTTTACAGAGCTATCTGTAAAATTACAGATATGCTGTTTTTCCAATAGCGAACATTCCACAAATTTCACGTAACTTCCCGTGAAATCATGGCCTTTCCCCCTCAATTATCTGTTTGTTTTTCCTGTATTTCCGGTTAAAAAAAAGAGATTACGAAAGAAATGTGTGGAGTGGAGTGAAGAAATTAGGACGAAAATTAGGTGGAAATGGAGCAGCGCCGTAATGCAAGGGTGGAGGAAACGGGAGATCCCCGAGAAAACCCACCAACCAGCGGCGTCATACGGCATGATTCCCACGTGCGAAAATACGAAGTAAGTGAGTGAAGAGATTTGGGTGGCTCTTAACATCGTGGTCTTGATAGCCGATGAGTGTGAAGCGAGGTGAGTATGGAGCAGCGCCGGAATGAAGAGGCGGAGGAAACGGGAGATTCCCGATAAAACCCGCTGACCAGCGGCATCGTCCGGCACGATCCCCACATGCAAAAATCCGGAGTGATCCGGCCGGGGATTGAACCAGGTTCGCCTTGGTGGGAGGCGAGCACGCTAACCACTCAGCCACCGTGGCCCATAAAACCAGAAGTGGCCCGCGAAGAACCGAACTAGGTTCGACTTGGTGGTATACGAGCGCTCTAGCCGCTACACCACTGATGCGCCCATGTGAACACGAATGAACTTTTTTTTAAAGGTTGTTGGTCTTACCACTCACCAATCAACTTCTTGCGTCAATGTAAAGAATAACTACCGTTCTAGAAATGCTTTTACAGTTTCAGTTACAGTTTAGAAGTATTTTTTTTTTGCGTTTTGTGAGTGCTCCAAACTATTACAGGTTACATGTACTAAACACCAAACCAAACTTTACAGTAATTCAACCACCAATGCTACTTTCTGATGTTTGAAGGAATATATCTAAGTGGCGTGGATATCCTAACTGTGGCAGAAACTATAACTTTCTGGTTACAGAAGCGGAGAAAACTTATGGCAGACTCGGCATTGTTCGTTCCCGAAACGAGGAAATACGGACATATTTCGTATCGTACTTTGTATTTACAAAACTCAGCTCCGTTTTTCGTCTTTAGGTATTGCGTTCCCGTATACACTAAAACCTCTATTATCGGAAATAATGGGGGCTGAGCTCGTTTCCGATGATCAAAATTTCCAATAATCCGATTTGAGGATAATCTTGGAAAACAATGCAATAAAATCGTCAAAATTACACTAAGTTGTTTTTAATTTTATGCATAGTATATAAAAGTAGATATTACAGTATTCAAAATATACAGTATGTACTTGTACTTTTGGCTGCAAAATCCTACTCCTAAATCGGCACTCACAGTACGGAGAAGTTCACGATTTGCTACTCTATTTATTGCCTCAAGGGTTTTTTCAATTGTCATCACCGTTTTTTTTTTTTTCGTTTTGCCGACGTTCTCTAACTGCCACACAATAAAAAACAGTAACGACAGTGCAATACACTTCACTTAAAAAACACTGACAAAATTAAAACTCACGTTAGTAAACACTTCAATACGTGACACTACAGATGTCGCTTGAACTGGGGTCGCGGTGGTGCAGTGGTCAGACTACTCGCATCCCACCTAGGCGAACTTGGCTCGATTCCCGGAGGGTTCGCTCTCGGATTTTCGCATGTTGGAATCGTGTCGGATGACGGCGCTGGTCGGCGGTTTTTCTCGGGGATCTCCCATTTTCCTCGCCCTTGCGTTCCGGCGCTGCTTCATAGAGTTGCCCAAATCTCTCTACTTCACTCGCGTCGAACGGAATAAGGAGCACGTGCACTGCAGTAGTTTACTTGTTAAATGGCACTGAGTGACTGGCGACCAGGCCCTTGCAACTCGAACAGGGAAAATTAAACCTTAACGAAGAACCTGAAGTCTCCTCGAAGTCGAGGTTCTACGGTCTTACAACTTCGGCATTTAAAAAAATCATTAACTATGTATTATATTCGCATAGCATAATTATACAATAATACATTACATAGTTTCTCTCTTTAAATGTTGTATAAACTCATGATTGATTTGCACAATTTAATTTTGATGGTGGTAGCACATGCTGCTTTGTGTAAGCGAAATTAATTTCTGTTTAATCGTGTCACATGAATTTTCATGAATCTATGCATACAACGGGTTATAATGTAATGTTTCACCTTCACGGTTGCAGCTTATACTCGTGCACTCGAACGTATTTGTGATATGAAAATAACTGCGGATAAGAGAAGCATGGATAATATTGCCCAGAAAACATAGGCCAATCACTACACAGCATAACAGCTGGCGAAGTGTCTACAATACCACCAGCATAACAAAGTGAGAATGTGTATTATACTCTGTGTTCTAAAGTTGGCAGTACCGTAGAAACTACTTCGGCTTGCTCCGGCAAACAAATGAATCGGATAAGGATCTCTCGTTCGTTATACCCGTGAGTTACAACTCTCTACTCGCATGCTCCTTGCTGGAAACAAACACATCTCTGGTGAGGAGACACGGGTTCCCATAACGTAGCTGGGAGGGAGATATGTAGCTCACTTTGACGTTTTGCGGAAAATAAAGTATTTTTCTAACAAAGTTTTCATCTTTCGGCAGTCGTTTCCGATAACCCGCATTCTCGATAGTCAAATGCCATATAATCGGGGTCCAACTGTATTGACTGCACATCTCGGTAAAATGGTCCGTTAGTAGGCCTATAGGGAAATAGTTAAAGAGCCGTTACAAGCAGGACGTGGTGAGTGCTCGGGGGCGACAAATGGGTTCAGCGGGACGGGCGGGCGCTCGAGGGGGAAGCCGAAGCTGATCGGGCGCCTAGTAGCCAACCCCGCCACGACGCCATTTGTAAGCGATACGAGGGGTCATTATCACGGCGACAGCCCAAGGCTCTGTCTCTGAGCATCCTCAATTATTTTTCCCGGCCCCTCTGGTTTTCTCGCGGAATGACACAGGGCGTTCAACGCAATCAATCAAGTTCACTTTCCGCTCGCTCGAAATAGAAATGAACACATAACCGAAGGCTTCCATTGTTCCCCTCGGAGAAGATACTGCTCTTCTCCGACACGCGGCACATGCCTTGCTTTACATTACCCACTATTGCGTAGCTGCCGTCTATCGAACACAGACATTAACGTGATAATATTTAACGCTATATTTAATTATAAATACGGTGGCTAAAAGAAACGCACATATTTTACCATCATTACTTTATGTAATTTAGACTATACGCAAGTCTAACAATCACGCAGGAAAGCCCCGGATCGCAAGCCCACTTGCTCGAGTTCGATTTTTGGGTTGTATCTCGGTGTGTTCTGTGGGGAATAAACATTCGTTCATTGAGTAGAAGATAATGGAAACCGATTAATTGCTTTTCCAGTGTTTGTTAAATAGAACGAGTTCATTCTTCTGCCATGTAATTTTAATTATTACAAGAATATTATTTGTTAGTTGCCAATAATACTGCATATAAAAATGCAGCACTATTCTTTCCTCTTTTATGCTACCAGACTGTCTCGACCATATAAGGGAGTACTTTCTATTTCATACTTACTGTTATCCTGGCAACAAATGAATAAACACGTCATATAATGACAGAAAAATAAATATAATGTTCTCCCATTTACCAACTAGTAAATTGGCCTATAGGCCAAGTGAGCACTTTTGAAAGCCCTCTAATTTGGAATAATAGTCAGTAAATACATTTTATTTTAGCCTTAGACGTTAAATACCTAGTGCGGTGGAATATGCAAACTGTCTTTATTAATTACATGGCAATATTTATTTTAAAAGGTGGTCAAAGGAAAAAATAGCTGAATGGAAAAAGTAACTTTGGTCTCAAAAGTGCTCACTTTACCGTGAACAGCATATATATGTATACTTATTTACTGCGCAGACTTATAGCGAAGTAGGCCAAGATTCCATCGTAAATCTTCTGAAACGGCTTAGTCATACTACAACAAAGCTTTAACGATAAACATTTTCCTAATACTGTATCAACTTTTTCGTGGGCGAAATCGCTTCGAAGTTCCCGTCATTTTTCGACGTTTTGAGTTTGAATTTCGTGCACCCCACATCGACGTAAACAATTCTTTAGGAGTAGTCTTTTTTTAGTATATTATGTCAGCCTAAATTTAATTAGCAAAAAAGCAGAAAACAGCAGTGCCATATAAATGCTATAAATCTAATGAATCTATTAACTTATGATGTATGCTTAGTTATGTTTAATTGAAAACGCTAAAATATGCTTTTAGAAATTCGTAGCATGCAGTTTTGAGGAAACAGCATTTAGTTAAATCACAACCAGTCTTTAATGAATAGCGGTATAATAGCAACAGTCTTGTATGCATTCGAGTACATTTGATATAGTTTAAGAGGACGCTGATTCATTTAGAATAATACCGTTACTCTGATAACAGTTCTTCTTAAAAAGTAAACAAATCAATTAATTAAACTATCAAATAACAAAAACAACTTGGTATTTATAAATTGCGTTTCGCAAAACCAAGATTAAGTACCCATTTAATAATGAGCAAAGGACAATCGTAATGCAGGAAGGAATTTTTATGTATTATTCCGTTAGATAATAATAACAAATAATAAAAAAAATATACCATTGTATTTTCCAAACGACTCCTACCTCATTTTCATGTCGGAATTTAATTTTCCATACTGCACTGGTAATTATTTGAAGGAAAAAAAAAAAGTAATTCCAATTAAGTTAACGGCTTTGCCTACCAACCAGGATGTCAAGCGATCGAGTACCACCTCAGACGTGGGTGATAACTTGAAAGTTAATTTATTTCATTTAATGAACTATTACCTAAACATTTGGAGGCACATTAATACAGGTATCAGGTAATTCGCGTATACGGACTGCACCACACGAATATGTGTTTAAAACTAAGTAGAAAATACTCTTTGGTAAAAATGTATAAGCCTCTTCGCTTACGAGAAACACGACATGAAATTTCCAAAAATCATTGTACCAAACGTGTGGTATTCCAATGAGATAAAAGTGAGGTGATGTGGAAATGCGGCAACTAATGTGTCGGTCGTAATGCGTACGGCGAGGGAACGAGCCGAGCTCGGCAGCACCAGCGCCGCGGAGTTCACATGCAGTGAGTACTGAGACATGGCGATAGCCACGGGTGCATCCGACAGTCAAGCTTCGTGCACGCATCCAACGTGCGGGAAAATGCACTGCTATGGGCAGAGCAAACTTAAACAACCTGTTATCACGTTTTGTAGGCTGATTCTGTATGCTGTGCTTAACGTGAAATTAAGTCATTTCATCTACTTTACTGTATTTTTTTTCTCGTAAACTAGGGGCCTTGCGCCTTTTTTTTTTACCAAATAATAACTTCTACTTGGTTTTGATCACAGATTCGTGTGGTGCAGTCCGTTTCCGCGGATTACCTGACAACCTGCATAAGACATTTAACCTGTATATCTACTTTACATACACATTTTATATGAGCAAAACGCCCTAGTGTAACTAGGAAACGAAACAGCCTTACGTTCGACCCTATACTAGATTTTACGATAGCTTATCCGCTTCGTCATTTGTACTCCAGCAGTTACAGTGCAGTTGCCTTGGCAGAATTACGTTCCGAGTTTGTACGATGGGTAAGCAGTGTACTCGGGTGCGTCATTTTGAGATGCAATATTGGGTTAGATCCGTATGTGTGTCGTCCTCCGATCAACATCACAGCACTGGAGGAAACATTAAAACCTCATTCAAATCAAATATTGGCTGTTTCCGGTCTGTCGCAGGCAGCGTTACCAAGTGGCTCGCTACACTGCGACAATGCAACCTGCTTCTATCTCAAATGAACACCATGACCGAGTGGCGTGCGCTCGAGGACCCGTTACGGGAGGTCGTAATGCGACCGAAAACGTGGCGTAACCGTTATATCAGCTGCGAACACATCAGGAAAGAGAGTTCTTGGAGGTGTGGTAGAACATCCGCGGTCCTTTTACGCATGTGTGGAGTGTGGAGTGCGGTCGTTATAGCGATGGATGATGGCCCTCCATCGGCTTCCTCTTGCCAACATCTTAGCGCGCCCTGCCAGGCAGCGCAACCGCCAGCAACACTGAACCAAGTCGCAGAACTAAAGACGAGGGGAATAAAAAAAAAAAAAAAAAAGAGATATCTTACTGCTGCGTCGCGTTGCGTAGCCACCGTGTCACCGAAGAACACAGAGCGGCGCGGCGCAAACCGAAATGAGTTTTACAGGAACAAAGACGAAAGTAGCTAGCTCATTTCAATCGATTCAAGTAACATTATGTCTGAAAAGGAGCAGTTATTTCCATGTTATTATTTTTCTATTTTTAATTTTACATAAGTTTTCTTTCTTCGCATTTACTTTTTAGTTTGCCGACTTAGCTGTGGAGTTATAACATTCTCTGGTTCAAATCGCTGAGGTAAATAGTTAACAAAGAGTTAAAGCCAATACATAGAGTACGTAAGCATTACTCGACTACACAGCTTTATTATATGATGAAATTGATCACAGTGTTGAACTGGTAAGTTATACTTGAAGTAGACCTAAATATACTATTGTATGTATAAACAATCGAACAACAAAACATTCTTTAAAATGCATGTACACTGTTGAACCCTTAGTGGCACTTAGTGAATGCATAAATAGGCTAATGGTAGTTGCGTTTCATTAAAAACTGACACTTTTTAAAGGCAGCTATTTATCTGCGCAAATAGAACCATCGGTAGGCTAAAATAATAATTGCATTAGAAAATTGTGTTTTAGTACATGTCGCTCTAGTGATAGTCAATAATGTATTTTTAACTTATTACTCTCAGTTCTGTCCAGTTGCTTGCAGGCCTGGGCAGTGTTGATCGACACGGTTTTTTTTATTAAGACAAGTACAACCAATATACAAATAGAGATGCAGATTATACCAAACTATCAACTCTGGTCCTTTTAACCTCAAACAATTTCGTGTTCCTTAATATATGACCAGAAAATTAAAAAGAGGTAAGTGATATAACTAGTCTACTTTCCTTTACATGTGTAGGCATATATTAGAGATATTTTGATTAGGTTTCCAAAAGTTTATACAGGAGGATCTCGTGTTTCACTTACAGTAAATAAGTCTTTTCAAACCAATTTGGTGGTTATCGATAGAGTAGTTCATGACGTATCATGAAAAGACATATTTTTATTAGGCAGCAGCACCACCTTCTAGAATGGTGAATGAACTAAGCTATTAGTGAATTCAGTGCACACAGTAGGTTCTTCGCATCAAGATTGATTTTAATTGATTTTATGGTTCCCTAGATATTGTAAATAGCTAGCTCTTAAAGAATAACATCGCCTTTATGAAATTAAGTGACTGCTATATAAAATTTTATTATTCGTGGCCTTCCGTAGTTCTATTTCTATGTCAAGAGAAGTGATTTCGGTTCACACGTCACTGGGATATTTTTCAAATGACAACATCTTCTGAAATTGGCCGCCAAAAATGTTAATAACATGTTTTCAGTGCACACAGGAATTATTATCAACATACCACGTAAAGTTCAAATAGTTTTAATTGTTCCAAAGATACAGCATGCACCATTAAGTATAATTAGGCTGCTATTATGAAACATAATTTACCCGGTCGATTTTGAATGTCTAAGTTCAGGCGGACAGCAGTTTTTGTTCTACTTGCTCTATTTTTTTACAGGTGGTGCTGTCTGACAAAATGGCGAACAAAACCTACGTGAAATTAACGCTCACTACAGGCACTANATTTTTTTACAGGTGGTGCTGTCTGACAAAATGGCGAACAAAACCTACGTGAAATTAACGCTCACTACAGGCACTACCAGCAAACCAAGTTACAAAGAATAGGAACAATAGTTCGGTAGGGAAGAAAAACTAAAATCAAATATTTACAAAGCTACTATTTTGAAAGTCAGAGCACTGATGTACTTAAGATCAGAGAATTTTTAACTATCGTAGAACTAATTACATGTTACATGGGATGCAGGTCGGATGTGATTTGGTTAAGTCGTTTTTGATTTCAGGTGCAAAAGCTTTAATTTTTTTAGGTCAAGACATTCGTGATATTTCATGCGCGCAGTAGCACTGCGGGCACCGAGTTAGACTGAAGCAGGCCGGGTGATTGGACAGATATGGCTTACTAGGTGGTTTCTACACACTCATTTAGAAAATAAGAGTGTGATCTTATAAAATCGTATACATTTCGATATCTTATATTTATCAATAACTGCATACGAGATTTAGCGAAGATCTATTGAGTAGTCCCAGAGACATGAAGAGAAAGAATAACTTTTTATTATGGCAATACTGTCTTACAAAATAGTGAATTAAAGAGTATGTAAGTTTCTCATTCTAATGCTTATACTGCGAACTTGCAACATGACCGTTTTTGGTTGAAATCGCTAGAATTATTCCTGAGATGTGATAAAGCACCCAACAAATTTAAAAGGTCGTCTTTTTGAAAGTATGCCCACGGCATGGTGGAAAACTCTGAATGTTGAGTATTCTTACTTCGTACTGTGAGATTATCGAGTTCAGTATATTTCGGTACACGGGTTTAAGTTTTTAGGCAGCAAACGAAGAGATACAGTTAGAAAGGTGATCTCATAAGCCTTTATTTCTGTCGGAAAGTTGGATAAAATAAACGCCCTGAAGGAAAAGAATGAGAAAAGCCATACTCGCACGCAGCACTACTATAGAGCAGCACACCAAGGTCACATCACAGTGCAAGAATCAGGATTGGAGTATCGTCAGCCGAATATCTTAGGCGTCTAATAGTTTTAAACGCCATACTGTGCTCCGAAGTTGAGACGGGCATTGTCAGCAAGTTAGCACAGCGATAGTCACACACTGTTAGTGCAACTGATGGAGTTCGAACGGGGCCATAGTGTGGGTCTCGGAGAGGCCGGATGGTCGACTGGAGAAATGAGCAGCACGTTGGACGAGTAGTAAGAGCAGAGTATGTTGCGTACAGCAGCAATACACAAGTGTACGTCAAGACCGCCGTGTTGTACAAGCGTCCACCTTGGACCGCGCAGTGATCGCAGAGCAGATTACATGTAACGTCGCCCCAGATACGTCGGTTGGGATCATCCACAACCATTTCCTTGAATCTTGATCACAGGTGCCGCTTGGCAGACTTACACTCACACATCATCACCTCCATAAGTGTCCAGGAAGGAGCACCATAAATAACAGCAAGCAATCATAATTCCATCTATGTTTTTACACATCTTATCCGAGGACAGGTTAGTGAAAATTGTTTCCAAGCTTCGGTGTGCGAAATACACCTGGGGTAAGAAGTTAGGGTGTAGGTGTTTACAAACAACTCATGATGTGAAAGTTGGTCAGTTCAAAGGTACCATGATGTACAAAACAACATATATTAAAATCATCACATATGCTAGACATGCGACATTGTAATTCATGGGTTAACAAAAATTATACAACTGGTGAGTTAATGCAAAGTAAGTTTTGTACGTTTTGCCAAGACATTGAAATAAAATTTACAAAGAGAATAATTCTACAGATTACCACAGTAGTGAGGTATTTGGCAGTTATTTGAGTTGATATGGTAAGTGTATTTATACTGAAATAAGGTAACGATTTACGTAACTTCCAAAATATTTTAGATGTTAAAGAGTTTCCTAGATGTTACTTACAAATGTTTTGAAATACATTTTTCATCATTTCTCTACTGCTACTAGTAGAGTTGAGAGATTTGGGCAGCTCTTAACAGCACGGTCCTGAGAGCCAATGTGATGAGGATGAAATGAGGTGAGAATGGAACAGTGCCACAACGCAAGGGCGGGGATAAACGGGAGATCCCCGAGAAAACGCGCCGACCAGCGGCATCGTCCGGCAAGATTCCTATTTGCGAAAATCCGGAGTGCCCCGGTAGAGGAATGAACCCGTTTCGCATTGGTGTGAGGCGAGCAGTCTAACTGCTCAGCCACCGCGGCCCCACTACTACGATAAACCTGTTTTCTGACGTGCTAAATAACGAAATAATTCAAGATTTCATCTACGAGCGTCTTACACCTACCAAGGGAGAAAATTCGTTCCACGCTCCTTTTCGGTTGCGGATGCTTACAACTAGAGAAAAAAGTCACCCTGACAACATACGGCCGTGACCATTTCAGCAGATATCATAGCAAAAAGAAAGCATTCAGGAGCACAAGGAGAGTAAAAGCATTGAATAAAAAAAAAACAACGCACATGAGCTAATATTATACATATGTTAATATGCAGATATTTAAATTGATCATAATTGTATTTATCACCAGTGTAATTATTGGATAGATAAAGTAGATTATTATTTTCTGAGCAGTGAAATGTATAACTTCCACTATGTTTGTAAGGTGAAGTACGTGGTGTTGCATTTACAAGTGCTGGAAAGAAACAAATTGGCAGAAAATGGAAATTACTCAGGGCTAACAAAAGTGCTCAACTGACCATAAACAATATTTATACTATTTAACACATCACCCTCAAACCTGCAAGACATATAAAAACTCAGCAAGTTTTATTTGATATGTTACAGGTGCTTGATATGAACGTGCCTCTCTAGTAATACTCCACACATCGACTCTGTAATCACGTTCGTTCCACACTTATTTTAACAAGTCCCTGTCAGTTCGAGCAATTACAATGACGTTAACCATAGGCGTCGACCTGTATCAACTTCAGGGGGGTGGGGGCAACGCTAGGACAATGTAGGATGTACGTAGGAATTATTGTCTCGTCGATTTCGAGGTCATTATATATATATATATATATATATATATATATATATATATGTGTGTGTAACAAATGATTATAAGAGATGCATACAAATTTTATTGAGTAATCATTTAAATTCTTAAATTTACAATAATACAAGATTTTAAATTTCTTCAAATGTTTTATTTGCGCAAACAGAATTTCAACCAAGCTATCTTCTAAACGTCGTAATGGGGTAGAGAGTCTGGCAACAGCGCGCGTTATCTGTACTGCAGTCTAAGTACCTGCTGTACTGCAATATGCACTGAATTTAGCCTCGTGCTTTTTATCACCAAAACCACTGGCTCATAGTTTGAAGCACCACGCCTGTCTTGCTGTCTGTAGCATGAAAAACATTTTCAGTTCANCGTCGTAATGGGGTAGAGAGTCTGGCAACAGCGCGCGTTATCTGTACTGCAGTCTAAGTACCTGCTGTACTGCAATCTGCACTGAATTTAGCCTCGTGCTTTTTATCACCAAAACCACTGGCTCATAGTTTGAAGCACCACGCCTGTCTTGCTGTCTGTAGCATGAAAAACATTTTCAGTTCATAATGGAAAAAGAGGTAATGATGCTTTGTGCTACAACACATTTGAATAAAAGCGATGTAAGTAAAAATATCTGCCTGGGCGCCAACATATGAATTTACGTTATATTTAATTTCGTTTGTAAAATTAATAATGCCAACACCAATAAGCAAGCTTATTAACACACTGGTGATAGCTAAATCTAAAAATTGCACACATTTATGAAAGACGATGCAAACTGTAATATATATCGCAGTTTACAGAATTGAAAGTAGTAGTAGACCCCACGTTTTAAGAGAAAATCTTAGCATGTTACTATATAGAAAATATAATCGAGTACTGTTAGTGCTAGTTATACTGTATGTGTCACCATATGTTATCGATAAGTCTTTTCACTGAATGAGAATTTTCATTAAGCACATAAAACGTAGGTACCGTAATCTATTGCCGCAATATTTATATGAAATTATTTTTTCGTCATATTTAGAGCAGGTAATCAAAAATATATACATTCAAAATTCAACGACACGTTTGCATTTTCAAGTTCTGTTGATAACATATAATATATACACATGTAATGGGCATGCTTACTATTATTATCTTTACATTCGTGAAAGAATGATCTAATAGTCTGGCACCTTCTTGCACCACTCTCAGATCAATCTGTATGGCTCATTGCGAGCCGAGTACACAGTACGGGTCCTGGAATACGAACTCACAAGGCTTCTTGCTGGCCGACACGAAGCAAGCAAAGTATTAAGTGATTAGGGCGTCAGTCGCCCGAGTAGGGGCGGGGGACGGGCTAATGGTGTTCGCCGAGATCCAAGAGAGAATGCGACGGAGAGGAGCAGAGGACATGAACATGAACATCGTGCCAATACCATTCAGGCAATACTTTGTTATTGTCACACACTTGAATCCTTGAAACGCGATGTCAGTTGAATATTACTGCTTACTTGCACGGCAATATATTGTGAAGAAATGAGACAAGAATCCTTACAGATAAATGAAAAGTATTCGGTTAAGTAATCAAAATGCAGCTATGAGTTTTTAAAAAGTCTCTTGATCAAGGGATGAGGTTTACCACCCATTGCTCCCCCTTGCAGGACACTAGGGGAGGACAATCCCCCCTCCCTTCTCCCCTGGTGGCGACACCCTTGACGTGAACAGTACGTGTAGTTCAGACAGATCAGCGGACAGTGGTAGCACGAACAGCGGTCGTGTCCGAATTGGCACTTTTAGTTTACTAAAAGGTCACTTGACCCGAATTAGTCAACTAAAATGACGTTTTTGGTATTTTTGTCTGTAACGAAACTTACGTCCGAATTGAACACTACTGAATGCTAAAATAATAAAATACCAAATGGTCAGTTCAAATGCCAGAATATTTCATAAACCCCCAAATACAAAAAAAGTCATACGGGTTTAATTCGGGGAAGCGTGTAGGCCAGGACAGCCGTCCATAATCATTCCCGATTAGACCGCGGGAAACGACGTAAGAATGTTTTTATTTCCATATGGCCCTCCTTATATGCCACGTAAGAACAGCGCTAAGAGTAAAAGTTTGAAAAGTTTACGATTTTCCTTTACACGCGTGACTGTAAAAAAATACAATACTGCTAGAATTAAAAGTTTCCGTTTTATTTTTCTCATGTACAATATATAATTTACGAAGAAACAAGCATATTTGTACAATTGTTAATTGTGATTTTCAAAGTAATAACCCTGAAGCATATTTCCAAGCAATTGCATCGAAAGTAAAAATTTGAAGTTTTTTACCGTCACATATTCGCGTAATATCTCTTAGCGGAGAAAGAACTCGTTTTTCATAGTATACACTCAAACATAACCATATCAGTTCTCAGATAACTAAATATTTTTCAAGAAAATGTGAATATTAATTAGTTGCAAGAACCCGCAAATATGAAAAAAAAAAAAAAAAAAAAAAATCTACTGCTGGTTATGGTAGTCTTTTTTTTCCAAGACGATATAAAATTCAAATAGTTTTCTTTCATTCTGTTTGCTGTGCACAGTTTCTACGTAAGAAAGCGTTATCTGTCACAAAAACAAGCAAAAACATTAAATCTGAAATGGGCCGCTACAAAATTAATATGCTGGCATATTGCCATGGTTGAAACTTCTTTTGTGCTGTAGAGAATATAAAGAGAGGCCATAGGTTTGTTCGATTGGCACGATCTCGAGCTAGGACGAGGAGGTCAGGTACTCTATTCGATGCGAACAGAACGGCTCTGTTAACTCGCCACCGCCGAATAAAACTTGTTCTATAACCATCAAGAGTACTAGCTAGTACCGTCCAGAGCGACTCAAACATTGTGGCTTAGTAAGCACTTCTTTTAAGATAAAGAATCATTCATTTCTTGTAGAAGTTAACTCTGTAACCGAGACAAAAGTTTTATACCGTCATTTATCCATTCACATATTTAGCCGAACTATGCAAATGTCATGTATGAGCTTCAGTTGGCTATAAAACCAGTGGGTGGGAATAAAAACAATGATATTGTAAACCAAAATTTTCCAACGTAACTCACGCCAAACAAGACACGGTCGCAGAACTGGATTTTGGCTTTACACGTGACATTTTAAACGCCACCATTCCGAACATGGGACTTATTGTAATCTAGCACTGTTAAGTTAATACTAAGAAAACCAAATCAAACACGTCATAAATATGAAAATAGTGGTTGAAATAATATTTGACGTATGTGTGAAGACCGTGCTACAATCGGCGTAAGAAACTGAACACCCGTTCACCTACAGCGCCTGCTATTAACACAACGCAACGCCTAAGAATGACCGGCTTCTTGACATAACGCCTTAAGGATGATTGAAAACTCTATTTTTTTATGCTGCATTCTTAGACGGCCAGTCACAAGCAGGCATTTCCAACTACACACGTCAGTGTAGAAATGGCCTCGTGACAGGGAAGTGTGTACTTACATAGTCAAATATCCGAGTCCCGTCGACTGAAAGGAACATTGGTTCACGTCTGTTCCTGCGGAACGATGCATGTAGTTGAGCATGGTTTATCTTTAATTTTGAGTGTCGAGCCTTTGCCAGTGCTGTACGACAAAACACAACTATACACAAAACTTCAGACTACAGAGAACTTCAGAAGTGAAAAATGGCGTTACACTACAGTGTAGCTATCTTAAATTTAATGTGCCACTACGCCACTAGCGGCTAGAATAGAATAGANAAATGGCGTTACACTACAGTGTAGCTATCTTAAATTTAATGTGCCACTACGCCACTAGCGGCTAGAATAGAATAGAAAACTCGTTAGTAACCCGCCAAACTTATTTTTCGAGAGTAAATAGTCAGAAAATAAAACTTTGTAANAAACTCGTTAGTAACCCGCCAAACTTATTTTTCGAGAGTAAATAGTCAGAAAATAAAACTTTGTAGAAAAAAAATACTTTCGGCTACATACAATCCCTAAATATCCCCGAAGAATAAACAGCCTATATTTTTAAGCTCATTTCCGATTGGTCGCGCGTCAGATGTCTTATTGCGATCGTAGACAGCATTTTCCGTACTCGCACGGGAACGCTGCGGTTACTTTCTAACGGGAACGTTACGATGATTACAGCAATTTTGCACGAGTGACATAGAGTAACTGTCTCTCTGCGTTTGCTCCTGGACACACGGTCATACCTAGTTGGAGAGGCTGGATCGTAAGATGCAGTCACACTTGAAGCTATCACATACCTGTGTATGAGCCTCCTGCCTGGCCAACTCCTCCAGCAGATACTGTGGAGACAAGCGGTGCAGAGAGCTGAGGGAGTGGTCGCCAACTGCATATGCGTACCTACGACGTCGCATTCTTGCGCGGTTACCCCCCTGCAGCTCGAGGTCCACCCGCCTAACTGTAAATGGCAGTACCTGCCTCCCGAGGTGTTAAGCCTGAAGGCCTACTGAACGAGGGAAAACCCAAACTTACCGATTTGGGGCTGCAACCTTTTAGCCAACAGTGCCCTAGTTACTCTCTGTTTCATTTAACTTGGCAAGACTTTGACATTTCGACAAAAGTAGCGCCAATGTTTACTTTTCGTTTATGTATCCTTTCGCCATCAGCTGGTTCGTCAATTGGCAGCTGTATATTAATTTTATTAACACGCTGTTAACTTATCCAGTTTCCATTGTAATGCTAAACAAATTTTAAGATATTGATAAACCCACATCTGTCTAAAAAAAAATCTGTGGGTTTTAAACGTAAAAACAGAAAACCTTGCAAAAAATGAAATATTTGTTACCTATTTTTTATTTATTACANTCTGTGGGTTTTAAACGTAAAAACAGAAAACCTTGCAAAAAATGAAATATTTGTTACCTATTTTTTATTTATTACAGACAACGAATTTGGGTTAACATTTGCGAGACGGTGATTGTAGTTCTTATCACACTTTAAAGGTTACAGCTAATATTTTAAGACTGGAAATAAAAGTAATTCGGGAAACTTGCTTGACAACGCACTTTTCATTCGCCAACAAACAACTTGCCAATGACTTTTGCAAAGAAGTTATTCTGCTATTGCTGATACTAAACAGCTTGTGTTAGAAATATGTGGCGTGGAATAACGTAAGAATTATTTAAAACTACCCACGCGCATCCCATTTTCTTAGTTTTATTAATACAGAATAGTAACAACACGAAAACAACAACAATTTGGGTTTGAGGGAGAAATTTGAATTTAATGGACGTTGGTGTAACGAAAAGGATTACTGGCCCAATATAAATTACTAGAAATCAAAATCGCTGTACACGGAATACTTAAAGATTTATACAGANCCCAATATAAATTACTAGAAATCAAAATCGCTGTACACGGAATACTTAAAGATTTATACAGAGCTCGGGGACAAATAAAACCATTGGTATCTGTTCGTAAATTTGTTATTTTAAACAAGAAAACTATATTTTGTTTTTGGCTGGTTGTAGTTTGGGATCTGGCAAACCGATAGCGTGGAAGGACGTGTTGTAACAGATGGCGTGGTAGGGCTTGTTGTGAACTACCTCAACAGGTAGCAGCACTTTGATATGCTCTTGATTCCGTCAAGTTCAGATTCTTCTTTTATTGGCTCAAAACGACAAGAGTTTGAAATATATTTCGTCAAACTCTTTGAAAAAATTATTCAACTATTCCCTCCGATATTTCTGCAGGCTTTTGGAATTAATATAAAGCATGTATGGAAGATGTGGAGAGTGGGGGTACTACGTAAAAATAATTTCCAATGTTTGAAGTTGCATTTCATTTGAATACGGACTGTTTTAATGCCCGTTTCATTTTGAACAAACACAAGTTACTACTTTAGCACGAAGTTTAGTTTGTAACACTAATAACAGTTGGTTTGTGAACCCGTAAAATAAAACGTATTAATTTATCAAGGAACTCTTTCTTATCCGCGTATTTTCTGCTTGTTTGATGTGCATCGGCAGTGCTGTCAGAATAGTCAACATAATATTAATTTTCATTCGTTCATGCATCAGCTGATACAGGATTTTGTAAATGGCACGTTGTATTATAACACTGTTCGTTACAACGCAGTTGAGTCAATTTAGCAGCAAGTATAAAATTTAATATAACAAAGAGTGCGTGGCACTTCACCGGGATTTTGTTTCAGGCCCTACTACTCCCGTTGAAGTTTTCTATTAATCAAAAAAATTAAACAATTTTCCCGATATCAGTATAGAAGCAATACGGTTCTCATGTACTTTTTGTTCTGTTTTTTTGAGATGAAGCGAAAGCGGACTACATTAACCCACAGCCTCAGGGAGATACAATGTGGATCAGACGCAACCAATAAGAGTGAAAGGGCGTGGCTCGACGTTATTTGTGACAAGTGGTTACTAGCGTCAATACTATACTGGTTTATTCGATACAGGTAACGTAAGAAATCTGTCTCCATCAGTCAGTGCAGAATCATGTTAACAAAAAAAATTACGGATGCAATACGGTGAAAAACAGAACAAATTTAATAGAATGATGCGTAAATTGTTAGCTGTTTTCAAAGACATGAATTGGTAGACTGAGAAATTATTAGGCTAGCCAAGCACTGCGGAGGTTGGAGAAATGTAGGGATTTCTCTCGCAAGAGCAGTACACCGTTAAAAAATATTTCCTTGAAATTATAAAAAATAACTGGTAAAAAGTTACCCAGTAATCTACATATAAAATTACGGAAACTCCGTTTTTTTTAAACAACGGACTTTGCATACATTCTAGAAATCTTTCCGTATATTCACGGAACATCTCCGTAAATACAGTACTAGGTTTTTGTTTATTTCTGTCTCATAAAGAGAGATTACGAAAAAAAAAAAATAATAATAAGCTTGATGAAGTGGTGTATAAATTTAAAAAAATACTCCAAATATTCTGTTACGTTGCGAAATTTGAACACGAGTGAAAACGTTCAGAGTCAGCAGCTTCTATCACTACGCTACCACATCTCAACAACAGAAATGAGTGATAACATATTATTAGACACCTGAAAAATACGCGAGTTCAACAACCTGTACGCTATACTCCATTGTCGTATGTAAACTCGTGCAAATATCACTGATCATTGGTTGCTTGTTGTATTAGCGGAATANAGCCTATACTCCATTGTCGTATGTAAACTCGTGCAAATATCACTGATCATTGGTTGCTTGTTGTATTAGCGGAATGCGGTGATTCGATCTGCATTTTACTGTGCATTTATTATTGGCTCAGAGTTGACCAGGAGGTGTAAACTAACGGGTGGNCGGTGATTCGATCTGCATTTTACTGTGCATTTATTATTGGCTCAGAGTTGACCAGGAGGTGTAAACTAACGGGTGGACCAATAGCATTAGCAACACAAACGTACGAGGTCTCGAATTCTAGCTTGTCCCGAAATGAAATTGCGAATTTTTCAGGCCTCTACATATTGTTACAAGAAAAGTTAAGCGTTTCGCCTGCCTCGTACTTGTACTGCGTAATCGCGTGTTTGAAATCATGTTTTTTTGACAAAACTATTAAACGTGCCCCTAGTATGTTTACCTACGAAGACATTAANTCGCGTGTTTGAAATCATGTTTTTTTGACAAAACTATTAAACGTGCCCCTAGTATGTTTACCTACGAAGACATTAACCCCAGACGAGGATGCAATGGAACTTTAAAGTTTTCATGCATGCTGCAAATATGATTTGGATGCTGTCCAATATAGTTAAAAACTACTTTTTCAGATTGCTGTATCTTAAAACGTATATATACTGGCAGGATACGAGTGGAACTACGATAGGAGCCTCTATTGAACTTTTCTACAGACTTTTCATCACTAAAGTTANTACTGGCAGGATACGAGTGGAACTACGATAGGAGCCTCTATTGAACTTTTCTACAGACTTTTCATCACTAAAGTTAAAGGGTCGCCGCTGAAAGTCCCATAGGTACACGCAGCACTACGAGAATACTGCACGCAAGTTCAGAGCCTTGCACGTAATGGCGATAACGCTCTTGTAACGCGTGTCAGTGTAACACTTATAGCTCTCGCGTTTCTCGGCCAAAAAAACGGAGAAAAACGATGCAGGCAGGCGGGCTTCTTAAGCACGAAAGATATTTTTTTTTAGTTTATAGCGATGGTTGAGTGTGGGAAGTGCTGCTAACTGTTGCATAAGGTGACTCGTGATAATTTCTGATGTTTAAAGATGAATAACTTAACCGCCAAAGGAAAAACAATTTCTTGTTACAGCGGTGAAGAACTGCTCGTGTAGCCTCGACATTGTTCGTTTCTGAAACACGAAGCTGCTGTGAATACGGAGGGGATTTGCATTTGGTACGTAAGGAGCTTAGTTCCGATTTGTATCATTACGGAACGCTTTTGGGCATATTAACGTAGCAAGCTGACCCCAGTGTCGGTTCAAACGCGATTCGCAATAACTTCATACAACTAGTTGACTCCAGTATTCGCATCAATCACTGTTGTCGGTATTCACAACCCACGTAGCATGTGTAGATCCTGGTAAAAAAAAAAAAGTTTTTCGTATCGATATCATTGGAGGCGAGGTGGCATTTCTGCTCGCATAGGGCCTACGTGGTATAAAAATGTGACGGGATTAGCAGTTTTACACTCACGCGACGGTTCTAAGCCAGGCAGAAACTAAGACCATCGCCGAACACGATGAGTTTCCATAAGAACATTCTTAAGCGACGACCGATCAGCTGATGTTCTCCAAGGGATACAGAAAGAATTTGTTTCATAACCTGAAAGACATTTTTTTTTGCTGGCGTTATTCCTACCTGTGTTCTTCGAGACGACAAAATGAATACACAAGCACTTGGCACGATGAATTCAACAAACCCACTTGATGTGTTGAAGTTGACAACATGTGAACGTCGGAAGTTAGCGTTAGACTTGCAGCAACTGACGAGGCTGGGCCTTGACCTAACGCGCAACTAAACACCAGTCTTCGATCTTGCAGGTGCGAGTACGACGAACACAGTGAATCGCAACCAGTGCAAGTAACCTAGTAAAAAGTAATAAGTTATGTATCTACTGTGCCGTCCCAATTATATTGTGCTACGCGAAATGTAAAGAACACTGACCTTCGATAAGCGTGACGGGTGTGGGACGGAAGTTGAGCACAAAGAAACTACTTTTTCTGCGTTAAAAATGATGGTTTGTAACGCGCTATCAGCAGCTTTTTGGACGAAAAGTAACGACAAGTCGTTTGTACGCTGGCGTGCAAATAAATATAGACTTTTACTGCTGAAAATGAGATAACAAGGAGTTTATTCGTTACGTTCGTNTTTACTGCTGAAAATGAGATAACAAGGAGTTTATTCGTTACGTTCGTGAAGGACACTTCGCCTGGCGGCCACTGTAGCAGAGTTCATGCAATGAGCAACATATCGGCGAGAAGTTCTACTTTCAGGATATGCATCCACCTCATACAAACTAAGCTTAACCAAGTCTAGAAAATTATACCAATGGAACAACGCACAGCTTTCATTATATATTCATAAGCAGTATTTATTATTAGCCATTACCAACACGCCTGTTTTCTCAGTGTTTTTATTTGTATTGATTATATATTGAATATCATAATTTATAGATCAAATATGAGTAAAGTTCAATTTAACTATAAAACTAAGCTACTGTTATGTCAATAGAAGTAAAAAGCTTGTGATACGTGCCATATTTAGGAAGTAACTAAACACGACATACGTTTGGGTGATTTTTTAAAGGTTTTATTCAAAAAGTGACCGCGAATAGACTATACACGTCTTCCCCGGTTATTTCAACCCCTACTGCGAAGTTTGTACCGTACTGGCGAACCACGAATACTCCTCTTTCTGTTCACAATTCAACGATGTATGAGATAAGGAGACATCGGACATTTTGATATTTTAAAAATAGGCCATCAATAAATCACACAGTAAAAAATAACAGATAAATGCAATCAGAGTGACCAGGTCTTTAAAAGCCACGTGTTTGCGTTTCTGGATGTCTGCCAGTCTAACGAAGGATTTCATTAAAATTAAATCAGAAATAATATTCATTTTATAAACAAAATAATTCTAAGCGCGGGAGTTAAAGGGAAACAAATATATATCTGAAGTAGAGGAATTATGGGGAATTTGTCACATAGGGACCTGGGACTGGAGCGTCGGAGCTGTTCATGCTATGCCATTCCGGTCGCCCGGCGGCCATTTTAAATAAAAATTTCCCTTTTTACACTTCAAATAAACAATTTACCCTCAAAATCAACTAAATTTCCCTCAAAATTCCCCTTTCATCCGTTAAACTTTCCCATTTTCCATTAAAAAGCACCGAGCCCCTCATTTGCAAAGAACGCGGCACTTTTTTTTTTTTGCAAAAACGATTCATTGGAAGCGTATGGGGAACACATTTTCACATATGACCTTCACCCATGTTCTTGACCTTGAACCTGTGCCCATGACCTTGCATGACATTAAAAAAAATCCACTAATATTTCAAATATGCCAAACATTTATAAAATATTATATTTAGATATAATAAAACATTACTTAAAAATTATTAGAAAATTTATTTAAAAAATGTATTAAAAAAACTTAATTTTTCGGAGGTCCCCCACACCCCCATCCACCAATAAGCATTCCGCCATTTTGGTAGGTACAGTCCAACATCTTGATGGGGGTCACAGCCAATGTCCGCCATTTTGGTCGGTGCAGTCCACAATCTTGGTAGGTGTAGTCCGCCATCTTGGAAGGCGTCACAGCCACCGTCCGCCATCGTGGTAGGTGCAGCCGTCAGACTACAATCTTTGCCGTAGAAGTATAACATGCGTTGCGGGGATGTTAAAAAAAAACCTGTAATTAAAGAATGTCTGGTGTGTCATGTCTCACGTGAAAAGACGTGTTGCAGTCCCTTCAACTGCATGTTGGTCCACCAGTTTCCGCAGCCGCGAACGCGGAAATAATGGTCTGCAGCCAATAGCTGACAATAGCACTGCACCCGGTTGTACAACCGGCAAACCTCATTAAAAACTAGTACGCACTACCGTGTTTGTCAGAAATGTACGATATAAAGAGCATAAGAAAGAAGAAAACGTATACCTTGTAACAATAAAATATGTTGCCAGAATTTACTTATTTAAATGATAAAACCAATTACTACGGAACTATTTTAAATCTAAATCTGAATGTATGTATTTCCATTCCGGACATTTTAGATACCACATTTTGCAAGATAACGTTCATCAAGAAAGACCGTCGTGGTAATTACTCTGACTGTATGCAATAAAAAATTATCGATATTGTTTACAAATATATTTAATAATTAATCGATAGCTACCAAAAGTCATTAGTTTTACAACTGAAATTGATATGTATATAATCAATTATTTAAAATATTTGGAAATTTTACTACTCATTTTTATCACATACATTTAGAATATTATTATAATGATCTTATTATATAAAGCTCTTTTCTTTTTTTTTTGCAAAATGTGCTTTATAAATTTTAATTAAAAATACTCTTATTAATTCATTAAAAAATTAATTTGAAAATGCAGATTTTAGGAAATTTTATTTTAATGTTTAAACTGTATTCTTTATTAATTTATATGCTTTTTAAAATGTACTTTTCTGACCATTTTGGTAGCGACTGTACAACTTCGTAATTTACTCTTAATGATAAACAGTCAGGTGTAGTTCCCCATTGGAAGCCACTGTACATCTACTCTCATGACGCGGTATTATAGATAACTTAATACAAAATGCCAACTAATTTGAGAAATAATGTTTATAAAAAACTGTTAACAAAAAACTTTAATTTTATATCTTGAATAGTGCAAATCTAAACATTCATTTCAACACAAAGCTTTGTTAGATGCTAAAGTGCTTATTGAAGTCACAATAGTGTCGTGTTGAAATCTCTTTGAAATCCAAAGTTTAGTTCAAATGCGACAAGGGATTAAACTTCTAGCTATTTTGACTTTAAATTTGTAATTAAAAAGTTGAGTCTGAAATACGAACAAACCACATAACGAAGTCCCCACAGATATTTTTCATGACATTCTCATAATATTAGCAATTATTTTGAGCTCTACACTGTCGTATTAAATTTTTTTGATTGTGAGATTTGCATGGAAAAAAATATACAGATTTTGAATTCCTATCACTTGTTTTCGTTTTTGAGAAGTTATTTTCTTCCATTGTCACAATTTTTTTTCTATTACTTCATATATGATCTGGCCTGAAAAACCATGCCATAGGTCTCCAAAATCATTTTTTTTGTTTTTTCTTCCTGCCAATAGAATAATTAATTCTTAACATTAAAAAAAAGACCACATCTCTAGCTAAAAAAGTATATTTTTTATTGCATTTAAAACATAGACATATGTTTTTCCTATTATCGGGAAATGGATGCCTATGCTCAAGAAGAGAAAAGCACATACAAAACAATATATCACGGCTTAATTTTCTTCTCGATTATTTAAAACGTAATTTTTAGCTAGAGATGTGATTCTTTTTTAAATGTTTAGAATTAAGTAATTTATTGACAGGAATAAAAACCGAAAATGATGTTGGAAACATGTGTCATGGTTTCTCCACAACACATATCGCAACGGAAATGTGTGTGACATGCTAAAAATGTGTATAGGCCATTCACGATGAAGTGAGCACTTTTGAAAGGTTCCTCATTTGGAATAATAGTCAATAAATATATTTTATCTTAGCTTAGACGTTAACTTCCATCTTAGCTTAGTCGTTAACTTCCGAGTTCGGTGGAATATACACACAGTGTTTATTACTTACATTGCAATATTTATTTTAAAAGGTGGTTACAGGATAAAAAATGACTGGAAGAAAAAAGTAACTAGAGCCTCAAAAGTGCTAAATTTACCGTGAACAGCCTAAACAATAATTTAGCCTCTTGCATGGCCTTTAGAGGGGAGTGCAACGAGTACTGCTGTAAGACGCAAAAAAAATTTCGTGCGCGATCCCTTCGAAGCTGCAACGATTCGGCAGTCTCCTCGTAGTGGCTCGGCCTGCAGTGCTGCCCACCAGACACTGGGAGCGCTCGTCGCAGCCGTGACGTCATCCCTGCGAGAGGAAAGGAGCATCGAGGCGAAGGCACTTACGAGCGTTGTGACGACTGAGAGGGAGCAGGAAACAGCTGATTGAGAGTCTATAGGGCCTGCGATATGAGGGCGTGAGTGTGTGTGTGTGTGCGCGCGCTCGTGTGCGTGTGTTCGGGGGGGAAGGGGAGAGAGAGACAGGGGAATGTACTTGCGACAAGGGACGTGCACTGGCTCATGTCTTGTTCCTTCTCAAGCCGTAGTCGCGAGAACGTACGATGGATTCCGCAATTGTAAACACACGCATTAATAATTTTTCTCTACTGATGCTTCCTGAGTCACCTCGCCGAAACACGTGAAAATGACGAACGAACACATGTTGCAACCTCTAGCAAAGAGTAGATACGTAGGCAGAGACGAAATGGCATGGCGGTTATTTTGATGTAATCGTACCCATTTTCTGATTGACTGCGCGAGGCTCTGGCAACAAGCATTATGTCTGATCGGCTACTGAGTGCTGCGGAAAGTTTCCTATTGGCTGGGCTGCCGGCTGGAAAGTACGTTACCAGGTGCTGATTGGCGAACGACGTTCCAACATGTTGCTGGCCAGCGACGCCACGTTGCTGACGTTCGGGGCTGTAATGCGCTGTATAAACGGCTGTTTCACCTCTTTTTTCTTACGTACACTGTGCTCTCAGCGAAATAGACGAGGTACTAGTCTTTTAAACTCTATGCCAGTTAAAAAATTCATCAAAATTGATTCGAATTTTTTAACTGTAACACGTCCGCAAGGTTTGTCTCGTCGTTGGGAAAGGTGAATTAATAAAGAACTTGAAACAACCTTATTTAAGGCAAATATTTAAAATTTTTACTTGAATGTATCGTTGCTTTTTAACTTATAAAAAAATTTTAAAATAAAATATTTTTAAAATTGTATTATTATTTAGACAATGTTTAACAATTAAAAATAAGGTTAATGATTTTTTAAAGATATAACCTTGACCTAAAATATATTGCGGTTCTTTAACTTTGGTTTTAAATTAAATTAGTTGATTTTTGCATACATCAACTTCTAACTTAAATAAGATTTTTTACGGACATAAGCTATAATAATTTTTCTTTTCTTGCCTATTTTTGCCCCTTGGACACCAGTAAGCTTTAATCTTAAGTGTGAAAAGGAGTTTCACTATTTAGGCTACCTTTACTACATTGTATTACAGCTAGAAACGATGCAAGGACAAGACAAGTGTAAACGAGGTGAACTTGATGGAATATTGGATTACGTCTTTACGTGTCAGTTCTGCCTCACTGGCAGCCGAAGTAACAATTTTAATTTCTTGCATTGGCTCGAGTAGTACGTAAGTCTGAATTCCTTTTTTCCAGCCAGCAGGAGACGGGAAGTTTCCAGTTCGAGTCCCGGATACGCTATGGATGTGTTTGCCTTTTAACGCGTAAATACGTTAATATACTGTGTAATCTACCCACACTTATAAGCTATTCACGGTAAAGTGAGCACTTTTTGAAGCCCTCTCATTTAGAATAATAGTCAATAAATATATTTTATTGTTGCCTTAGACGTTAACGTTTGAGTTCGGTGAAATATATATACCGTGTTTGCTACTTACATAGCAAGATTTATTTTAAAAATTGGTGGAAAGATAAAAAATAACTGATAGGAAACAAAATGGCCTCAAAAGTTTTCAGTTTACCGTGAACAGCCTATGGCACCCCGGTACTACGCGAGGGCGTCCGTGACAAAAAAATAAATACTAAGTTTGACACGTATCTGCAAAATGGTGGTTTAGATTTCGCTGGCTGCACTGAGGAAGTTGAATTGTTTTACATCATGATTTTTCATCTGAATTCCAGAAAGTTGCTGTTACCGTGACTTATTTGATTCCTGACATTTCGCACTTGTGCGCAAATTGTTAATAAATCGGACACACATAATATAAGTATTATATATGCACGTGTGCGTGATCGTGAGAACGTACCTGAATCTGTTGTTAGGATGGGTTGACAGGATTTTTTTCTTGCTCGCAAAGTGGCCCATATTAGCCTTCTTCCTGAGCTAAAAATAATTGACCAGTGTTTGTGAAATCCACCTATAGATTATTAAGCTGCAGTTCTATTGCATTAAATTATGATTTTAATTCTACAGGTTCAAGTATTACCAAAGACTTCCCTTTGTTAGGGAGGGAAAGCAATTTTTATCAGCCTAATAACGCACAACGCCACTCGCCTATTGGATGCAAAATTGGTAAAGTAAATGCTTGTAGTGATAATGAATCGCCAGTCAGGCGCAGAGTGACTTAGTAACACATAACGTTTCAAATTTGTGAGTAGAGGTTTATTGTTCTTCCGGGAACAGGAGTCCGGATTAGGAGCTGAGAGCCTACGTCACGCTACTTCGCCATTCATATAGGCAGGAAGCCTTCTTGAAATACTGTGACGACCTTGAAATTATCTTAGATTGTAATAGGACACTCTGATTGTAACACGACATCCTGATTAGACCATGACTACACTTCGAATGCAATTTGACCTATAAGTGTTCCACCAGCAGACGGCTAACCCTCCAACTACTAAACAAGAAGTTATGAAACATGATCGGCATCCCCACTTACACTGCAATGCCATTACTAAATTTACAAATGTATTCGCCCCGAACAAAACAAAAAATTTATTTTTTAATGCTTACTAGTGAGTGCGACTGTCTTCCAGCAGTTTCTGTGCAGATTCTCCATCATAAACTTCGACATACATGTGAGCGGCCATACTATTTTTTTGTCGTTATAAATGTCAAATCGGAAATTAACTGTTATTCTATTTTGAAAAATTGCATTTTTAATTACGGGGGAGGGGGATGCGTAGTAAAAAATCAAACATGCTGAAATTCTTGGATTTATATATATCTAAGAATTATAAAGTCTATATTTTCATTAAAACCATAATTGTATCTCAATTTGAAACTCTCATTAACGTTGAAATCAGGCATACGAATTTGCAGAAGCGCTTATAAAGCATACTTATTATAACATAAATTATGTGAAAATTATATGTAGTCCTATAGCAGTTTTAAAATAAAAAACAATAACATTTTTGTAAATTCATAAATTCTGTTTTTATTTAGCAGTAATATTAATCGCAGAGAACAAGAGACGGCTATGTCAACTGCACTTTATATTTTTAATACATATTAAATTAATTGTTACACAATTGTTATTAGAAACCCTGAAACGCATTCGATTGTGGTTTTTTTTCGGTCACTGGAAGGGAAAAAAAACCAGGAAAAAAGAACAGCGTAAATCTTGCATCTCAGAAAGTGACCATACCATTTCGAAATACTGTATTCCGTACGCTTATAGAGTTCATTAGCTGTCATTTTCAGTTACAAGATATATATAGTTTGTTCTCGTAAAAGGCACCTGTGGTAAAAAAAAAAAAAAAAAAGCATGGTCTTTATTCTCCCAACGTAATCCCCCCCGGGTAAGAGAATTCTATTGTTACGTTACTTCTCTACAATAAAATACGGCAATTATGGCACTGGTATCGCCACAGCACTATATAGAACAGAAATCCGGAAGGAGAAGAAGACAATATCGGGCAAAGTGTCCCACGCCTGCCAGTAGACCCATACACCGAGCGTCTGGAGGAGAAAGCGTCCGAGTAGCTGCAGGCATCATGCAACGCCAACATAACTTCATGAATGTAACGGCCAGAAGTGCGAATCGTTTCGCAGCTCGCTGGTATATTTCTGCCTAGGCAAGGTAGGAGTAGAGTGGCAGAACTCATTCTAGTACACAGATATTACAATTGCCAGGAAAATCCGATTTATGTTGCATATGAAATAAGAAAGCATTTAATTTGTAACACTAAATAATTTTGTTAGAATTTATTCATTTTGATGTTTTGCAAAATCAGTTGATAATGATTGGTTTTTAATCAAAATTTAAGCAAACTTCCGTTCTTGATGCTTCAAAAAGCACATTTTGCAAAAATACTTTGGCAAGTAGGGCAATTTAGTGATTGTTATGGCTGTATGTAAGAAAATATTAGTACTAATGATTGCAAAAATTGTATTATAATTTATTTTATGCACATCTATTTCAGCCACGAAAGTTATAGTTTTTACAGCTGAAATGGATAAATATTCGTAAACATTATTTCTAATTATTTATTACATACAATCAGAGTAATTATTATGATAGTCTTGCTTAATAAATTTTTTTTAATGTACTTACTGGAGCATCCAGAATGGAAATGCATTAAAATTGGATGAAAAATAGACTCTAATACTGGTATACTTCAACATTATCGAATTACATTATCAAATAATTATTCATATAATTTTTTTAAAAATATTTTAACAAGTAAATTACTTTATAATATTTACAGTGTAACAAAATATATGCACGTTTGTTTCACACGCAACATAAATCGTACTTTTCTGACAATTTTGGTAGTGTGTATACTACTTTTTAATGTCTTCTACGTGTTGTACAGTCTTTTGCAGCGGTCCACTGGAATCCACTCTACTTCTGGAAACTACAACTCTACGGCCAGCATATCCCAGATGTGTTCAATAGGACTGAGGTCGGGTGACCTCGAGGGCCAGGCAAGCAACCACAAGTCCGTGGAGTGTTTACACAACCACTCGGTTATAATTCAGGAATGGTGGGCCGGTGTACCGTCCTATAAAGGTACAGGTTTCCTGCAGGGTGCTGTAGGCATCTGGCCCCAACGATATAACCAGGATCAAATGCGCTGAGCCGCTCATCATCACTGGAGCAAGCTCCTCAGCGTGGGGGTAGTACAAACCCCTGGAGTGGGGGGGGGGCCTTGTCCATCCAGTTTTATTGCATTTGATTGCGGCGGGTAAAGAGAAGCTAAACCCTTCCCCCCATCACACCCATAAAATTGTAAGCATGAGCTAAACTCGCAGCTGTTATTAAGACTTGCCAAGTCGACCCGGCAAGCCCTGGTACCCTATATTTCACCCCCTTTCCGCCCCTGCCAGCACAGGGGTCGTGGGAGGAGGTAGCAATGAGGCTACTACCCAGTAATGCCCATTTTATTACGGAATTTTGAAGAAGCAGGTTAAGTTATAGACTGGACGAAAATTTATTAGACCCCCGGTCAATCTTTTATTGTATATAAGCGGATTCTAAGCCTGAATAAGCCCGTGATTTTACTCGCGATAGGTCTGGGTAAGGCGTTGCCTTTAGTGGAATGAGATGGTGGGGATTTGTTAAATGCGTTGAGGCCTTCTTTCTCCCCCATTCTGTGCTTGAATGTTACTCAGACAGTCAGTATTGGGTCTCAAGACATGCCAGTCATGCTTTTATGGGCACTATTCCATTCGACGGGGCGACCACAGCGCGATTTCGCCAATACGAAAGGTGTCTCTAATTCATGTGCTCATGAGTGTAACTATTAGAAATCCAGAAACGTTCTTCCCAAACCTATCACACCCAACCGTTCACACGGACATCATCTATGTTAAAGCACACACTTNCAACCACTTACTCACTTGCATAATCGTGTACAGTGTACATAACTTCCTTTTACCTAAACCAGTCTGGTAGCCAATAACCGGCCGCAGTTTACCTTTCGGTGTTGTCATATTATCTTTAATGTAAGCTGAGAGTCATTAAACCTGCATTAATGATTTAAAACTGAAAATTTATTTATTGTTTATCATTCACGTTAACTGCTAATGATCGCCGCCCCTGTTTTACAAGCCATTATTTTAATGGCTGTGTTTTACATCCGGCGAGCGTAGTCAGCGAGCGTCGCCAACCACAGTGAATCTACGTCACCAAAGAAGGATTATTCACGTAAATTAACGCACAGTGTACAATCAATAAAACGTATGTTTACTTTGTGTAGCCAAAGTTACGACAGCGAACGTTACAGGTCGTAAACAACTCATGTTGTAAAGTGCATGTTACATGCTCAGTGTGCGAAAGTCTTTCATTGAGACAACTTACACAGTAACGAACTCAGGCCTGTTAAATATGTGTGGTTGTTCAGAGAATTAGAGCCGTAATAATTTAGATGTACTCGCGTATCCAGTTTGAATTTTTTCTGTGGAAATGACACGTCAGTTCGAAGAAAATATCTCCAGCAAAGCGAGTGCAAGGTCACTGATTATTTCAAAATACTAACAGTGAGTAGAAATATTGTATGTTCAGGGGTTATTCTACCGTTGAAAACTAGAATTGGGTTTGTATTTTATATGAGGTGGGACTGATTTGCCCTTTATATTACTGTATTTGTAGTGTTTCAAACGATTCTATGCATGGAAACTAGACACTAGGTGACAATTTATGCACTTGGCGGAATGATCTACTACGAGCAGAAAGTAGAAGCTTTAGCAGGATTTCAGAATTGTTCAGGTAATTGCGAACGATTTGCAAACATTATTCTGCACAACGATCCCTAAATTTAACAAGTAAAAAAAAACAAATTTTCACTTTTTTATGTTGGTAGACAAGGCTCATGGCGCCGCTAGCCTGCATTTCATTTTTATTTTATGACTAGTCCCCATTTCTCGAGCAATATAATTGAATGCTTCGTTTATCTGCAGTTATTTCATACCACGAATACATTCCGTGAATATTCATTGAAATACAAGTGGCATGAAATAACAGACGTGAAAGNCAGTTATTTCATACCACGAATACATTCCGTGAATATTCATTGAAATACAAGTGGCATGAAATAACAGACGTGAAAGCCATATTGACGTAGAGTATTGCGGTACCACCTTCAATATGTAATCAAACACATGTTTCTACGGTATCNACGTGAAAGCCATATTGACGTAGAGTATTGCGGTACCACCTTCAATATGTAATCAAACACATGTTTCTACGGTATCTAAAGAAAGTAACTACATGATCATTTATTATATATTCACGCGATGTGAAGGTATAGACTATTCACGGTAAAGTGAGCACTTTTGAAAGCCCTCTCATTTGGAATAATAATCAATAAATATGTTTTATTTTATTCTTAGACGTTAACTTCCGAGTGCAGTGGAATATATACACTGTGTTTATTACTTAAACTACAATATTTATTTAAAAAAAGGTGGTTAAAGGATAAAAAATAGGTGAAAGGTAAAAGTAACTAGGGCCTGAAAAGTGCTCACTTTACCGTGAGTAGCATATAGTAAATGTTCGGTTTTAAATACACAATTTAATTTTGAAATGGCGGAGCTGTAAGTCCGTAGAACGTCGACTTGGGGGTAACTTCGGAAAGGATTGGCGGTCGTGAATGGCACAGAGGACCTGCAGCCACACACATGCCTACCTGCCCCGTGGAGCGCACTCTTCAGTCGCCTTCACGAACTGCTCGCACCGCGCTCGGCTGCCACGAAACGGGAACACACAACTGCCCCGCGCGCACCACTCTGGCAACCTCTTACGCTGCCCTCTTCAACGCAACTATTTACACTTTCGTCCTCGTTTCCGATGCGCACTGCGTGATGGACAAGCCGCGGAAAACCACCCTCGATAGATATTGTTGTTTTCCTGGACAAGAAATGAATCTGCAAGTTTCGCAACACCAGAAACGCTGTACATGTCACCGCAATAAACACACCAATGCGTGCGTGACAAGAACACCACAGTCCTTCATAACATAAATATACTCGGAAGAAACATAAAACAAGATCTGTATTAAGCTTTAATTCACATTACAAAAAATGCAAAACATGACCTACATACAGTTCTATTAAAATGCGAGTCGTAATTAATAATCACTTACTGAATTAATACAAATTACCTAGTGTAAAAATTATTTATTTACGTAGTATTTTACTAACCTTGCCAGAACAAATTTTAGTACTTAATGAAGCCGATTTCTGAAACTCTCAAAATCACATAACGTATTTCCAAGTCCAAGTCTCTCGCTTTACGGTCGGTCGCGCATTTTTACAACTCAACATTGTCGCTATTCTTACATGCACTGAACTACGACAACGTACGTCCTGGCCTGTACATGCCAACAAATAATCATGTCACATGAGTTACGCTTATGCTGACTAATTTCATAGGCTTGGACTGATTTCCTAATCTAGGCACTATTTGCAAATGCCAAGAAAGAAATTACAGACAACAGTTAATACTTATTTTCCTTTCGTTTCTTTTTATCGGCAACTTAGTATCAACGCAGGCGTAATTATTTTACGGGTTTTCGTTGAAGCTGGCACGATAAATACGACCTTAACTTAATGATAAGAACATTTTTTTCTGCCAAGTCACTCAAATGCCTCCGTGAGTAATACAAAATCAGAATTCAAATAGTCCTTCGGCTCAAGTTACAGATAACCTGTTTTGATAAACGTGAATTGCAAAACTTTAAGGCTATCATATCTAGCTATAGACTATTTTAAGTAAATTAAATTACTAAACTGCGTGCTCTTTAACGAAAATATAAAAATTTTATCTGTTGTTATAAGAAAATATAAATTCTTAAAATATTAAACACATTGTGTCATAGATGTAAGTTAGCGATGTGTTAATCGACATGAGATAACTTGGTGCGTGATGTTGAAATAAGTAGCAGCTTACTGAATTTTAGACCAGAAGTAGGTATGGATGTTGTCTCAGCCGATGATTTAAATCGAAGTGCCCAATTTGGACAGAACTTTTGGGAACCTATCTCAGGATATTACCGTGACGTCAGCTTAGACAGAGCGACAACGTACTCTGTATTAAAGTTTCCCCNTGGGAACCTATCTCAGGATATTACCGTGACGTCAGCTTAGACAGAGCGACAACGTACTCTGTATTAAAGTTTCCCCACCAAGTACGTAACAAGTAACGTGCTTACTGTAATCTGGCGTCTATGGAATCCACCACCTGGAAATAATGTTAATATTCGCAGCAGTTGCTGGTTCTAGAAACAGGAATGTTCAGTGGCTTTTTTTTTAGAGCGGGTTTTTAAAATTTCGTTGGAATTCGGTTCAGTTTTTTTTGTTGGCACTTGGTCGGTAAGTANTAAAATTTCGTTGGAATTCGGTTCAGTTTTTTTTGTTGGCACTTGGTCGGTAAGTAGCAACCATTCAAGTAAATAATACGTTTTAAATTTGGAAAGACTGCAGAGCTAATGTAAGCCGATTGGTAAAGGGGCATCAAGGGTGTGTTGAAAGGAAAAAGNAAGTTTTCCTTTCAAGTGGCCCGCGTCCAAAACGAATTGGATTCAAATGTTAGGATGAGCGAGCGCTGACACCCCGACCACTCGAAAACAGAGAGAAGGAAAAAAAAATAACTCCTGAGCATGCAACAAATAGATAGCAATAAGGAACGCACTCGAGAGCTCGAGCTGACTGACTTGTTTCAATAGTTGGTACTCTGTAACGTGGCGAAAAACGCGCCTCGCTCTGCGATCTTTACATTTATTTTATCACGACCCACTACATTCTTACTTATATCTCCGTAATAAATTCAACTGCTGGAATGTTGCATTTGTATCCACAGTTTATTTTTCTCTTTAACAGAAATGAACACGGTGAAAAGTCGTAAATAAGCTACTTTGAACACAGTGTTTCTTAAACAATATTCTTCATAATCACATGGTGAATATACTGAGAAAAAAGTTTTGTCGAATAAAACAAAATTTGTATCGCGCAACCAAATTAATTGTTTGTATAGGGGCAATTAAATATTTTGTTGCTGAAACAAAATTATTTTGTTGATCATATTTTGTTACCGCAAACTTGTAAGATGTGGTTGGTGCAATTAAATATTTGTATGGCTCTGTGTATATAAAACAATTTTGGTTATAAGAAAAATAAAAGTGAGAGCAAGTCCGTGTTTCGAACCCGGAATTTTCGCGCTCGAGTGCTTCGTCTTAGCAGGCTCGCCTGGCGTTACGACTGACGGGGGTGTGAATGTTTTCAAATGTATTATATTCTAATATAGGACATGTTTGTAAATAAATGTTGTCAAATTTTACAGCTTTAAAACTGTTTTTGTATTTCCTGTTGAACTCGTTTCATTGGGATTGTTTATACCATTATTAAGCATGAATAAATTTACTCGCAAACACTGTTAATCTCCTAATTATCACGACAGTTACAAACAAACTCTCAAGGCGTACTTTACAACGAAGACAATCAAATGACTCGATTACTCTGTAGTCGAACAAATACATGCCAGTACTGGACCATACTAATTTCGCNAACGAAGACAATCAAATGACTCGATTACTCTGTAGTCGAACAAATACATGCCAGTACTGGACCATACTAATTTCGCTGCCACAAAAAATTATGTAATTATATTCATGAGGTTGGTCCTTGTAACCAAATGCACGAGATGTTGATTTGACTCTACCATGATATTTGTTAACCAAAACGATTAGTTGAACGTAGTTGTAAACTAGTTGTATGTACAATATGCATATCGATTTTGTTGGAACAACTAAATGATTACTCGGCTTAACAAATTACTTTCTAAATTAGTTAGGAACGAATGCGGATGTTTATAGCAAACATCAGATTTGTTGAGTGAACAAAATATTGTTCACTGTAGAGAAGTACTTTTAAAGAAAATGTATTACTTATGTGCAACAAAATCTTTCTCTCGGTGTACATGCGGCAGCACTTCCTGAAAAGAACGTACTCTGCGTTTTCTTACACTTTAGCGAAACCATTTAGTCATAAGCGACCTTGCTCAAATGCAATGTAGCTGCTTGCGCAATGACACAATGGCAAAAAATCAGTGAAACAACATAGACAGGGAGCGAATCGCTCTAACAATGATCATTCTGTAAAACAGTTTAAGTCCCGCCGATTTACCTATCTTCCAAGCTTTCATTACAGTAAGTACGCTAAACTACCTTCACGCCGTCCACTTCGATACCTGACTGGATAATTGTCAAACTAGAAGACAAATACGCCTGGAGTGAGTGTGTTTGGGGGATGGCGTGGGAGGGGAGGGGGGTAATTTTGATGTTCCTTTTATCACCCCTACCCTTAGTCCATCGTCCGTAAACTCTGTATCGTCTGATCCGTTTTGCAGGTGGTTAAAAANCCTTTTATCACCCCTACCCTTAGTCCATCGTCCGTAAACTCTGTATCGTCTGATCCGTTTTGCAGGTGGTTAAAATAAAGAGGTCTGTACTTCGGACGTAAGAGAAGTCAATTTCACATAGTGCTAAACTCGTTCTATTCATTGTCACTCTGCCTCAAACCGAAAACTGAAAAATACATTAATATTTATTTGCAGTGTTTTAAAGTTACGTAATTTGACCCCGTAAATAGCAACCTATAAAAATACGCAATTTTATTTCGTATTGCTTAAACGATAATACATTTGAGCCAATTTTGCTATCTAGCTAAAGTTTCTGACGNCCTTTTATCACCCCTACCCTTAGTCCATCGTCCGTAAACTCTGTATCGTCTGATCCGTTTTGCAGGTGGTTAAAAATAAAGAGGTCTGTACTTTGGACGTAAGAGAAGTCAATTTCACATAGTGCTAAACTCGTTCTATTCATTGTAACTCTGCCTCAAACCGAAAACTGAAAAATACATTAATATGTATTTGCAGTGTTTTAAAGTTACGTAATTTGACCCCGTAAATAGCAACCTATAAAATTACGCAATTTTATTTCGTATTGCTTAAACGATAATACATTTGAGCCAATTTTGCTATCTAGCTAAAGTTTCTGACGNTACGCAATTTTATTTCGTATTGCTTAAACGATAATACATTTGAGCCAATTTTGCTATCTAGCTAAAGTTTCTGACGTGAATAAGTCTTTAAAATCAGACAGACACATGGAGGACCAGGTCGGAAACGGCGATGTGACGTTTGCAGGGTGATCCCTTCCATTATGACGTCATGACAAACTGAACTATTGAAATAAAAGTGGCCTTGTTCGATCGGGTATACGAATACGGAGTGAGCCTGGCCTTGAGCGACACCGCGCATGCGCGCGACGCGGCAAATTTGGACGTGGGTGAAAAATTTCCGGCTAGTATATCTCGTGACTTCGATTTGCTAGCGCGCTGATTTTGGTGCCAAATGAACGATATCGTCTAGATTTAAGACATAAAAAGTCAAGTATCGATTTCGTTAAAGGCTGTTTACGGTAAAGTGAGCACTTTAGAACTCAACCTTTGAAAAATGTTTCTGTCCCTACCTGCATACATTTTAACAGGCGCACTGAGTGGCATGCGTCCAGTAAAGTTGGCAACAATGGAGGGAAAATAGTTCAATGTCGTAGCATTGAACTTAAAGTATTAGGTAACAATTTTGAAAATTGAAATAATATATTATGTTTTTATTATGAGTCTAATAGTAATAATAATTATATTTTTTAAATATTTAATTTTCTAATAATTTATAGTTTTACTTTACGGATGCATGAATAAAGTGACAACGTGATGGCAATGCAAATTTTAAATATGGTGGAAGAATGCACAACGTTCATACACGTAGATCTTAAGCACGGCTTTCAAAAGTGCCCAGTTTACCGTGACCAGCCTATACATTCAGTTTATTCCCGTATCTGGAAGAAAATATTAGCAGTTAACGCAGGCGTATTTACGTAAAACCCATTGCCACACCCCGGTATGTCTCACGCTCCCTCGGATGTGTCTGGTTAAGACAGAGATAAGTAAAACTGCTGAACTCACGAATTCTCTACTGTGTCTGGCCAACGAGTTCAAATAAATCATGCTTCTTGGACAGATTTATTTAATAACCTCTGCACTGAAAGAAATTTGTCGAAGGTTAGAAATGGGTGGGGAGGTGGGGGCGTTCACTTCGGCAGCTCCGACGAGGGTAACACAACCACTGCGGCAAATACCGACTACCCTGTGGAAACATTGCATTCGTTAAATGTTTTAAGAATACATGTATTTTAAATGGATTTTCTTCTCAAGATAAGATGTTTTGCAACTGTTGTACCTGTTGCAATAATGATTTCAGTAAGATGAATGCTTTCAGACAATCGTCAAGCTTTATTGAACATACGCGTCATGCAATTGCTTAACCAGCTCCATCTTCCAAGCGCCATATTCTGACAGCATGTTTTCACAACCTCGGCGATAGAATTTATCAGAGGCGTATTTTAGCAGTTTACCAAGAAAAAAATATTTCTTTGACACTTCCAGTGCTTCTCTGTTCTTTACCCTCCAAGTCAAGCACAGTTTAACCACATGCACTTGAAATTCACGTTTATTTAGTGTGCGAGCCTTTCACAAGTCGCCATAACCCAATGTTCGACATCTGTTTGTAAACAATTTGTTTATCAGCACTTGAGCAAATTGTTCTTTCCTTCAGCGTGTATGGCATGAGCCACTTACACTACCTTCAACTTGCGTTTATTTATATGCAGGCTAACAACTTGCTAATGGACAGTCAGTTACATTTTAACAGACAAAAATAACAAAACGATACAGATTTTCGTTTGATTAACGAGGTTTAAATGCCGGTGGACTGAAAGAAAACACATATTTTAGAAACATGCAGGGAAATATCACTAATAATTCTATACTACATTTAAACTTCACACACACCCCCCCCCCCCNCATAGGGCGCTTTTAAGGTTCATGTTAATACGTTGTGAATTAAAAACAGTGATGAGATTATTTTAATTGGTATAAATGTTGACTAGGCCTATTGAATGGTTGCTTCATAACTAGTTACGTATTAAAAATCAGTGGTGCTTTTCAGGTTTCGCAGTGTTTATATGCGGCAGCCCAACGAACAGTTGAGAATTTTCTCAATTTTCTGTTTAGAAACAGTTAACTAGACTCACAGAGTTAAGTCTATGTAACCATAGCAACTTCTTCACAGCAGAATGTAAACCATCACTGACACCAAATATTCCCATGACATAAAACTCTAACAAAGAAGTAGGCGACCACTGTTTGGCTTCAAGGTCAGCGCGTCATAAAAAAACTTTTGCGAGTTCCAGCTTCAAAAGAAATCAACTGTCCATTTGCCTAACTGTGGAGGTACGTAACTTGATATAGATGGGTTCAACTTGGTATCACATATGCACATAACTAAAAGCGGTTCATGGTAAAGGAGCACTTTTGAAACCAATATCGTATGCTGCAGTTCACACCGGCATTCAGCTGAAGTGTGTTTCTTATTTCGTACACATAATTCTGCGAATTACGAACACACATATTTTCTTTACTACAAATTCAACGGTTTCACTTGAATGACGGATGAATAAAGTGAGACGGATCACGGTAATGTTAGTTGTACATATAGCAGAAGGATACAAAATTAGAAGTGAAAGTAGACCATAAGGAGAGATTTTAAAAGTGCTCAATTAATTAACCGCGAACAGCGTACAATTTGGTTTACTGTTTCCGAATATTCCTACAGAATTGGGGGAAATGAATAGTGCTATAAACAACCCCCCATCCCTTCATTATGGCAATTAAAAATTGCCCACACGCTGGTAACACTTCCTTGGGAAAATTAAAATACACGTGGGAAGGGATAAGGTAAAAGCAAGGAAAGCACAGTGAGCGGTGGTGATGTGTTTGTTCACCGAGTGTGGTGTAGCAGGAGGAAGGATGGCGTGGGCGTTAAGGGTGTGTCGGCATCGCTCGCAACTCGCTCAACATCTTGACGCTTGCTCTTATATGAGGGGAATGCACGTCCTGCTGTCTTGCCGTCGTCGCTTCACCCTTTGCCTTTCTCCCGATCTCATTTCCCCTACGCCGCCCTAAT
>NQII01000234.1:1426265-1445930 GCA_002778355.1 Clitarchus hookeri
TGTTTGACAGAGCGCGCGCAACCCGGCTCGGGTTCGGGTCTGGCGACTTGCGCCGCCGTGTGTCGAACGCCACACTTCCTACAGTTATTCTGGGGTTCCGCGACACCAACCAGGGGGCGACACTGTCGCCACGCCACGTTGCGTCCGCTCACCTCACGCGCCTGCGCTTTGCAAGTCGTCCAACTAAACTCTGTTTTGCTGTCCCGAATAGCTCGCTGGAAATTCTTGTAATACGAACAATGCCTGGAAATGTGTATTCTATAGTCGCCCGGTGTGTGTGTGTTTCTATTTTCATAAGAAAATGCATCGTATATGCAGTAAGTATTATGTATTTAAAACGTAGTGTTAGGCGCCCAAGATTGTTCTGGAGGCTTGGAATAGCCTACACAATGGTCGGGGGCCTGTTGCCTGCTGATATTTGTGGGTGGAACGAGCTGTAGTCAGGGAAAACAATAGGGGCATATTTTAACCATATATATATTTTTTAAAGAACTCAATACTCCGTTACTTAAAATTAATGGGCAGTTTGTATACAAGATCTTCACAACCTTAGTATTTTAGCCCATATTTTTCTGTAAGTCGCCACGAAATAGTTATTCGTAGCTCAAGAGCCCGTGCTGTGAATCAACTTTATTTATACATTTTGCAACTAGGGAGCTTTACTATGTAAGCTCGAGTTTAAAATACATCGTAAAATATTACGGTAATAATTTTTACGTTTTTTTTTTTTTTACTTTTCTCACAAAATGACGGCCTTATAAAATTTTTCAATTGGAGTGGTACTTACCTGTTTTAACCAACAATCGTATGATTCATGAAGAAACTACTTAAGAAAAACATTGACAAGTAGAAATGAAACTCGCCTTATTCTTCTATAGTGAGAAATATCAATTACTCTAATTAACATTATGTGTAACCAGTATCTTAGTTAGAGTATGGTCTATCAATTGCCACCAAAGTAGGTAGTTGTGCCTGTTAAGAAACACAACTCTTATATTTTTAAATTTTCACTCATGCCGAACGCTATTTTTAAAATACACTACTTCTAGAATTCATATCTGTGCCACCGGTTAAAACGATTTAAGCTAAACTTCGCACACCTTCGGGAATAATGGAGACAGAAAGAGAGAGAAAGAGAGAGAGAGAGAGAGAGAGAGAGAGAGAGAAATTTCGGCTGTCTTGAGAGTTGAAAAATAGTAAGTACTATATTATGGCTGAGTCTTTTATAATTTTATTGGAAATCACCTGATGTCACAAAAATGACATATTGTAGATCAAGGTGTTGATGAAGTCTTCATTTCTCCTCAGACAGGTATTTCAACAGCGTGTAGATTTAATTGTTAGGTTACAAGTCATGTTTATAAGATCATCAAATTAGTGATACCTAAGGCATTGCAGTGTTCAAGTAAGACCCGGTGCTGCATACAACGCACCGCCGAACAGTCCAAGAAGTGTTGAGCAAAGACACGAACCTGTGTTTTACACCCACTTCCAGCAAAGAACTCACATTCACTCCGGTGCAATAGTTGAGGTTTTCAAATAACGAGCTAAACTGCTGGTGCCAGTAACACAACACTCCAGCCTGTAAAAAAGCTGCTGCATTATCTTGTGCGTAGAGACGGGAAAAATTCGCGAGTTCGATGACCTGCAGGCTAGTCTCTATAGTCTTATGTACAAATATGCCGATGTCGACTGTGCGTTGGTTGTCTGCTGTCACAGTGAAAGGAAACGATTGGACCAGCGTTCTCCAGGAGGTGTCAAACACCATGTAGACCAATGGATTAAGTTATATAAACACACGTGTTTGTAATTCTAGCTTGTCGCAAAATGAATCCGTGAATTTTTCAGGTGTCTACTTATGTGAGGGACTCGAGTTGCATGGAGACCAGTTATTTCATTTGCGGATCTTATATAAGGTTAGAGGGTAATTTTATGAAACGTTCTGCGTTAAGGGAAATTTCAAATTGTTTTCTAAATATAGTTACACAAAAGTAAAATTTTTTTTCGAGGCAGGGATTCGGACAGAAAAATTATCTACTAGCGAAACAACGTAACCACTCATCATATTTCATAGGACATATATTTTCAATGATAAATTTTTATTTACGTAGTGGTAGTGCGTATTTTACCATTTCCCTTTCTCAGTAAAGAATTTGGTTTCCTGGTGCTGGATAAAGCTTAATGAAAACCACAATCTCAGTGTTTACACAGACGCATTGCTTCACATCGACACATTTTACTGCAAAAAACATACTAGTATAAAATAACGTATAATTATGAAATGACGTCCAAATATATTACAAACTGCTCACGGTCAACCCAGCACTTTTGACAGCCCTGCTAAGAATCTAATTTTCTTCTCATTTTTTTATCCTTCCTCTATATGTAAAATTAAATCAGTTTTTTTTTCATGCCTCATATAAACGAAAACGTGGAATTATTAGGGATGTATATTTGTCATTATAATGCAGATTCGTACTCTAATTGTACGAAACCAAAAACCACTGACGTCAGTTAAAATTTAAAATAATATATAAAATGAAGTCTTAATTCGCTTCCAACTTAACTTGGAGCCTGTGTGCTAGTGTAGGAAGCCCTAATGGGCAAATTTATTTTCAAATGTTGATTTCAAAAATGCCTACTTTACAGACACACCTACAGTACGGAAAGACTGCGGATATACCCTTAGTGATCTGAAGGAGGGGCTAATGTCCTTATTGCTCCCCACCAATTACTTTTTCCCCTTAATCCGCGACGGTCCTGCCCCTGTTTGATTTGCTCGTGCACGTTTTCTGAATCATTGTGCAGCACAGAGAAGTTCCGCATTTTCTAAACACGGAGGAAAGTCCCGTGTTCGCTCAACATCTGCCGTGTGTCTGTAAAAAAATAACACACTGCGGAGAGATTTTCGAAGCTCTTGGAGAGCCTGAGATGTTTTTTTTGGCACGCAGCCAACACTTTTGGCGGGGGAAGTTGAGATAGCACATACGTAACTATCTTGGGTTAACCAATTTTTTAATCACGTTTTCCGTGTACACCTAACGAACTACATGAAATTTGTTTGCATGACATGATTAATCCAATAATTAAAATAATTTATACTTGGCAGTTATCGCTATTGCCACCTCACTATAGAGCAGAAGGTAATTGAGTCAACAATATGCAATTTTATATATGGCCAAATGAGTACGTAACTGATGTTCTGAAATTATCTGCTCGGTTAAAAAAATGCTTTGGTTAATTTTATCATAGCTCTTGAAAAGCCACCTAATGTCCGCGTGGTCTAAAACGAATTTAGTCTCACTTGTGTGACCCATTACTGTAATCGGACCAATGGAGTTACGTTGTCTCGGGAAGAACAAAATTTGACTAATGATTATAACAGGGCTCACGAACAATTAATATTATAACTTAAAAGACTGCCTAACGCAATGCTGTATTGTAAAAGAATTTTGGTTCAGAAAAGACTTCCAAAACTTGTTGCGTTTATACTGCTTTGACCATTGGACTGTCGTTTGTCCTGAATGACAGAACCAGTACCAAACAATTAACTATGGGATGGTCCAATCACGTGGAATCACGTAAGAAGAGAAAGTGATTTCTCCCTGTGGCTGACCAATAAAGAAATAACGCAAACGCAAAAGTGTACGGAACTGCAAAGTCTAAACTTGCCGCCAGGTATAGGCTTTTTACGCTAAAGTGAGCACTTTTGAGGCCCTTTTTCCTTTCAGCTATATTTGATCATTTAACCACCGTATTGAAATAAAGTTTACCATGTAAGTAATAAACACAGAGTGCATATGCTACCGCACTAGGAGGTTAACCTTTAAGGCTAAAATGAAATATATTTATTGACTTATGTGAGGGTTTTCAAAAGAGCTCACTTTACCGTGAATAGCCTATGAGGATGCGAATTGTGTAGGTCTCTAGTTGTAGGTTGAAATCCGTAGCATAGAGCAGTAGACGGCTATAAACGTCCCTTACACATTGCGGCAAAGTAGACTCTCGAGGCACGCTCGAGGACTGTCGCGGCCCAGTCAATACGTCGCGGACTGCAAACGAAGCCGCGGGTTTCCCTAGTCTGTTTTTACCGACGACCAGCCACTTTCTACAGACGGCTCTCGCGTCCCCAATCCTCGCATTTCACCGTCCCTCTTTCCGAAATGTCCCACGAGGCGTTCCTTAAAAGAGCATCGTAACGGACACCGCCATAATTGGTTAACATCAGGAATCTCTCAAATGATGCCGGTACACCCCCCGACGTGTAACGAGTCTATCGATTTTTCTTAGTTAAATAACGCGATTGTCTTTAGTCATTGCTTATTTGTTATTTAATTATTTTTTATCATTCCTAATATCACACAAAATTGCTCATAGCTCAAATTCAATATTTTATACACACTTTTCACAAATTTACCAAACGAAATTTTTGTAACGTGCTATTGTGAGTTTTGATTCGTTACACATGTAGCCTAATGCTGTCTTATAAATATCCTAAATGCTGTATTCCTTTGTAGACAGCCTACGTATTTTGTTTACATATTACTGTAACGCGCTTATCATAGACTGATGTTATAGCAGAAGAATGCCGATTACATTAGTTCCTTAAATGTGCCCAGCTCAGTTGTGGTCGCACTGACTGGATGTTGTGGACGCAGAAGGGGCGTCCACAGAATTCGGAAGCAGGGCAGGTGTCCAGCGTTCAGCCCCACCTTGCTTCGGCCCGTTGACGAACAAGGTCGCCACAGCCGGCCATTTTACCTCTCCTATATTTAGGCACGAACACCAGAATAAATACGTTGTTTTTTTTTTACCGGGCGCACTAGTACCGACACATATATTTTCGAAACTATGGCTCATTTAAATGGGGCATCCTGTACGTCTCTGCGCCAATAAAACGTCGTTGGGTGACTTCGTCGTGTGTTATCCGATCGAAAGGGGAAATATAATGTGTCTCAAAAATTTCAACCAGCGAGTTACTGGACTGTCCGCAGTTACTCTTCACAGATGACTGTGAATTATAGCCTCCTGCTAAATTAATTTTGTGCATTTTTCGGCTTGTTCTTATATCAGGTGATTTTTCGCCAAAAAAATTTATGAGAGTTAGGCGCAGTTATTTGGAACAACACTGTACCAGTAAGGGTAAATTTGCACAACACCATTTAATTAAAACAAGATCTTTACATCTCCCCACTTGATATGTTCTTCATAGCTACCAGTTTTATTTATAACGAAGACAATCGTGTGCACAGTTTCTTCGAGCATTAATTGCCATTAATTAGGCACGTGGCACAAAGTTACATCGGCTGGCACAGAGCTACCACGGATGACTGTAGCTACTTTAAATGAGCCTATTGTGACAGTATTTTGTTTTATTGGCCAACGTCAGCATGAGTAGCCTTTACCTTTCTCTCTTAATAGTATTGCGATAATTTGCCAAAGGGGCGCCCTTATATCCATTTCATATGTTACGGGCGCCACCTACCTGGCGGTTGAACTGCTTTCTAATGTGTATTGAATCAGCTTTCTTTTTACGAAGCCACTAAACGTGTCTTCATTATACCGATGCACCAGGTGCAAATTTTACTTTCAATACATCATGCAAAGTACAGATATTTCCACGCCCTCCAACAAATGTAGCTAAAATCGGCTTTTCCACACTGCTGTATCTCATAATAAATACACTGGTTGGAAATATGCGAAACAATTATAGAGACGTGCACTGAACTTTGCTTCAGACATTCCAGCGATAAAATAGTAGGGTCACCGCTTGAAGTCCCATAGGTACACGCAGCACGACGAGAACACTGCACGCCAGTTCAGCGCACTGCGTATAGGAGTGACGGGGCACTAGTGACGCGTGTCAGTGTCGCCCTTATTGCTCGCTTGCATCTAAACCTCGAACGCGCTAAGAAGCTTAAAGAAGGCGATGCCCTTAAGATGGGCGGTTGAAAAGAATGGGAAATATAAAAGGAAGCTCTATAGTCCATTTGCCGTTACTTCAAACTTTTCTGAAACCCTGCTGAAGTTCTACTTTCAGGATATTCCTTCTTTCATGGAAACAAAGCTTCACCAAGTCTAGAATATTTCACCTAAGGGAAAACACACCGCATTCGTATGCACTCAGTGTAACAATATTTTGCATAAGAACTATTATTACTAAGCATTACCATCACGCCTATTTTGTTTATTTTATTCATATTCATTATAAATTTAATATTATAATTTATAAGTAACAGTTCAATGTAACAAAAAATTATGTTCATTTATCTTAAGAAGTGTAAAATGATTGTGATAGTTGCTTGTATATTTAGGAAACAAGCAAAAACGTCAGGCATAGGGTGATTTCTCAAAACGTGTGAAGAAACCGCGAATGGACTATAATATGGATTGTTAAGTAGCTAGAACTGACTTGGAGTCTTGTGGTAAACGTGAAATAAAGAGTGTATGAGTGGTCGAAATGGCGACTCTTGTCTAGTTGTATCGGCAAGATGCACGTCGTCGACGTCGCGACTGGTATTCAGCAGCTCGAACGTCGACCTCAGACGCACGCGAGTGAGCAAGGTTCACGGGAGGGGCATGAAAGGAGCGAGGTATAGGAGGCGGAGTTGTAATCTCGCGTGGCAGATGCTGAAAGTCGCAGGTGACGTGCGGTCTTGCTCCGGCGATTAGTTTTGGAGTGGTTATTGTGCGGCGTGAGGCGACAATGACGCGCGCGCGAGAAAGTGTCGCCCGCAGAACAAAGAGGCGCCGGACAGCGGCGCACCAACAAAATGTTTCGTTTCCTGGACGCGTCACTTGGCCGTCGTGCGCCGCCGCCTGGAAATAGTCCTCGCGCGTGGCGCTTGCGCACCAGTGCGAAGATCCAGCCGCGCTTGGGCCACCGCTCACATCCGCAACGTGACGCGCACACGCAGTCGGCGCTTCAAAGTTCACACACACAGCAGAGTCGAGATTGGAGATACCTGGGCGACTCTTAACATCCAGGTCTTGAGAGCCGATGAGGGTGAAGCGAGGTGAGTGCGGAGTAGCGCCGGAATTCAAGGGCGGGGGAAACTGGAGATCCCTGAGAAAATCTGCTGGCCAGCGGCATCGTCCGGCACGATTCCTAAGTGCGAAAATCCGAGAGCGAATCGAACCCGGTTCCCTTAGGTGGGAGGCGAGTAGTCTGACCACTACACTACCGCGGCCCCTCAGAGAGTACATAAGTAAGCCCTCCACAGAGATGAAATAGCGTGGCGGTTCTTTTGATGTGGACATAGCCATTCTCTACGAGGATCTGGGAGTGGGCCTTGCGTCCAATCGCGCACTACGTTCTGCGAAACATTCCATACGGGCTGGAATGTCAGCTGGCAAGTAGGATACCAGGCACCGATTGGCGAACGGCGTTTCGACATGTTGTTGCTAGTGACGCCATTTTTTGGCGTGTGCCACTGGAGTTCGCTGTATAACCGGCTGTTTTACCTCTGTAATATTACGTCATCTGCGGTTCAGATGTGCAGTTCACGAACATCTATTGAACACTTGAGACGTATCTTCAGCACATCCACACAAAAAACACCACAAAAACATACATTTAACAAAACTTTCAAACCAGAAGTTCTTCGGTGAGAAGACTTTGGGCAACAAGCAAGAAACACTGTGACTTGGCTAGAAACACGTGGTGTGTGGTGCTTGTACAGATTTATACGACTGTGAACGGCCCAAATATGAGCACAAAAATATATTGTTTTGTGGAATTTCAGTTTTTCTGGTACGAAATGACAATATTTTGGGATGCGCCCTGGGACATTTGCAGATTTACCTCACATAACTACCGTGAGGAAATTAAGGCAGGACAATCACACATTTTATCGAGAAAAGTGAATGCTTATGGCCTACATCATAATTATTTACAATGGAAGTTAAAAATATCAAAATAAAATTAACTATTTTATTATTTTCTCCCTGAATGCGAGCGTTTTTTTGCTGTCCACAACTGCATGAAATGTGGCCATGCATTTACCAGCACTTACCAACCCTTTCTTCAATAATTTATTCAATGTTTACCTTATTAACTAATCTAAAAGAAACCAGGTGTTGTGTAGTGCCCAGAGAATACGCAAAGAAAACAAACTTCTTAAATTCTCTGGCACAGTATTTAAAAACTGCGAGCTATAAAATTATGAATTTACCACATTCGCATCCACAATTACGTTAATGTTCATAATGCCAGTACATATATGAAAAGCGCAATGGGTTTTGTCAAAAACTGAAAATTGATTGCCGCAGACTTTGAAAATTTTAAAGGAACTGATGAAAATATGTCGGAGAATATCGTTTCTACTAATTCAAATTAGACATATTCGGTAGTTTCCGCAGTAATTTTATTTTATGTGCCGCTAATAAAATACTATCATCAATTTTAAAAAAAACAGAAGAAACCACGTTAGCAAATAACAAATATGCGCTAGCGAAGTGGCCTGTAACACACGATGGAANTCACTAATAAAATACTATCATCAATTTAAAAAAAACAGAAGAAACCACGTTAGCAAATAACAAATATGCGCTAGCGAAGTGGCCTGTAACACACGATGGAATGTTCCCTATAAACCGCTGATTGTACTTCCCATTGGTATAGCCATGGGGCCTAAAATACACAGCTTTGTGAATTATATGTTACAAATATTAAATTGAAAAATCGATTGCTTTTACTAAGCGCGCTAACTACCCAGACCCCAAACAGAGCGCAGAACTTCATTCGCATAGCTGCCATTTAAAAAATGTTCCATCATAGGCCTATTTTGAGCGGTATCTGTTTATGGATAGCGTTTATAAAATTGTTCACGTCCGAATACATTTCCGTTTCCTATTTACGTCTCTAATGTGTAATTTTTCAAACGAAAAAGTGCTAAGTCATGTTTCGGTAAGAAACTTCCGGTACAGGTTACTCAACATAGCATACGGGCGTGCAGCACACATTTGTCTTTATTATTACACTATGAAATTATAGGGTCACCCCTTTCAGTCTTGCTGAGGCGAGTCGACGAGAGAAATACTACACGTCAGTCGAGTGCCTTGCGCGTAACGTCGACCAGACATTCGATGCACGCACCTAGGCCAATGCCGTCCCTAGCGCTGCCACGCTTCTAGGACCCGGGCACGCTAAATACGCCCGGCCAGACGGCAAGCTTAGAAACCAATGTTGCAGTGCACTTGTTCACCTGGGAACTTCTTCCCGTCCGAAGCTGTGTAGTTGCACGTCACATGACTTCCCGAGGATGGCCACGAACCAGCCGCTGCACGGTGTGCTGGAGCTCGCCCACGACTGGACGTGTTAAGTGCACGCAGCAGTAAATAATAGCCACCGCGGAGCCACAGAACACTCGAGAACACAGAGGCCTATAACCTCAACTCCAGCAACACACGCCAGCAACATGTTGGAATGCCGTTCGCCAATTAGCGCCTGGTAGTCTACTCGCCAGTTGGCAGTCCAGCTAATAGGGAACATTTTGCAACACGCGGTAGCCAATTAGGGGGCCGCAGTGGTGTAGTGGTCAGACTACTCGCCTCCCACCTAGGCGAACCGGGTTCGATTCCCAGTGGGGTGGCTCCCGCATTTTCGCATGTGGGAATCGTGAAGGACGATGCCGCTAGTCAGGGGGGTTTTCTCGGGGATCTCCCGTTTCCCCCACTCTTGCATACAGGCGCTGCTTCATACTCACCTCGCTAACCCTTATCGGCTCTCAAGACCTCGATGTTAAGAGCTGTCGAAATATATATATAATCACATACTCCAGTAGGCAATCAGATGCCTGTTCCCAGAGCCTCGTGCAGCCAATCAATACATGGATACGCCATAATCAAAGGAAACGCTACACAATTTCTTCTCTGTATAATACATAGATATACTCTGTGGCGGAGCTCCAGGGCAGGTCATATCACAGAAGGCAATGGCGTGGCGGTACCATTGGAGTAGGCGCGCCCATTCGCTGAATAACTACACGAGGCACCCATTGAACACGTGCTGTGACGTCAGGTGCATAACTACGTTTCACTGGCTGATGCATAAACCAGGAAACAACCAATATGTACAGCAAGGAGCAAGCCATTGTTTTCTATCGATAAGTTTACTTCGTTCATCGACTCTTCTAAGTTTATAAAAGTACTGTTGTGAGTGGTGCATCAGTTTTTACCAATACAATTTTATTAAAGCACGTAGAAGTCTGTAGCCCAACTGAGTTACATTTTTATATAAATAAATGTAAGAAACGTTTGTTGTTAATAAATACATAATATCTCTAATAAAAATAGTCAATAAGTGAAAATCAGTTCAGCACTGCTAATACCACATACTGAGCAACCACGTCACATTGACTGAACGAACGAATCTTAAACTATAATCCTAATTATCTCACATGTAATTTTTTTAAATCTTTTAAATTAACTTAGGATAAACTCCAACAATGTACTCCAACGCTTATGTATAGATTCGGGGGGAAAAATCACTTGCATAAAAAGAAGAAACTGAATCACGTTGGATACATAGAATTTTAGTGAAACTTCTTGTACCAAACTGAAGTTGGTAATAAAATTGAAAGAACGGTTTTACTTAATTTTTCTTAGGAAAGCGCGTGTGATATTTAAAACGTGAGATACGACAAAAGCCGGTCGTTTGCTCGTGTCTCCACTAATTAATACACGCGCGATACGATGGGAGCTCGTGCAGTTTTTCCCTCCCTCGCCGTAAACAGCACAGCTGATAGGGCGAGGTCGGGGGAAGCTGACCCCCTCTCTCTCCTTATTTTTTCCCGGTCAGATACACTCTGTGACAGTGAAACAGTGAGCTAGTGATCCACTGGGGGGTGATTTTCGAACCCTCTGGTTTTTTTTATCGTGCCTCCCTTTCCCCCCTCCCCCCTGGCAGCGGCGCGGCAGGGGCGCCATCCCCCAACGGTCGCGAGACAACGGGAGCTCGGCGTGGCTCGGGCACGCCGAGCTCGCGGCACGGAGAGCGTCCCCAGCTCCCCCTTCACCATGCGCCGGGACGTATCCTCCAGGACGAGTCTCCGCGATAAGGTGCTGCTCCCGCCTCGCCCGCCTTGCTTTGCACACCCGCCCATTGCTGATGTAGTCTTTCGCGGTATCTTCACGATTTTCAAATCAAACCTTTGAAAAATCACCCCATCTACGGCGGGTTTGGTTTACATGCATCACAAGTATGTCATATTTCTTTTAACATAAACGTATCTTCATTTTTTTTATTAAATTGAAGTTTTACTTATATTTTATTTATAACACATAATTAATGTTAAAACAGGGATACGATAGGTATGTTGGTAATTTATAGCAAGAAATAGTTCTTATGCAAAGTATTATTACGCTTAGTGCAAAGGAATGCGGTGTATTGTCCCTTTGTTGTAATTTTTAAAATACTTGGTCAAGCTTTGCTTGTATTAGGTGGAGGAATATCCTGGAAATAGAACTTTAGCAGGGCTTCAGAATAGTTGGCAGTAACCGTGAATGGGCTATATATGCTGTTCACGGTTAAGTGAGCACTTTCGAAATCAACCNCCCCATCTACGGCGGGTTTGGTTTACATGCATCACAAGTATGTCATATTTCTTTTAACATAAACGTATCTTAATTTTTTTTTTATTAAATTGAAGTTTTACTTATATTTTATTTATAACACATAATTAATGTGGAAACAGGGAGAAGATAGGTATGTCGGTAATTTATAGCAAGAAATAGTTCTTATGCAAAGTATTATTACGCTTAGTGCAAAGGAATGCGGTGCATTGTCCCTTTGTTGTAATTTTCCATACTTGGTCAAGCTTTGCTTGTATTAGGTGGAGGAATATCCTGGAAATAGAACTTTAGCAGGACTTCAGAATAGTTGGCAGTAACCGTGAATGGGCTATATATGCTGTTCACGGTTAAGTGAGCACTTTCGAAATCAACCCATGAAAAATGTCACTGTGCCCCTACTTGCATATATTTTAAAGGGCACTCTGACTTACATGCGCCCGGTGAAGTTAGTAACGACGGAGAAAAGTAGTTCCATGTCTTAACGTTGGATTAAAGTTGCTAGGAAAACATTTGAGAATACTCAAATTATTAGTTTTACTTTCGTTATTTTTATTGCACATGACTGTAAGAATTGGCAAAGTTGTAAAATATTTACTTTTCCAATAATTTCGCAGTTTTACTTGACTGACTCATAAATAAAGTGATCAAGCCCATGGCTATACTAATTTTACATATGGCGGAAGTATACAGAATGTGCATACAAGTAGATCTCAAGCAGGGCTTTCAAAAGTCTCGCTTTACCGTGAATAGCCTATACCAACATTTCACCTCTCTGTGCTCTTCACAACTCATTTTTAAGCTAGAACTAGGTATTTATTCCTTACTGATATACCTATCATTATATTGATATTTTTGGTTTTTCATTGTACGTAGTTTATTTCTACATAAATCTGTCCTTTAGTAATAAGTCCTGATTTATTTATCATTAAGTGCGCAGGATGTCAATTTACTACAACTTATCTGAATAAACTTCGCCATTTAACAAAGGCATATACAAAAATAAATAGAAGTATATAGAGTGGCTGCATTGCACCCAACNTCTTATACCAACATTTCACCTCTCTGTGCTCTTCACAACTCATTTTTAAGCTAGAACTAGGTATTTATTCCTTACTGATATACCTATCATTATATTGATATTTTTGGTTTTTCATTGTACGTAGTTTATTTCTACATAAATCTGTCCTTTCGTAATAAGTCCTGATTTATTTATCATTAAGTGCGCAGGATGTCAATTTACTACAACTTATCTGAATAAACTTCGCCATTTAACAAAGGCATATACAAAAATAAATAGAAGTATATAGAGTGGCTGCATTACACCCAACCACAGAGTACTTAAGAATACAGAGATGAAACAGCGACCTATACCGCAAACACTGACTAAAATACTAATGGTAAAGTTGGCAGCGAATAACGAAAAGTATTCCTACGTTTTAACGTCGTATTAACAGTGCGATGATGAAATTTGTGGTCGCTTGAACTTACACCATTTAGTTTGTGTTTGTTTCAAGCATATAATAACAATAATTGGCGTATTATTGACATATTTATTATTGTGAAAAATTAACAATCAATCATCATGGACACATGAATAAAGTGAGTGAACCCATGGTAATGTAAATTTTACGTGTGGCGGAGAACTAGTCTTTAAGCAGGTCTTCCAAAAGTGCTCAATTAACTGCGAACAGCCTATAGCCAGTTTTACCCCAGACCAGGTCTCAAGGGACTCCGGATTCCGTTCTCGATTTCTTGCAAGTATTTTGTATCACTTCGGAGCTCGCCAGGACGTGTCTTATAACCTGCTATTCAGTTATAAAACCTACTGAAATATACAACTGCATTAACTGCAGCTTTTTCGCAAATGAAGACGCGAAACTTAACATTCACTAGTTGTAATTATTCCACACGTAACGTTTACAAGCTCTGCGCGCTCGACTAACGAATTTTATGTTCAGTGGTTGCCCTTCTCCACTTAAACTACAGTAGTTTCGTCTTCAACTTGGCCACACGAAAAGCGTGTACTGACGAGTCAAATCAACATTTACTGTTTATTCAGTTTGATGTCTTATAATAGCGGGAGAAGCGAAAAATGGCAGGATCTTTAACGGGATATATTGTGGAAAAAGTTTCTCATAAAATTTGAAGCCAATGAACGCACTGAAGAAGCTGACGTTTACAGAGGAATGTAATGTCAGGCCGACACATCACGACACTTAATGCAAACAAANGCATTAACTGCAGCTTTTTCGCAAATGAAGACGCTAAACTTAACATTCACTAGTTGTAATTATTCCACACGTAACGTTTACAAGCTCTGCGCGCTCGACTAACGAATTTTATGTTCAGTGGTTGCCCTTCTCCACTTAAACTACAGTAGTTCCGTCTTCAACTTGGCCACACGAAAAGCGTGTACTGACGAGTCAAATCAACATTTACTGTTTATTCAGTTTGATGTCTTATAATAGCGGGAGAAGCGAAAAATGGCAGGATCTTTAACGGGATATATTGTGGAAAAAGTTTTTCATAAAACATGAAGCCAACGAACGCACTGAAGAAGCTGACGTTTACAGAGGAATGTAATGTCAGGCCGACACATCACGACACTTAATGCAAACAAACTGAGCATCGTGGCTTTCACAGCTGCCAGATGTTTCAAGACAGATATTTCTGCAATCATAAATTCGTTGTTGTTGAGAGATTTGAGTGACTTATAACAACAAGGTCTTGAGAGCCGATGAGGGTGAAATGAGGTGAGAATGGAGCAGCGCCGGAATGCAAGGGCGGGGGAAACGGGTGATCCCCGAGAAAACCCGCAACCAGCGGCATCGTCCCCTACGATGCCCACTTGCGAGGACGAGGATTGAACCCTGTTCGTCTTGGTGAGAGGCGAGCAGTCTAACCGCTCGTTAGTCTTGGTACTGTTTAACAACTACTTAAGTTTCAGACAAGAGTTCACACATTTAATACAGGCCTACATTTTAATATAGTCACGGAGTGACAGTTCATGTGACTCCCTGCAGTACTCGTCAGTGAGGAAGACGCATTAGAGAACAACAGAGTCGATACACGCATGACGTCCGCTGCCGATGTATGAAAAACAGTTTTAAAACTGCAGTGCAAATGTTGGTAGACGTAGTTGCCCGCGATACTGGCCAGCGAAGGCGCACCTCGATACCGACGATAGATNCACACATTTAATACAGGCCTACATTTTAATATAGTCACGGAGTGACAGTTCATGTGACTCCCTGCAGTACTCGTCAGTGAGGAAGACGCATTAGAGAACAACAAAGTCGATACACGCATGACGTCCGCTGCCGATGTATGAAAAACAGTTTTAAAACTGCAGTGCAAATGTTGGTAGACGTAGTTGCCCGCGATACTGGCCAGCGAAGGCGCACCTCGATACCGACGATAGATACGGGCTTAGCTTTGCTGTGCGCTCGCGGCAGATGTAACGTTTTCCCATGGAGCGATTTCTCGTTTTCTCCGGCATGTGCACATCGCTCTATAGCGTAACCCTTTCACCGTAGTTTCAACGTGGGAAGCAAGAACAAACGGGTTCCCCTGTCGGATTGGTAAACGAGCCACCCAAATAGTCCCGCGTTACGGAATCCTAAACCGTAGTTATTAGGCTAAGCTATAAAACACTAATGCATACGGGTAACAAATATTTTATTATTACATTGCTTGGTACCTCTTGCTGCTTGCATACGGTCACCCCGAGGGACCGCATAAGCACAGCATACTCAAGAACACATAAGTGAAACCGCACCTCGTACCTAGAANGCATACTCAAGAACACATAAGTGAAACCGCACCTCGTACCTAGAACTCCAGCAACATGGCGTAACGCCGTTTGCAATTTCAGCGTTTGGCAGCTTACTTGCCAGGCGGAAGCTTATCCAATAGCCTTCTCGCTCTATCTTCACACTTTTTGGATCAAAGCTTTGAAAAAATCATCCCGTGTGTGATGTGTTTGGCTATTCCCTAAATATGGCATTGGGTTAACACAAAAGAATCTTATTTTTTGTTGAATTAAACTTTTTACTTACATTTGCTCTACAAATTTCAATGTTTCATTTATAATTAATTATAAATTAAAACAGAGACAAAATAGGTGTGTTGGTAATGCCTAGTAAGAAATAGTTCTCTTGCCAAATAATATGAAACTTGAGTGCGCACAAATACGGTCCGTTGTCCCTTTTCGTGTTATTTTATAGACTTAGGTAAGCTTTGTTTGCATCAGACGGAGGAATAGTCTGAAAGAATATCTTCATCAGGGCAACTTGGGAGTAACCATGTGATATTTCGCAGCACACGATAGCCAATCAGAAGAAAGGCCTGCTTCCAGAGCCTCGCGCAGCTAATCAGGAACCATCCCGCAATTTCATGTCTGTGATCGTATACATTGTATGCGAGCTGCTATGAGCACACGTTTACATTTCCAAATGGTGAACGTTTCACATATTTCTACAGTTGGATCATCCGTTATTATGGTCACACTTGAGAAATTTGTGTAAACTACAAACTTCCAAAAATTGGATCGAACATTTCAATACCTGGTTAAAAGTAATAATGGCTATTTATCAAGGCAGCAGTCAATGCAGCTGAGGCTGGGGTATAAGTACAAAGAAACCTGGAACGTAACCCACATTATATTGAAATCTCACTTTTTTCTGCTCCTAATCATGACTGTAATCAGCGCATTTTTAAATATATTGATTAGAGAACATAAGATTACACCTGACAGAAAACATTTTATACCAGAGACCAAAAGTGTTAACGAGTTCACTGACCTAGAGAAAGACTATACCTACCCTACAGTCCCTTATGTACTTCAGCGAGTTGTCAGTATTATACAGCTACTTTCTTTACATTAAACAGATTCCCGTTACACCAGTCCCGGATCTAGCTGTTTTAAACTCGTCGTCTTGTAATTTTCGATCTGGCACATCTCGCTTTGTATAGGTGGCAGTTTCTTGTTTAACAATCGTCACAGTTTGTCGATACATTCATACCTAAAATACTTTTACATATAATTATACATACGTGTATTTAAAAAGCCTACTTAAATATTTCCTGAATACCGACATTTTTGTGACAGCGCTGATAGTTTAAAAGAAAATAATACAATTAATGGAAACTTGTTCTGGCAGTTTCTTGTCACTTAAAATATTTACTGTAATCAACGTGGGCAATTAATTATTTCAGAATAAGTTTAATAGGAACTCCCGTGAACATTTTATGCTTAAAACCTATCTGAAAGTGATTTGGCAATATTTTACTTAATAAATTCGTCGAGGTTTTAAGTTAGGTTAGATAAAAAATGCAAAAAAAAAAAACAAAGTTACGATGTTATTATTATTGTATACTAATATATATTTGCCGCTTTTTCCCTGGCACTTCGAACGGCGCTTAAAAATGTGGGGTGCACTTGAGAAACTGTCATATCCTATTGCCAAACGAGCTAACCTTCAAGGTCTCTTATTTTTGTACCATAAGTTTTCAACACGTTCGAACATACACAATTATTATTGTGCCCCTACTTAGAATGACACTAGAATATAAAACTGAAGGTTTCTGCTACTACAGCCACAAGGATGAACACAAAAACTTAAAATGTACATTTACGGTGAGTCAGTAAGTTAGATACACATTTGTGACGCTCTTAAGAGGCCCGCCTGCCTGGAGCTTTTTTGCTCGTTTGAAGCCGAGGAGCGTGGGAGCTATAAGGGCTACACTGGCGCGTGCTACAAGTGCGCCATCGCCACTACGCACACGGCTCTGAAGTCTGGCGTGCAGTGTTCTAGTCGTGCTGCGTGTACCTCTAGGACTTTAAGCGGGAACCCTATAATTGGTGGAAAGACTGTAGCAATATTCATTGCATGTCCCTATAGAGTACTTTTGTGTGTATATAACGTGTATATTTTGAGATACGGCGCTTTGAAAATGCCGCTTTTAACCATGTTGGATGCTCCGCAATTGTATTAAATAATTATCGACAGGCATAGTCTGAAGTGTATGTTCTTTTCGTAGTTCAACACATTAGACGCACGTTTTATAGTATTGTAAAAAAAAAGCTGGATTTCAAACACACTGCGACGCAGTTCGAGCACCAGGCAGGCGGTGAAAAACTTACAATGTGCCTTCCTTATTATTGAAAGTAGAAATGAAGTTGGTTTAACAAAGCGAGCTCATGGCACGCACTGGTGAGGTTATGCGAGGCAACAGTCAAACGGGAACAGGTTCCAAACACAGGATGCGCTGGGGAAAGCGAACTGGTAAGCTATTCCTCGGTGCCTAGTCGGTTGATGTACGCCGCCCACCCCCGACAGCCCCGTGTGGCACCACACCTGCTCTAACATTTCCTCTAACCTCCCCCTTCCCCCTGGGGTTCCAGACACGACACGTGTTGTGTGCCCGTCTTCCTGTCGGATCACGTGAGCTGCCCGCCCGCTCCACCGTAGACGGCGTCGTCTTCTGCGCATGCCAACCACCGCCGGACATCGCCAACACTCTACAGTCGTGGTTCCCGGTTTCTTCACACATTTTGAATCAAACAAATGAAAAATCCGCCAATCACAAGCGTATTATACTTCTGTTAAAATAACAGCCTTATTGTTCATTACCTACATTTAACTATTACATACATTCTATGTATAAATTATCATATTAAATTTATTATTTATACGAATAGAGATAGAGAGAAAATAGATAGGCTTATGTTGGTAATGTCTGGTTAGAAATAGTTCTTATGCGAAATATTATTAAAGTGAGTGCGCATGGATTGTCCCTTAAGTGTAATTTTCTAGACTCAGTTAATCTTTGTTTGCATGAGGCTGAGGAATATCCTGGAAGAAGAACTTTAGCAGGGCTTCAGAAAATTTGGAAGTAACCATGAATGGACTATAAGCAAGTAAAAGCTTTGAAATATTCGAACTCTTTTTTTTTGTTTGAATGCAGCTAGAATACATTTAAATTAGACAAAGTGTTTTATTCATATAAACGGGTGGGTCTGTTGGAAATTCTAATGTAAATAACCACGTCCATCGCTGTTGGCCATGTGCCGGACGAGTCAACGCTGTGGACATGAGCAAAATACGAAAATAGGTCTACCTCATCATTAGTGCATGTATCCCACTGCCAGATTACTTTGGCTAAATGCTCATCCCACCACGTGGATTTATAATGTAATGACGTGTTCCATCGTCTGGTATACTGCAATTTTCATCCATCGAAACTTACAAGATACTGAGTTACCAAATACGATGTCAACCAATACACCACCATGTTTGTTTTAATCTTAAAAAGCATGCACGAAACTGCAAGATTAACTGTTTTTTTTATATTTTGTCCATTAATCATAACGAATGTTTTAACTGTAAATTAGAAAGGACATTTCCAAATTCACATATTAATTGTAAGAATTACTTTCCGTTAAAAATATTAGTCCTGCATCTGTGAATTTCCTATATAACAGCATCTCGGGAAATCCCGGGGTTGTTCTGTTAAAAAAAAATATATATTTTATTTAAATCACTGGCGTTTCCGAAATTTATATTCAGCGTTTCAGTTAAGACCTCACAGGTGTCATGAGCCATTAGAGAAATGGTCTTCGCAATTCATCACAGTCACAACTAGTGTCTTTTGTTATGACACAAATGTACGTCCGACACTAACTTGAATGTGTTCTAGTTCTGGGTTTGAGGAAGTGTACAAACACCTTGTGACGGCCTCCGCACATCAAAATTCGCATATGTTCGCCTCGCCTTGGATTGCTGTTTCTACACGAGGTGCGATGGGGCCCGCTCAACTGACCATCTCGCTACTGTTGCCAGCATGAGTGCTGGACGGCAAATGGCTCGTGGCGCGCTTGTGTGCTGCTTCGAAGCTTCGTATGCTGCCCCTTCCCACCCCTGCGCGTCACCATGGCAACGTGATGCCGGCCAGACATGACGTCACCAGGGGGCGTTTCCGCCCCGTGAATGTTGGAAATTGTTCGAGAAGACGACGAGAAAATTGTATAAAAGGCTTTTGTTCTCCCCTGCTCAGGGAGACAGGCCAGGGATTTTATTAGGGAAGGAA
>NQII01000234.1:1446148-1505316 GCA_002778355.1 Clitarchus hookeri
CTTGAAAAACGTACATCTTCCTGAGGAAACAGAGACGGAGTCCTATTTGCATGTGTCGGTTGAAACCGTCACAGCCTTAAGGCTCCCGCCTACCTGGAGCTTTTTTCCGCGTTTGAGGCCGAGAAGTGTGGGAGCGATAAGGGCGATACTGCCACGTGCATCAAGTGCGCCATCACCGCTAAGAGCAAGCCTCTGAACTGGCGTGCAGTGTTCTCGTCGCACTGTGTGCACGTGTAGGACTTTCAGCGGTGACCCTATTCTTTCATTGGTGGAAAATCTGTAGGAAAGTTCAGTGCATGGCCCTTGAGGAGTTTTGTACGTATCTGACGCGTATATTTGGAACTACAGCGCTTTGAAAAAGGCATCTTTAGCCCTTTGGAGTACTCTGAAATAGCGTTTCTAACGTGCGGGACATTTTGGGAGTACTCAACAACTCTCGTCTGAAGTGTGTGTTATTTTCGTAGAACAGCACATTGAGCGCACTTATAATAGTTTCGTGGAAAAAACGTGTATTTCAAACACTCTGCAAGGCAGTTCAAGCGTCAGTTAGACGGGGGCCTTAAAGCACAGTTCAATGTTGGAACATGCAGCTTGTACGTGCACTCTACCCCACCCTTCCTCAACGGTACCACCACTCGCGGCTGGTTTCCACAATTCAAGATATAAAAAAAATGCTAGAAGCGCAATAGCTGGTAGGCACGTGTTAGTCAGTGCGTAGCTTGTTTTATATCCACCAGATTAAGTCGCAGACAAGTTAAATGGCAGCAATGCTAGAAGCGCAATAGCTGGTAGGCAAGTGTCAGTCAGTGCGTAGCTTGTTTTATATCCACCAGATTAAGTCGCAGACAAGTTAAATGGCAGCAATGAAGTCACAGATACGGATTTATCTGCCAGATTAGAGCAGCGCCGTCATATTCTGTAGCGCAACTAAAGCAACACATTGGCGTATTCGGAGTTTACACTTAGTGCGAAGCAAGCTGAAACATTGTCAGCTGTACAAGTCGACTGCACTGACCAGTTCTCTGAGTGAATGGTCGAGACCTTACTTAAACTGGGCTTCTAGCTCCCTGATAATTTTCCAGTTACACTCTCGACTGTTCACTTTGATGAAACCTTCTTATATGTAAAAAAAAAAAAAAGCGAAAAAATTGTGGAATTGAGTAAAATAACACTTCATTTTTAGGAAGGCGCTTTTAGTAACATATTAAAATACTTATATATATATATTTTAACACTATTGGAATCTATTTACACAAACCGTGGTGTAAGTAAATCATTCGCTAATTAGGGAGATATTATTTCACGACTGACATTTATCTGATGGTTAAAAACGTCTTCTTTTAAAATTTCTAAATATTTCATAACGTTCAGTTTCGATGCTAACTCCTACTACTACAATGCTATCCACACAAAACAGGACTACGTGTTGTTTGTGTTCTGGATATAGCGAAGACAAGAAAATTTCAGTAACGTTCCTGAGGACATCCGAAATTGTTTTTTCACTTCCAGAAAAGCAGGGAACATTTTTTATTTGTCGATGTAGCTACTTGAACTTGAAACTGTTTATCGAATACGTAACTACGAGCTGTCTCGGTGGTTGGTAAACGCGGACTTAATTCACTTGCATTTTCCCTTCTGGAAAAAGATTTAGTGCAAACCTAGCCAGCACTTCTAACCTCACATTAACAACCTGGAAAATGATAGGATCCGTTATGCGGTGCCGAAAACACTGATATTGTAAAAAATTCAAAATCACGATTTAAGTAATGTTAATATGAAGTTGTAGCATATTGTAAATATAAATTGACTGGATGCCACATTTTCGTCGATGTTTTTGTTTCATGGCAACCAGTGCACTGGCCCAATTTTAATTCGCCGTCAAAAAGGCGAACGATAGCTCGTCAAGTGAGTTCTCCTTTTTTTTAAAGCTTTATTTATTTACAACACATTTCACGCCGGTTGGATAATCGGTTTAGGAGTGGGAGCAAGTGTCAGGTGGCCTACGTAAAAAACTAATTTACGTTTACGTCCAAAATCTGCAGCCAGACCCACTGCTTACCCGATATATGAAACGAGAACCTCGTGGCCTGAAGATAACGAACGCAAAATAAGTCAAACTTATAAAGTTCAAAGTTTTCTTAAATGAATAAACAAATAATCACATACTAACTACAGGTTTAATTAATATTTCACACATGTCTTACAAATGTTAAGACGGAAAAAATTGTTTACCCCTTTTCCTGCAAATAAGTTTCTAAATGTATGCTTATTGAATATGTTCAAATAATGTCTTGATTGTGTGAGATGTTATTTACAGCAAACGCCAACAATAAGAATACTAACTAAATGAAAGACCGTACGAAACGTTTAAGCCTACACACCGTCATGCAGTAACAAAGACAATAGTACGTGCGTGGTAAGGTAAATGCGTGTTGCCGAGTAAGCGTGTGTCCCTTGAACGGTGCTACAGCGGATGTTGACAATCGACAAATCCGCACAGAAGGCTGCATGTAACCAGGCTTTGGACGCGTTAATTGTTTCCAAGAATAAAGCCAACACTTACCACCACTACATCAGAATCCTGTTCTCTTAATGCTCTCAGCGTTGAAATCTATATGTACACACGTACAGTCAATTACAAGTAACATCTTTCATCTACTTCTGGAATTATCAGCTCTAGGAGAACTGTAAAGCTTTGGCTCTTAGGCAACCCGCAACAACTGAAGCAATATCCAGTCATGCTTGTTCAAACTGTACCTCGTGCTTTTTTTCTTTTGATTGGAGCGTTATTCTGATCTCAACTTTCTCACGTGGTCAAGATAGAATATCGCTCATCTAACTGGCTGGATATCTTTTTCATGTTAAATTAGAAATGGATTATTAGTTACAAAAAATAAATAAAACCTATTTTGGAGAGTCACAAAGTAATTACACTTTTTGTTTTGATTGGGAACATACCTAGTATTAGAAGTTTACAGGATTTCGCGGCCATTATCTGGATTACTATAGTCCATTTCAACTCTTCTGAAGTCCTGCTAAAGTTCTACTTCCAGGATATTCCTCCGCCTCATGCAAACAAACCATAACCGAGTCTATAAAATTACACAAAAGGGACAACGCACCGCATTCGTGCGCACTCTATGTAATAATATTTTGCATAAGAACTATTTCTTACTAGGTGTTGCCAACACAACTATTTTATTCCTTTTTTTTTTTTCATATTAATTGGAAACTCAGCATGATAATGTTAACAGAAGTATAAAACGTTTGTGATAGAGTACATATTTAGGAAATTACTTAGCACGTCATACAACAGGATAATTGTCCAATGGTTTGATTAAAAAAGTGTTAAGAAACCGCGAACAGTCTGTATCGTGGCTTCCTTGCTGGAGAGGAGTCTTCGTGTTTGCAGTGACCGACGTCTCACTGTACATTCCAGTAGGCATCTTCAGGTTCTCTTGGCACGACTGAAGGCCAGGCCGCCGCCGCCGAACTCACGTATGCCCACGGAGACAGTGCTGTCACGAGACCGGGAACCGAGCTTCCCATAACTCTCTTCAAAACTGTACTGAAGGCCAGCAGTCGAGGTTTCCGGCGATATGAGCTGTGATTGACTTTTAAGATGGCCAACAAGAGTGAATAATTCCCCTGATAGGCTCCTGTGGTAGCCAATCTCTGTAGACGTATTCTGATTCGCTGACGTTATGCTTCATTATGTTAGATCACTTTGACCAGCTAATTGGAAGGTATTCTTTCTAGATTTTCTGAAAGTGGTGCCCAGGTTTTACTGAGCTTGTGTTCATCCCTCGGTTGATATTTTCAGGGTGTTTCGAAATCTCTATAAATTCTCGTACTTTTCTGATCATATAGTTGTTGACATTGGCTATGGTCTCCAACTGATTGAAATCTACTGCATTTTTTAAAATGGAAAAATGCTCCTTTATTGCCGAGATGTTTTTCCTCTGTTTGTAATCATGATTGTGTTATTTGTTCCTTCCAACTATCCTTCTGCCCGTCTGTCCAATGTGAAGTATACAGCAGTAACAGCCAGAAGTAAAGCTAGAGGTAATCGACCGCCTTAAGTGATCGAGTTATTTAGACCAGCACCACGCACTCAGAGTGGGAGGTGAACCAGAACAATGGACTTACAGGTGTTTAAGATTTTGTTTGGTGAACGTATCAAGTAAATGAGTGTGGCATCCTATCGTGAGGTCTCCACAGTGAGCAGTCGTTGCCGAGTAACCCCTTGTAATCCCCTGAAAGTCTGGCTCACCCTATCTTCTTGCGCGGGTATTTGATCAAGTCTGGAGGGACTCCCAAGACCTACCATGGCCACGTCCCCCAACTCGCAAACAGCCCCGCACTGAACCTTCACAACTACTCCAGTAAGAGGCGGTCATGCGCCAGTTATAAACAGGAAACTTTCCCAACTTCACAGCCGTAGCTGACGCGAATTACTCAACTCACAGTTCCGAAGACTCTTCCGCGACGAAGCTCTTAGTTGTATCGCACGGTGGCTCTACAAAATACTTGTCTAGCATTGATAAAAAAGTTGTTATAACTGGTTTACGGTTAAATAAACAAACATGTTTTAAATCAGCAGCTGGAAAATAATTCCCGGCCGTAACTCCGTCCACGTACATTGAAAAAATTAACACTGGTAGCAACTAATAAAAATATATGTTCCATGTCTGAACGTCTCAAGCATGATTTTTTTTAATTGGTAACCTGTGTAAATATGTTTTTTTGGTAAGTTTTAAGGAGAACAGGCGCGAAGAAACATATTACTTTTTCGTCAATCACGTAATCATGTGTTTGACGCAAGTGGACTAACAACACGGTCCACAACATTGTTGATTATTACATTTGGCGGAATTATAAATAGCGAACAGACAGAAGGAAGGAAAGCGACGGTTTGAAAGGCGCTCAGTTACCGTTAACCAGATTTATTATAAACCTTTAATTTCTAGCAACTGGCCTGCTGGCATTACTCACAACGTTCTCTAAATATGCACTATACTGGTGTTCTCTGCAACCGGGCGTGAACATATAATTATTTTGCGCTGTGCATATCCACACGGTTCGACAATGATGAAAAGGGATCTCAGTTATCAAAGGCCATATGTAAGTGACCCTTTGGCGTTATAAACTAGAAAGAGCAAAACGTCACAAGCATGGAACGTAATTGAATGTGGAAGAAGGCAAGCCAGTAACATCTTCCTTGGACGGGACAAACCGAAACCTGCATCGTCGAGTTGAAACAGTGAAAACTGCCCCGAATTAATGACATTCAACAGCATAAAAAAATTAAACTCCACCATTGTGGCCCGATAATTCCTTCAGTGACTAAATTTCACTGATAGAAAATTAAGGCATTATGATTTGCAGCGAATTTCACGGTTGTGGCCAGTGATTTCAGTGCACTGCAGTAGATCGCGAGTCATTCAAAATGACCTGAACTTCCAGCGAGTAGCACTTCCCTGAATGGAATAACAGATTTATCTGAAAGTGTGCCGGCGAGGACTCGCGGTCAATGAGCAGATCAATGGTGTGTGACGTGTCTTCATAACCGCAGAGGAGGAGCTATTCCCGCTCACACCCTGATACCATATCGGGCCGCAGCGTAGCCGCCTGGTTTTAATTGGCGTAGCTGACTTCATTAATACGCATTTGAGTCACATTGAGCAGGAGATGGCCGCTTATATTTGCCACTGACAATCAGTAAGATAGTTTGGCGACAGACACGTTCAAAATATAGTATGTGATAATGCACTGCACTGTTGAAGGCGCCCCAGTTTAATTTACAACGCGTATGGTTGAAGCAGCGAATCATTGTTTATCGCGACCTCCCACATTTCCAGAGCACACGGGCAGTGAACGACTGTTTTTTCTTTTCTGATTACTTTGGTAGCTTCCTTACAACATTCCCAAAGGAGAATAATTAAAAATATTATAGTGCCAGAAGGATTCAAATCCTTGGTTGCCTCGTACAATGCATACAGTGATAGTTTCACTTAAGTATATAAGTAAGATTTTCCCGTTCACGCTAAATATCGTTTCCTGAAATAACGAAGGCTTCTTGCTCGTTTATTCACACAACGAAGGGTAATCATTTGCACCAATTAAAGGATAATTTACTTACTATATCTTGTAAAAGGCCTCAAATTAATGTTATGTAAGATACTAATTTAACATAAATGTACGCCTTAATGGTTCAAGTGTGCATTGAAGAAGAGGGACATGAACCCATGACCTCCCGGTAGACAGAAAAGCTACTACAACTTTCGCCCATCAAGTCTAGATGCAATCTTTCAAACAAAACTAGCTCATACATTAACCATTTACTGAGTGCTCTGTTACGTCACTTCGAAGTGAAAAGAAACTCGATGTGTCTGAGAGAGCGGCAATGACGGATATTCCGAAACTTCTGTCTTACCTGATATGACAGCGGTGCGGCAAGCAAACTCTCTGATCCGTTGATGAGCGCAAACAGTTTTGTCACCTGGAGTCTACGCCGAGCAGATTCCTCACGGTAAAGGAAACGGCATTATGTGGGCTCGGCGCAGAAATAATAGGCTTTGTCACCGAGAGCGCTTTGAGGGACCATCCCCCCCCCCTCCGAACTCTTGGAGACTGACCAAGAGTTTAGATTCGTTTGTTTCGAGACAGCCTCAGTGATTAAGCTCAGAGATTTTCTGATTTCATAAATTCGCGGTTGTACTGAGGAAAATGCATGATTCTTGTCATTTAAGAACAGGCTCAATCACGTGGAGGACTAGCCTTCAAATAATTTCTGCCGAAACAGATTGAAATGATTTACGTCTCTGTATACGAGGGCAATACAGAAGCAAAAGAGTTCGTCAAGTGTTTAATACCACATTCTGACGCACATAGTTTAAATAAGCGACTGTTACATTAAATGTAACACGCCTCAATAAATCTTATAGCGATTGCTATAACTAACTGGGACTCAAACTATTGTTCGCCTAAGTAAACTCTTACATTTAAAGTTTATTATTACATACACTAAATAATAAGAAAATGTGTATGGTATTTTGGGTGGAAGTGTAAGTTTTAATTAATATTAAGCCACTTTTGATTTATAAACTAATATGAGGGAATATGTAATCAAAATTTACAAGAAAATGTCTAAATATATACGTTTTACTTTCACTGTACTTGCTTCGTTTCCAGGGAGAGATCTGTGCGACTCTACACTGGCAGTTATGACGACGTGTGATCCGACAGGAGTACAAAACAGACATACAAGATAGTTTCTCGAATTTCGAGAACGCCTTTTGAGGAATGACAAAAGTAAGATGCCAAGTATATAGTGCCATTTTTAAATAAGACGAATTTCAATACTACTGACAAAGAATTAACAGTTCTTACAAGTAATTTCCTCCAGTTCAGCCGGATTTATTCTAGTAAAATGTTGACTGTAATGTTTTGGTTTTACAGCAGAATTGATATTATATATATCTAAATATTGTAAAACTAAAAACCGAGCAAAGTGTTGCATTAGTACCTCTTCGGACTCGCACTCGGGAGAACCTGAGTTCAATTCTAGGTTCGGCCATATTTATAAAAAATTTCCATGGTTTTCCGAATTCATTCTAGGCGAATGCTTGTATGGTTCCTGATGACAGGCCATGGCCGATTCCTTCTCCGTCCCTAATGACTTCGCTGTTGACGATACTCTAAAACTTACTTACCTACCTATCTTATAACGCTAAAATCACAAAGAAACAGAAAATGCTGTCTTCTTGTATTATTAGTGTTTTTTTTGGACATTATTGTTAAACAGCAAGTAGACTGAGTCACTGCTAAGTATGGATAGATACTGGAGGACGGACAGTGGGTCAAATGACTGCTGAAAATGGGTAGATGCCAGGGGATGGACAGTTGCTCAAGTGGCTACTAATGATGGGTAGATGCCGGATCATGGATGATATTTGACCGAGTGACTGCTAAGGAGCATCAGGTATCGAAGGACGAACAGTAGGCCAAGTGACTGCTAAGGTTGGGTAGATGCCAGAGGACGGACAGTAGGTCAAGTGACTGCTAAGAAGGGGTAATTGCCAGGGGACGGACAGTAGACAGAAGGATGGGTAGATGCCGGAAGATGGACAGTAGGTAAAGTGACTGTTAGGAATGGGTAGATGCCAGCGATGAACAGTTGTTAAAGTGGCTGCTAAAGATGGGTAGATGCCGGAGGATGGAAGATAGTTGGCCGAGTGACTGCTAAGAAGCGGCAGGTATCGAAGGACGGACAGTAGGCCGAGTGACTTCTAAGGAGCGGCAGGTATCGAAGGACGGACAGTAGGCCGAGTGACTACTAAGGAGCGGCAGGTATCGAAGGACGGACAGTAGGCCGAGTGACTGCTAAGGAGCGGCAGGTATCGAAGGACGGACAGTAGGCCGAGTGACTGCTAAGGAGCGGCAGGTATCGAAGGACGGACAGTAGGCCGAGTGACTACTAAGGAGCGGCAGGTATCGAAGGACGGACAGTAGGCCGAGTGACTGCTAAGGAGCGGCAGGTATCGAAGGACGGACAGTAGGCCGAGTGACTAGTAAGGATGGCTGGGGGCGGGTGGTTGGTCAAGGGCAGGTGTCGGAGGACGGATCGCAGGCAGGGTATGTTGCGCGAGCGAGTCATCCCACCAAGTGACAGTGGGCAGGAGATGCGGGCGCATGTGGCCGTCGTCTCCCGTCCCCGTCGTCGCCCATGTGTTCAGGTCGCTCACACATGGCGCGGAAGAGCTGCCGCCCGCCCGAGGGGAGGCAGGCCCCTGTCGAAAAGCTGGGCGGGTGGGCGCAGGAAGGCCGGGAAGACGAGGGGAAAAAGACCAAACAAACATTTCACGCACATGTGTGTCCTGTCAGTCGCGTCTACTAAAATTCGATGCCAATATGAGCAGCCTTTAAAGCTCGAGTGGGCCATTACAGCTTTTCACGTCGAGTGAGAAGGAAGGGGATGATGCTCCTCGGAGGAACGACGCGAACGCAGCAGTTCTTCATATTTAAATATTCGTCACGTCGATCCTGGTGCAAATTTCACACTTAACTATGCGGTATAATGTTAATTATGATATTGCACGTGTTTCCACTAACCTAGGGTGCAGTTTTAACAGGAAGTAAAACTGAAATGATTATTTGAAAGACAACCATTTTCATGGACAACATCATATGACGTTTTTGTCCGCAGTGCTTAGTGTTAGTGTGATAATGACTACGCTGATGACTCTAATATTTTTTAACATTCTGCAAGCATTTTCCATCGTCAGTTCCTGAACAAATTATGCAAACTGTTGGAAGCTGGGACTCAGGAGACTGTGAACTTAGTCCTGCTGTAAGATTACCTCATGTGTCGAATGGCAAATATCGCGTGTAACTGAAGGAAAACCCAATCTGAAAACACTGGTTGCATTATAAACCACACTGAGTTGTTCCCTATGTGACTGACAAAGACAATGGAGCCATCAACACCTCTCACCACTCACTGTGTGACAATATTGTAGCACTCAAGGCTAGATGCATCACTTGGCGTTTAAATCCAGGATTTCCCACTGCATGTGACCTGAATATGCAAACTTTCGACTTTCTCATACACTGTAAGCAGACAGTGGTCGTAAATGGGAATGCAAAAATCTCTTTGCTGGTCTGAAACAGAATCACATGGCCGAGCTACCTACCTTCACTTAACAGTTGATAATCACCATGTTTCATCTGTGCAATATGAACTTCGTCGCCAACGTCAGCCTCATTGCAAAACGCGACGAAAGAGGCCAAGAAGAGTGCTAGTCACCAAACAATTCATAATTTTTTAATTTGTACGAAATATCGTTAAACTTGTATGGACTACTTTCAAGTAATCTTTCCTATCATTAAAAAATTTGTATAGTTTTTGCATAATCGCATGTCTTAATCACAATTTCAGTGTTTTTAGGATGTACAAATAAAATTTTTTAAAAATTGCAGAAAATTTAAGAAGGATGACTGACAGTTCAAATCATAATTCATTTTCGGGGTTTCCCAGCAAAATTAATTTGGTAAAAAGTCATTGAATTCTGCAAATCAAAAATATGCAAAGAGCTCTTTACTTCAAGAAATTCTTAAAAAATGCGAAAATATTTCATGGCGTGATTTTAAAGGTTTCTTGAATAATATCGTGGTATCTTATTTCAAAGTTAATTATCACATTTCAGTTAATAGGCAGGGCTTAACGTCTCGTCGACAGAAAGGTGATTAGTAACGGGCAAGTTGCTCAGAGAGCAGAAACAGAGCAGGAAGTGTCCATGGTCTGTACTAAGAAACAATCCCAGCATTCGCCTGGGGTGATTTAGGGAAACAATGGAAACCCGAAATAAGGATGGCGGGACCAGGATTCGAGCCCTGGCCCTTCCGAATGCGAGTCCGAAGTTAACCGTTGCTCCACTTCGCTCGGTAGGAACTAACCCATTCACCTTAAGGTGAATGAGTTAGTTCCTATTATTTGCGCATTACAAAAACACAAATATTGTAATTTTGACACGCCATAATGGAGAAAATGTTCAGTTTCAAATTTTTTTATGTTAGGAAATAATTCTTGTAAGTAATGTCTACAAGTTGAACAGTATTTTGTACAAATATAAAATAATTAATTTTTGGTCACCAGTCACCTGCGAAATTCAGAGAACATTTATTATCGTGTCATACACAACGATTAACAGCGAACCGAACGAAGACTGGAAAGGGTTAAGACCAGTTGTACACAATTGTACTAGCCAAGTTTGCTTTTGAGTTTCAGCCGCATCGACGTCGGAAGAGTATCTCGACTTTTCGGTCGAAAGGCAATATTAGGAGGTTTTATTAAAGCAGTGTTAAGTCGCCATTGACTATAAAATGGTGCACTAGTACGGAATATGTAAACTGTTAAACTGTTTATTGACTTTTTTTTAAGGAAATTGTAGGTACTGTTGGTGTACGGGAATTGTGATCCGTAATGACGAAACGCTAGACTGCCAAGTCTATTTATAAACCACGAACATCTCTCTGTATTTCCTTCAAGGTTTGGTGAGTGTAAACATGGACTTCCCCGCCGTGCTACCAAGCATTTATTGCCGTTGGGATTGGAAAACAGCGTCCTTGAAGACTGTGATCACTACGTTCAAGTAATGAGCAGTCCGAACGGGCGATAATTTGCTCATAAACTGTCCGGCATGAGCCACAAGTTACGAGCACATAGACGATAAAGGTGGTTCGGAAATCGCTAAAATCAGGAGTTTCCATCGTCTCTGGCGCAACCGCGCTACGTACAACCTATCTTTAAAAATTTCAAACAAGAAATTTTTTTTTCATATATCTGTAAATATCTTTTTATCTACCAGTACGCGCCAAAATATTCAATATCACCATAAAGGTTCTCCGACCAACCGCACCACTTCATACATAAACTCAAATATACTCTACAAACCGAACAGTTATATAACCTTTTTATAACATGAAGTGCTTATTTAGATCCTCATATATTTTTTAACTAAGATCAGAGAATCCCGGTTCAAAGATTAGAATGGCGCAACAGGCCATAAGTGGTTATCCAGTCCCATTATTCGCGACTGCGAGTGCAGCAACTAAATACGAAACTTCTCACACACATTAGGATCAAATGATCAATAGCTTTAATGCATGAAAGAAATAATAAATATTAATACTGAGTCAGTATCATAAGAGTTTCTGTCTACGTCCAGCCACTTTGCTCCACTCGAATGGCAAGTCGATGAACTGCACTAACGATCAGTAGATTGTAACAGCAGAATTAACTAAAAGTCACTTAGGCTAGCACACATTGGCAGGTTTTCACTCTCTCCAGTCGCCGCGCTCCCAGTGATTTGATGTGGCCACGGTGGTGTAGTGGTTAGACTACTCACCTCCCGCCTAGGCGAATCGGGTTCGATACCCGGTGGGGTCACTCCTGGATTTTCGAATGTGGTAATCGTGCCGGACGATGCCGCTGGTCGGCGGGTTTTCTCGGGGATCTCCCATTCCCCCTCCTTCCATCCCGGCGCTGCTCCATACTCACCCCAGTTCACCCTCATAGACTTTCAAGACCTCGATGTTAAGAGCCGTTCAAATCTCTCCATCATCCAGTGATTTGATCAGAAGTTTTCACTGACTCAGATTTAGAGTGCATCTCAGTGGATGACGCGCATCTCCTGCTGATCGTACCACGCTTGAAGTACCCTAACGGTTTTAACTTGCGGTGGTTATTATTAACGTATCTTGCTGTCCTGCATCACGGATAATAGAGTAATTGTGAAGGGAATGGGCTGGGATGGAGCAGACGACCACGCCAATGCTAGTCAGATCGTTTACTGATACAAATAGCTGGGTCGAATTCTAGTGGAAGGGGGAGAGGAAAACGCGCCTGCAGGGCCTGTCCGCTCATCCGCGGTTGAATGATCTGAGGACATACTTCGTCCGCGGACGCACATCCCAGCGTGCGTGTCTACAATTACGACGTCCGAAGCTAAGCTTTCGAATACTGGCACCAGAGTGCATCGATTTCAGTTCCGCCCGAAGCTACGCTTTGAAACACTGGTAGAAGAGTGCACTCAAATTGGCGCGCCAATAAATTGTCTGCGATTACTGATAGATATTGATATTTGTAGCTTATTTTATTTTGTTTTGTAATTTGAGTTACGCAAGTGAGTACTTTATGATGTTGGTGTTATTTATATGTATTTGGATTTTTATTTGCTCGAGTCGGTACATTATTGTGTTTTTATTCATTAAAATATCGTTTACGAGGCTGCGAGAATGAATGTGTGTCTTTGTACAAGTAGCGGTTATATATTTCCAATCTTCACGCTTCCATATTAATAAATCATTTACTTTTATTATTGGCGCGCGATAAAATGTAAACAAAACAAAACACTTGGGAACTTCCGCGGAGAAAGTTTGAAGTTCGCGAATTATCTTGGGACATGTGACCTTGGGACGTTCGGACGCGAGCTGTGACGTCAGAGGGTCACGTGCACCAATCAGCAGTTAGGCGACCGCGGACCAGCTATTGTGGACAAGGCCTTACCCGGCTGGACGACCCTATGTCATCAGGAGTACCTATGATTCGGGGCCCAATAGCGCCACTACCCTCATCAGAGTGATGTGCAAGCATCACTCTGGTTAAGCCGGTGTCAAACAATTAATATCAAAGAAGATGAAGTCCTGCCCCCTCTCTACTAGTATTTCTCTACCCACTAATAAAGAGCATGTTTCCTACCTATCTGTCCCCTATAGCATTTTCTATTAATGCCTGTAACAATTTTGAATTATTTCCTGTCGAAAGGGTTTTTACGGTGCCTATGCAGGTTTTTCCCTTTCTCTTCTCAGTTATAGATGATCGATAGCTACACTTAGGGAGGTAGTCATGACCCCAATCATGGTTATGGCTGCCTAATCCCTCACTGCTGCGATGCACGCCTCCTTGCATGAATTCCTTCCCTTGTAGGCGTAAGGGGCCTAGCCCTGATACGCGCTTAGCTCCCGTCCCTACCTTGGGCTCACACATAACACTAAGAATTAGGGTAGGTTAGGAAAATACGACGGTATGGCAGTCGCGTTGCCAGAGAAGACTTGGTGTCTGAGACTGCGGCCGCCACGTCATCGCCTGTGACACGAAGCAGCGCGAGTTGCTGGAGAGAGTGCTTGCGGACAGAGAAGGGATGCCCTGGAAGTCGGCTTGCAGCCGCACGCCGCACGCGATCTTCACACGCTGGTGACGAATCTCGCGCCTAGCCTCCATCTGGACACCCCTGATCGTCTGCGCGCTCTTCTGCTTTCACCTCTTTTTTGTTGTTCATGTCTTTTTTTAAATTTCTATTCTGCGCAAACGCAAAAAAAAAAAAAAAACGAGCAATTACAAGGCAACATGTGCTTCATTATTTAGTCCTTTGAGTTCACCGCTCAACATATGGCAGAAATCATAAAACTAGGTCATGGCATCTGTCCCTGCGTAGCTCATATCTCTTATTGAGACCCTTCTGCGTGAACAGAGATGATTGTAACCTTATCTGTAACGTCTTACAAATGCTGCACTATAACGTCAAAAGTAAGTCTGCAACCATTGTCAATAATTACTTATTTTAGCTTTCTCGCCTTTTTAAAACAAATAAGACTTCGTTATTAGTTCTGGATGTTCCTTTAGTAAATGTATCACTTTAGTATGTCACAAGAACTCGTGAAATGTTAAGCATTTATTGTAGTAACTGATAAAACCAGGTTTCCAATACAGTTTTCAAGATGTGGTCACCAAATTTCATGAAGCTTGAAATAAACCGAGTTTCTTAACAAAATCCCAGTAAAGCGTCTACGGAATTAAACACATATATGTATATTTTAAAGAATATTATATTCATACCTGCTTTATTTTTGATTTTGAAAGCATAAATTTCCATATTTTGGAACTCAAAGCTGCCAAAACCAATTACAGAAATGTACCTACGCAGATTGATTCCTCCTTACTTCGTTTGGGAGTTTTTCGTATAGGGTCTACCTGTGAATTTTCACTTACGGTAAATAACTGAAATCATGATGAGTAAAAACATGTGTAAATGCAGTATAAGACATGTTTAACCGCAAGAAGGATATGGACTTGATTAACAATTCTTGAAAAAAAAAATGATATCCCGAATCCTGTCTAGAAACTAATGTTAATTGTCTTTCTCAGTCGCATTCCTAACCGATCCCTCAGGGGTCAGTATTACACTAGCATAAGCACGCTTCAGTGTAGTGTGGCACCACCGCGACTGGAAACGAGGTCATTGGTTACGATATGTCATACGCCGGGCTCGTCCTTGCTCTGTTCGCGTCGTCATTTCGACCCACAATGTTCCCTGCAGATCAATGGTCATTGACCAACCAACGGCGTGTGTCCGCGCGGCAACATGCATGAGTCGCACTTCAGCAGGCCGTGGGTTCGGTCTCCAGTACTGTAAATGCCGATGCAGGTCTTATACACGCGCAACCTCAATTCCCCATCAGATAGCACAGGATGCTTCACTAGCCTGTGTGATACAGAAGTCACTGTCATTACCGTCTAACGAATTTTTTAACGCGAAGTCGCCAAATTGCAACGGTTTTAATAATTATTAAATAATAATAAATGCATTTGTCATATGGTTAATATTTCTTTATAATTAGTTGTAAGAGCACTCCGTTCTGCATATCTTAGCATTCGAATATCCTTTTGAAAAAATTATAAAATTTGGGTTTATTTAACGGTGCTACCTTCAAATTCTAAAAAGTAATTCAGAGTGGAAATTTAAGTAGCGAAATGAATAAAGAATTTATCTTAAAATAAAATTATATGCTGTGAAAGGTGGGTACCATCTTTCAGATAGTTATGTCCGGGTACGCTGCCTGAAGTCACAAAACTTAATTATTTCTATATTTGCAATTTATTTACTTATTTCCATACGAAAACAAGTAGACAGAACTGCTGCAGGAAAGCTAAAAATCATCGCCATCCCCGCGACCTGGAAAACAGGCGGGATTTAATAGAAAATGTGTTTCGTTATGAACAAATAAATCCATATTTGTCGGCCAGGACAGTGCAATAAATGCGGAACAAAGTTTCCTTAGGCTATTGTTTCACGTGAAGCGCACGCCGCAAGCATGACGGGGTCGGTCGAAGACATAAAACTTGGTTATATGGCCACACGGCCTAGTTGAAGTTTTTAGACGAGGGGAGCGGAGAGGCGTTCTGTCCTCGGCACATCGGAAACAAGCAAGAAGCCGCAGCATCCCTCCTCTTTTTGATTCATCATCTCCCCTACAAAGAGCCAACTTGCAGCTACCGAAAACCACGTGGGGTAGAGCACAAAACCCGTCGCCTCATCGCCTGAACGTCGTCCCATCCTCTACCCTCCCTTCCACCAGGCCCCTCACATTGCCGCACAATCATTTCTATTTAAAAAAACAAACTCTAAACTAAGCAATAAGACGGCCACTATTTTCCCTCCGTCTTCCCCCTCTCTATTCTCGAATTCACATCCCTTCTTCTGCTCATCATGTCACACTTTTTTTTTTCTACGCCTTCAATTCCCCCGGGTCGGAATAAGGAAAAAAAACCATTCCGAATTGACAGCCGCTATTAACAAACCATATGGCGTCACGTAACTCCTGCTGGGACTACCGCCACTCCGTCCACATGTAGAAAAGTTTCGCGATGACGCGATGCCCGAATAGTAATTCATTTCGTGACATCGGCAGTATACATGAAGGCAGCAGGCAGCCGACTTCATGCCGCAAACATACTCGGCTCGCGCAGCAGCCCAGCCGAACTGCACGCGACGGTCGGTTCCCACACTTCGACTCTGAGAGACCAGTGTCACGCCTAGCCCTGCTACATAACACTCGAGTGAGTGAGTGAAGAGATTTGGGCTGCTCTTAACCTCGCGGTCTTCAGAGCCGATGACGGTGATGTGAGGTGAGTATGGAGCAATGTCGGAATGAAGGGGCGGGGGAAACGCGAGATCTCCGAGAAAACCCTTCGGCCAGCGGCGTCCGGCACGATTCCCGCTTGCGGAAATCCGGAGTGAATCTATGCCGTAAATTAACCCGGTTAGCCTTGGTGGGAGGCGGGAAGTCTAACCGCTCAGCCACCGTGGCCCCATAGCACTTGAGAATGCAGACGTGGAGCAGTGGCTTATATCGCGAACTCCAGCCGCACTCGCCAGCAGGCAGCCCAGACAATAGCCAACCAGACACGAAGCCTGGCCCACAGTCTCGGCCACCCACAATGGGTGCGCCCACATCAAAGGACCGCCGGACTATTAAGCCTCTCTATACATACCTAGTTTACGACACTGCTATAGTATATTCGCGTTTGTCATGTATCACAAGCGTTTTATACTTGTGTTAACATAGAGTTACCTTGTTTTTGGTTAAATTAAACTTTTATTTATAAATTATAATATTTAATTTATAGTTCATGTAAATAAAACAGGGAGAAAATAGGTGTGTTAGTTTATGCCTAGTAAGAAATCATTCTTAAACAAAATATGATTACACGGAATGTGCAAGAATGCAGTGCGTTGTCCCTTTGGTGTGATCTTCTAAACTTGGCTAAGCTCTGTTTCCATGAGATGGAGGAATATCCCGGAAGTAGAACTTGAACAGGGCTTCAGAACAGTTGGAAGTAACGGTGAATGGACATTACTCTGGGCCAACAGCTCCTTCTGAAGAGCACCAATGACCTGCCTGCATGGTCGGCGAGCCTCAACACTAACCACGCATGGATATCTCAGATATACAGAGGCCGTAGCGGGTCATTCCTGTCAGCCGACGGGTTTTCTTGCATTCCAGCGCTGCTCCATTCTCACCTCAGGATCTCACCACAACGCAGACGAACACCGGCGCAGTGTCCATTGTGCACTCCGGCTCAACCCTTCATCAGTTTTCCGACTACACAGAAGCACACTCATTTCAGCACTCGTATCAGAGGCCGGGCTTGACCCTTATAGTCCACTCAGCGCTATGGCCCCAGTAGAAACCACGAAATAATGTTACTATCTTTTTACTCTCAGGGCATGGGAAATCAAAGACACACTGAGAAAATGAAAGATAATTCGCATAAAATTGAGCTGAGAACTCTCCAAATTATTAACTTAAAAACTGAAAATGAGTCTGTAAATGTTTAAAAACAACCTCAGAGGTTTTTATATGAAACCTTTAGGCAAATAAAAGTAATTTAAGGTCTTAACGATTACACTTCTCCGGAAAATTGGCGTCGGAGATGGTCCCGAAAATTTAGAATACTTCTAGTGGTTTAATTATAAATATTAGTTCTGGTGCACCAAATGTTATCAACTGTCTCCAAAACAAAATGTTCGTAGCTCGTAGTCTGTAAAACATTAACTTTTATTATTTAGTTTAGATTACCTATTATTTAGACCAGTCGTTAGGTACATGTAACATGCTCACACACGCCCAGAAGTTCGGTACTTTTCAACGTAATTAGGCATGTAAATAAACCATTACAATATAATTTTCCACGTAGATCTGTTATTTTAAACAGAACATTTTAAAGTTTTGTAAATCGATGATTAGAAAAGTCTGGTGCCATTTTATATAACGAAATCGTAACGTTTGCTCTCGTCATAGACAAGAGGTACCGTTGTGCAGGGAAAACCAGACTCAAGAGTCAAGATATATCATAAACTCATCGACACACTGTAATGACGAAAATAAAACATTCCATTTAAATACTCACAGAAATCTTGCAATACAATTCCCATTTAACTTCAAAGATCATATGTCGCTGGTGCGAAATGAATTACTATTCGTGCATCGCGTCATCGCGAAACTTTTCTACATGTGGACGGAGTGGCGGTAGTCCTAGCAGAGGGAACGCGTCGTTTGTTCATTTCTGTGGTTGTTCACCAACTTTACTGTCCAGTTTGTAGCTTGTCGCTTGTTGCTTCGTATTATATTGACTGCTGGGTTCTAGTCATTTGTTGTTCATTGTCTGGGATTTGCATGGTTTTTGGTTTCTTTGTCTTGTTCTTGGGCTGGTCGGCGGGTTTTCCCGAGAATCTCCCGTTTACCCCGCCCTTGCGTTCCGGCGCTGCTCCATACTCACCTCTCTTCATCCTCATCGACTCTTTAAAAACTCGCTGTTTAGAGTCGCCCAAATCTCTCCAATCTACTCCACTTGTTCTTAGACTTATTTTCGGCAATATATACAGTCCATTAAAACGCTCACAGAAACCCTGGCGGCATATTATCTTTAGGAAAGAATCGCTTTTTGTGCGTTGATGACGTGCCAAAATTTCGAGGAGCGCGGTTGAGCGATACAATCCCTACCTCAGTTTACAGCGGTACATGTTTTCTACTACTTTCTCTATGGTATGGGAAGCAATAGCATATGATCGTCTTCCGCCACTGGCAGCTGGGGTGAGGGTCACCGAATGCACAGCGGTAAGTTGCAGCCTTCCTGCAGCCTCATGTACTTCCCGTCTTTGTCGAGTGTCAAGGAGCCAGTTTCCAGAGTGTTTACGTCGTCATTCCATGGCCTGTCAATCACGTGATCTGAGGCTTATCGAGTTTCGAGTTACCAGCTTACTCGGTGTCGAAGTGTTTGTTATTTGTAGCAACATTTGCAACAACTGTGGGCATATCTGTCGCTGGATAACACACAGCCCGACTGTAATGAGACATGTATTCACGCACTAGACGGTCCAGCGAGTTATTAAAGATGTGCCGCAGGTGAACTGAACGTTTCCCTGATTAAATGATATTACAATCGTGTGTAATCATTTCTTTATTTTGTCTGTAGCATTTCACTAATAAAATTTCGTTTGAATAAAATAGTACCTTTTTAGTGCGAAAATTGTAATGCAATGAGTGCAGTCGCATATGAAACATTAATCATTTATATTTTAATCATTACTGATATAAAAATTAGTTGTCAGTTTCTTCACGTCCACATCTGAATATCACCATGAAGGACTAAACGGGCTTCAAATCAATAGTTATGTATCCCCATAGCATCACTAAAACTTTCCGCAGCTTGACGGCAAGATATTTATCCTAGCATGATACAGCAGGCAAGCATAATGATATAATTATGCTGGGCTACGCATAGAATATAAGAGGAAACTTCGTTGATCTATGGCATGCAAGGTTTCATTAGATAGTTTGCATGCTTCGCGTTGGCTCATTCAGCAGGATGGCTGCAGAGTTCAACAATGCTTCGTCTGTTCTAGGCAACAACGGAGCCCGCTTATCGGTCTTCGCATATTTACTGTTGCTTAATCCCGAACTCTACGATACCACGTCTGAGATCCACAGACCAAGCGATTAACATTGCTTTGCGTGTATTCCAGTGGAAATCGTATTTTCAATTCTTGGAATATGCGCGAAGATTCAGTTTCTTGAGCATGTGTATAATAGACCCGAAAATTTACGCTTGGTCAAATCTGATACGAGAAAAAGAAACTACTTACAGCACCCAGTCACGAATCAAATCCAATTCTTAAATTTATTTTCCTTCAACGCATGACCTCAGTGAGCTTATTAGCTCAAACAAAAGAGAAGGCGCGATTGAATAATTAAACTTCTATTTCTGTATTTCACTGGTTGTATAATTAATTATGGAGTCCAAACATTCAAATTAAATCAAATGGCTGAGTTCTTAATACGTTATACTTCGAAGTCTTATTCGCAATCATAGCCTCTTGGGCCACAACGTGCATGCCGTTTGCGGTAAAAATACGTTTTTTCGTACAGGTGGCTTGTGTTCATTCCTTCGGTGACGTCTTAAAACCCCAACTTTCAGTTTTATGACGTGGCTTCCTGTAAATATTTACAAATATAGCAGATAGAACTAACAAATATAAAACGCTCGGAGTTCATTTTTATTCTTTAGATAGGGCAGAAACGTCGTGGCGAAATACACGGTATATTTTCGTCTCGTCTCACTGGAAAATAATTTTATTCTTATTTACGTGATTATTTTTTATTTACGTATTTAATACTTTAGACCTATCTTAATCGTGACGCGATTAGATAAATTTTCCTCAAAATTGGAAATTTGCACTCGGCAAATGGGTGATGAAATCCAGCAGCTCTCCAGTGGCTCTATAGCTAAAGTAATATGCCTTCGATGGAATCAAATAAGAGACAAAATAATTTTCTAAATTCCTTGAGATAGTGAAGAGTATAAGCCAACGACGCCTCACTGTCTTGTCGAAAATTTTTTAATAATTATGAATAATTTCGTCTACGGTGAAAAAAATTTTGGTAACGGATTCTACCAAATGAACACACATGCCTCGTAACGAAAAACCTTTAAGGTCTTCGGACACCAAAGAGTCATCTGAGACAGTGTCCTCGGCGTAGCAACTGCAATGTAGAGCAGCTTCCTGAAACAGCCGTGAATGGCATAACGCAGGACTTGTTTGGATTTCAGCCGGCCGGTTGACTGAAAGCACTTCGTATGCTTGAAGCAGAGAAGGGCGAGTGTGCTAAGAGCGAACCCGGCTCACACATCAGCTGCCCCATCGTCTCTTCGCTCATGGTATCGCACTTATGTGCAGTCTTTTATTCGGAAACACGCCGCTATGAGACTTTCGGTGGTGACAGTGTTTTATCTGTGATTAATTTTGCAGTGTTCGTATCCTACTAATATTATAAATGTGAAAGTCTGTGGATGTTTGTTACCACTCAGCTCCACAACCGCTGAACAAATTTTGATGACTTTGGCATGTAGGTACTTAAGGTCCTGGAATAGGACATAGGATACTTTTTATCCCGGAAAATTGTACGATTCCTGTAGAATAACAACAAAACGTAATTCTGCAACGGCTGGGAATGTGACCGAGTTTATCAGGCCACCCAAGGACCTCTGAAATGGCTTAACGACTGCTATCAATCGATAACAACCGGGACCAAATATTTAACGTGCCCTTCGAAGCCCGGTAGCTCTCAGATGTTATGCCACTAAACGGTCACCCATCCAAATGTGTGCGGCTGGGAACGTTGCTTAACTTTGGTGATCGATTAAGATCCCTCAGCCAAGCGCAAAAAGTAGTAACTAGGTACACTTATTTCTAAAGCTACAACTTCATGAAACTCACGTTTTGATTTTCATACATCGCCTTTGGAAAGCGGAAATGTGGTAACTACGCGATAGTTGCACAGATACACTAACCAAAAAACAATACCCTACTTCTTGGCTATCGCATGAAAAATATTTCCTTCCTTTTGGGTTGCCGTAATTAGTTAAAAACCTCGGCCAACATAGTATGATTAAATATTTTTGTTTTCACATAAATTAATTGTCTTTTCCCAATTTATTTATTAGTGTATCACTGTAAAACTGAATTGTACCCGGGCGAAGCCGGACCGGTTCGCTAGTTTACTCATAAAAACCGCATGCAATACGCTGAGTCCTACGTTTTGGCCAGTTCCTTACCACTCCTGTTACACACTCGGGCACTGAAAAATAACAGCGTCAAAAATATTATTTGGCCGCACTGGCAGCCTGGAAACGTGCTAGATATTAATGCCGAGTTAAATTATTTTCTAGCGACGTTCTAAAACGCCAGTAAGTTCTTGCGCAGTCATTCAAAGTATACGTACGACAAACGTCTCTTCGTGACGCAAAAATGTCGTGAAATTGCATAGTATGTACCACAACAAAGCCAACTTGCCTTTGCGAGATTCAAGCCGATATCTTCGAATGTAAAGCTTGGAGAGACTTGCACGAGCCCAATGATTCAAATGCACCACAATCATCGCTTCTTACCCAAGGTTCCCAGGTTAGATTCTTGCGGCGGTAGTCCAAATACATTTGCATGTTCGGATAAGTCGACTTTTGATAATATTACGTGACGTTTAAATACACGTGTCATTGACATTGTCTATTTCATGAAATGAGTATTACCTCCCAACAAATGTTGTACGTGTTCCTATGTCATGGCTTTTAACGGCGATTTGATCAAACAGTAGTACCCGTAGTTACAGAAAGTCGGGTGTAAGCGAGTTTCGGCAAGAAATGTCGCAATTATGGTGCAGGCATACGCGTTTAGTATGAAAAGTGGGGCCACAGTCACGAGGTTGGTATACTAAAGCGCAGCTGCACCCCACAAGAGGTTGAGCATCAAGGGACAGGATTACTAGTTTTCGTAAATGTATAATGAAAAGAGCACAGCTAGAGCAGTGAAATGAAGATACTGCGCGATGGCGGAGAAAAAAACTTTTTCCACTTCAGCCACGTTTTTGCGCTACTTACATGCCAGGAAAACTGTCGACTAGAAAACTGTCGACACAACTCCGTGTTGCAACACTTCGTTCGCGACGTAATAACGGCACGTATGTTTCATATAGGCTCATGCATACTCATATAAATGCACATCTTAAATTTCATTAGTTATGTCCACGCATATATATTTTTTTCCCACTTGCATAATGCGTTTGCTGATATTCGAGCTTATTGTCTGAAAACATTTCCGTGCACAGTTTTTCTCACTATGACACGAACACGACTTCTTCGTCAGCACATAATATTCAGATATATCTATATTGTTTTGTGTGTATGTATGTATATATATACACACACAAAGTTGTTTATTCATTTACTTCTGAAATGTAAATATGATGGCATAGTAGCCAAGGAAAACGTACATTAAAAATAAGCAAATTAATGTATAGTAAGAACAGTCTTAGTTACATAAAAAAAAAACATCAAAACTGTTTAGTTATTTCAGAGAAAATCTTCAGGACAAAATACATCACGCTACTTAAAAATATATAAAAAGAGTGGCATGCCTTGAGAGTTTAGATCTCATAGCACAATAATGGGTGTAAGGTCTATCAGAAAATTTGTCGCTGTCTTTGTCAGACGTGGTGCGTCTAAAACCGCCTACAAAGTCGTTTGATCTGAGTTGGAAACAACCTCCATAGCAAAGATCGCATTTATATTGAACAAGAACACAAAACCATTTGGAAAAATCACCCCCAATGAAGCAGGTTCTGATCATATTCGTTATTTTCTGGATGGTAGTTTGGGATTTTCGCGAGAGCGACAACCGTATTCGATAACTGGGTAAGAAAAATTATACGCGCTTATTCAAGGATGTTATTGAATTAATATTCCTCAAATTCTGTGGATTTGCTCAGACATTCCGAGAATAGCTTAAATGAACATTCTGACTTTAGTAACTTTTGGTTACAATAGGAGGCCGCAGTGGTGTAGTGGCCAGACTACTCGCTTCCCACCAAGGCAAAACGGGTTCGGTTCATGGAGGGGTCGCTTCCGGATTTTCGCATGTGAGAATCGTGCTGGACGATGCCGCTTGTTGACGGGTTTTGTCGGGGATCTCCCGTTTTCCTAGCCCTTGCTTTCCCTCACAGCTCCACACTCACCTAACTTCACTCTCATTGACTCTCAATACCTCGGGGTTAAAGAGCCACCCAAAACTATCCACTTGTTTACAATGAAAATATACATATCTTTTTATTGCCGCTAACGACCATTTGCGTATGCACGTGTATCACCAAGTCAATACGAAAGCCTCTAAAATGTATGTTGGAATAATCGTTTATAGCGGTAAATGTTTTTAATTTACGAAACCCAAAAAGGATGAAATTACTCGAGAAACAACGAAATCCCGTGGTATGTTTTTGCTATACACTGGCTTTTTATGATTTAACGTTGTTACGTATATTGTTTAAGTAAACATAATGGTGATGATGAAACTCTTGATTATATTTGTTTCAGATACTTGGTTACTCATGTCAGGTATAGTCATCGACTTGCATTGTTTAAACATTTCAGTAGCTAAATAGGGGAGAGAAAAAAAGAACGGAGTTGTCAGGAACAGAAGCATTTGTATAACAGATCCAAAACGGGCCGAAAGATAGTTGTAAGCCTGTACGACTGCGAGTCTGACTTTACAGATGACGAAGAAACACTTAGCAGTTCAAAAAGAGGATACACAAGACGTACCATTCCTTATCCTTTCCTGATATTTGTATTCTTGCTGCTACCCAGTTGTTTTTTAAATTATGACAATCCCGAGGAAAACGCGCCGTTTTGAGTACAGACATTCTATTTTCGCGGAAAGACGCATGGGGAGGGTGGTCTTCAATATTCTACGTGCATATATCCAAGTTACATTCAGTTATTGGCCATGGGTCTTTGTGGGAACACATTTTGATACTTGACTGCGTCAGTCGGATTTAGGTTACTCCAAAATTGAACATCGCTGATTTGCAGGCAGACACTTAAGCATTCAATCACCAGAGGTACGTTAACTTCATGAAAGGGGTTATAGAGTCGTTTATACCATGCCAAACAAATGTGTCCATTAATAAGAGAAACACTCGGGTATAGGTTCTTGAAGTTTAACATGTCAACAAAAGAATCCGCAAAATCCACGAAAGTGCGTCAGAGCTAAAGTGCTTCAAAATGAAACTGAAAACTTCCCGAGAATATCAGGTGTCCCTTGCTACGAGGAATGGTGGTGACGCGCTCAAGAAACTCCCTCCGTGTGCTTTCACAAGACTTTGCCTAAGAGTCGCCTATCATTAATTGATCGATATCGAATAACGTGCACCTGCAGGAAGTAGCGTGGTCGAGTGTTGGGGGGTGCAGGGGCTCGCGACAGCGGCCTTCGGCGCTAATTGGTGCCGCGGCGTAGGAAGAGGCGAGCTGCGCTGCCAGCAGCTGGCGTCGCCCGAAAATTGCCGACTTCCGCGCCGACCAGGTTCCGTGCGAGACATCGCCGCACGCAGCCAGCCGCCTCTGCACGATACCGACCTGTGATGCCCGTCTGCAGATGCTTTTGACTGCCGACACGAGATGGAAGCCCTCCCTCATCCATACTTCTGGAACCGGCTGCTTCAATTTGGCTCAGTTGATGGACGTGATGACAAACCCACAAGTGACAAGGACAGTAAGTAGTACTGCTGGAAGATCGGTTTGGCCCCACCAGAGGTTGTAATAGGTGACCCCACCCATTGGGTTGTACTCGTGTTGGGAGTGGTTGAATCTGCTTGCTAGAGGATATAATGATGGAAGTACCCTTCTCCAATGAGAGGTCAACGTGTTGAGCCGATATCCTGGCCAGACATAAGAGGCTTTGACGTTGACCCGGCCAGACTTTGGGTACGACTGATGTAAGTACGATCGTCTCAGCAGTTGGTGGGCGAAGTGTGACTGTGCGAATTGCTGTGTCAGATTGGTACTTTTTGTCTGATTAACTATGGCCAAAGCTAGGAGCACCTACGTTGACAGAGCTTTATCACTGCCCCCCACCGATGATTGGGTGGCCTAGTCGCAAAAGGGTCTTTATTAATAAAAGGAATAGCATTGCAATGCCATGCAGCCATCTCAGCAAGAACACTAACTCTGCTGCTCTGCGTCCTCCCATTTGCCACTTCTGCTACTGTTCCACGTTCATTTGTTGAGTGGCGAGTTGACAGCGCCCCAACAAAATGCTTTTTCGTGTTTAACACGGTAACATTGCTGGCAAGTGGTTTTACGCGAAGTTATACGAGCGCTGAACTGCCTTAAAACTCTACGATGATACTTGCAGGTTCGCTACTGTTGTTACTGGCTGCTGTGGTTATGAGAAGCTGTTTGCCTATCTGGCAGGAGCAGCACTCAGCACCCTGTAACTGCAGTAGAGACTCGTGGCTAGCGTGTTCACTGTTGGCCGCTGAGAGAGGTCACCCAACAATAACTGTTGAACGAATTTCTAATGTTTTGCACATCTCGAGTATTATAAAAATTATATTGCTAAAAAAATTTGTTGTTGACGTACAACGATGATTCTGCTGGATACTGATAATCATTAACGAGACTATACAAGACATTACTAAAAATCGCCTACAAAATCTGGGAGTTGATTCCTCTCAAAACAATAGGATATATACGTATATGTATGTATATACATACACACACGTCCTATAGCGTAAAACCTTTCCTTAAGGGTCTACGCGCACTTAAAAGTGGAGGTAAAACCCATGTTTATTGCAAATAAAATACGCAGTATCTGAGCTTCATCTCAGTGTTTCGGTATAATTTGTTATCAAACAAAGATGTGAAAGCCATGATAAATGTGTTTGCCGATATCAACGCCGCCCATGAGAAAATAAGTGTTGGCAAAAAACGGAGAAGGAACCGACCGTGGTCAGTTTTAACGAACCATTTTAGCATTCGCCTGGAGTAATTCCAAGTTCTCCCGAATGTGAGACCAGCACTACAGCCCCTTGCCGAATGAACAGGAGTCCAGAGTCTTCGGAGTAGTGGCAGTCGCCGTAATTCAACACTGAAATTCAGCCACCATCACAATCAGCAAGCTGTCGCCGAATAACAGTGAAGTGATTTTCACCGATTTGTGGCCAATGTCCTAGAGAGAGCCCAGGGAGTCGACCACATTCGAAGTGGTTTTTTTTCAGAACGAAGATGGTAGACTCTCCGCGGCCTTTAATATTAGTCACAGTCACCATAAAATGCTATTTCCTATCTTGTGTCATATATTTGATATCGGATTAATTATTTGCTACTCTTTCTACAGCCATCTTATGCTCCATATGCCGCTACTAGGCGATAGAAATAACTGCGAGTTCAGTGACCGCCAGTATTTGGTCACTGACGGCTGTCTCAGTGAGTAGTCAGTTTAACAGTTTACCATGTAGCACGGGGTTTGGTTCTTGCTTTCTGACAGGTAATTTGGCTGGCCCAAACTTCTTTGGGCGCGTCTAATAAATCACCAGTCCTTTAGAAAATGTTACTGAAATGTGTGCGTTTTAGAAATACAATTCGTCCGAATTTACCACAAATTCTGTAAATAGATTTACGTGCCTTTAGATGAGTGAGTGATGAAATCATCCAAAATATAGTGACAGCCGCGTTATGTATGTCTAATAATTGCACGATAGCATTTCTGAGTTTTTACGAGATCGTGGGAACGTAATCGCAAAGCTATAAGCTCTTGTTTTTTTTTTATAAAAGCCAACTTACCAACTAAATTAAATCAGCAAAGATTAAAATTGAAGCAAGTAGGGGTACACACGCAGCTTGAATTGGTGGCAATTGTCGCTGATCAAGAATATCTTAATACATCGCCCACATGTGCCCAAGCGCTCTATGGCTGTCAACAAAGAACTTTCGGAATATTCACTTCTGTGAATAGGCATGAGTTTGTGGCACTGACTGACTCGTCGATATACGCTAACTACAGAGAATATCGACAGTCCAGAAGCCGAATAACTTGATGCACCCTCATTAGCAGCTTCCATGCAAGGCCGCTTTCCCAGCCAGCGCCTAATATATAACTTGCCAAGCACTAACCGACCAAGATCGTCTTCCATGTTACGACGAGCAGACGTTTAGTTATTTCAGAATGAAACTTGATGCACCCTCATTATCAGCTTCCATGCAAGGCCGCTTACCCAGCCAGCGCCTAATATATAACTTGCCAAGCACTAACCGACCAAGATCGTCTTCCATGTTACGACGAGCAGACGTTTAGTTATTTCAGAATGAAACTTGATGCACCCTCATTATCAGCTTCCATGCAAGGCCGCTTACCCAGCCAGCGCCTAATATATAACTTGCCAAGCACTAACCGACCAAGATCGTCTTCCATGTTACGACGAGCAGACGTTTAGTTATTTCAGAATGAAACTTGATGCAGTGCTTAAGACAGTCTTGGTTCATTTAATTCACCTCCGCGACTTGATGCAGCCTTCCTGCTTCGATGACGGCGGTGGCGAATCTACGACCGGAAGCTGTGTACATTGCTTTGACCAGTTTGCACACAGACTGGTGTGTAGCTGTACCTTCGACTAGCTGCCAAACTATTTTCTGGGCGGTTATATTAGGCAGCTCTCGTCAAGAGAGATTTCGCGCTCCCAGCAAGTATTTAACTTCATAGTTATGAATACGATACCAATTTAACATCGGCATATTTCCCTTTTAATATATTTTTCATTTGCAAACATTTTTTTAATGATTTCGTAATAAGAAAATCGTGGCAGACGTGCTTTCGAAAATGTTACTGTTATCAATGTTTTGTGCTATTAACGTAAGACAGTTTTTTCAGTTATTTTATATGTTGTGTACTAGAGTTTAGTTACAATCGTATTTATCGCAATAACTAATGAATAAAAATTCAAAACGCTGCAAACAATAGCACTATTTATAAAGTTGTCGGCACACGTCAGCTCATCACACTTCCTCATCTCGACTGAATCACGTACAGCGCATTAAACTGGCAATGTTGACGAGCAATCAGATTATAGAAATTCAGACGACGTACCGAACACTCGCTTTTTATGGGATGAAAGACAAGTTAAATGGACGATAAGAAGCGCGGGCACGCTTGTTGATAATCGTCATAAAGCGCGTATGAGCACGTCCTGATACGTAGTGATGCGCGTTTCAGTACGCGACTTCCAGTGCGCAAGCCGTGCTCGGCCTCGGCGCGCCACGCTGGATTCGTAGCGGCGAGCAAGTGCGCCTCAGCTCACGGCTGTTCACGGGAACTTATGGAATCAAACTACGGATTAAAAAATAACATGCTACAATACACGCTGAAACGCAGGTTAAGTTGCCAGCGAATTGATCAAAACAGCTATGACTTTAAATTGTATGGCGAGTAAAAGTTTTATTGGCTATTCACGGTAAAGTGAGCACTTTTTGAAGCCTTAGATCTTAACTTTCGAGTTCGGTGAAATATGTACACTTGGCAATATTTATTTCAAAAAGTGGTGGAAGGGTAATAAATGACTGATAGGAAAAAAGTAACCAGGGCTTCAAAAGTGCTTACATTGCCGCGAACAGGCCATACATTTATGACAACTGAATTCAGTGTTTTTTGGTTGACGCTCAAAAGCGCACGTATTTGTATGTTATGAAAACATTTATTTTCCTAAAAATTCTACAGTTTCTCTTGATTGTTGCATGAAAAACGTGAGACGGTCCATGGCGATGTTAATCTAACATATCGCGGAAGGATACACAATTATAAGGAGAGTAAATTCTAAGATAAGTTTTCATAAGTGCTCATTAATCGTGGACAGCATATAACTAAATATTTAACCGGGCAGTGCAGCGGAGACACCAAGAAACAAGAATTATTCAGTTATGTTACGATAGGTGTTCTATGCCAATTCCAACGTCTTGCTTACGGTACCAAGGCAGACATACCGTACGCCTGTATCAAAGTTATCTGATCGCGAATATAAAAAACTTAACTGTAAATATTTTTGTCCGCAAGTTAATACTATAAAAACNTATCAAAGTTATCTGATCGCGAATATAAAAAACTTAACTGTAAATATTTTTGTCCGCAAGTTAATACTATAAAAACCTTAACTGTAAATATTTTTGTCCGCAAGTTAATACTATAAAAAAATTAAACATAAAATACTCTTACATCGAACTGCNCTTAACTGTAAATATTTTTGTCCGCAAGTTAATACTATAAAAAAATTAAACATAAAATACTCTTACATCGAACTGCGCATTGAAATGAAGTTAATTTTAACATAACAATGTTCCTATCATTTATAATAGAGCGAAACTTTTTATTTATATAACCATCTAAATTTGGCCAGAATGTAAATTCTTGTTTTAAAATATTACAGGGGATCGCGTACGTGAATCTCCGTATCAAATAAACAATAGTTTCAGGAAATCGCCACCAAAAACGTTTCATGGATTGAATGAGAATGCATGGAAATGAGGACGGTACGAGATGAAAAGACTTCATTCAGACAGACACACTGCTGTAACGTTTGCACATTCACATCCACACTCCGTGGTCGGGAGGAGTCTATCGATGTAAGACGCTAACAAGGAAACGAAAATGGGAAATTGAATCCCGAAGCGGAAGTTGAAGATCTCCGTAGACTAGGCTATAAAACCCTTTAGCTAACTGAGCAGAGCAAGACAGTCGCAAGTCACGTCTGGAACGCGCGGTGTAATATTTTTAGATGACTCAGCCTCTTCCCCGTCAGAACAAAGAGAACTGTGGCATCGCCAAGTTCCGTTCATTCGAATAGCATGTGACAGGTGACGGGACAATGTANGTCAGAACAAAGAGAACTGTGGCATCGCCAAGTTCCGTTCATTCGAATAGCATGTGACAGGTGACGGGACAATGTCATTCAAGAAGAGAGACTACTTTAGGATACATCAAAATACTTACTGCAATGTACACTGTAAAAATTCCCCGGTAAACTTCCCTAAGTTTTTAAACAATACGTAGTATGGAGATAATACCATATTTCAGACTGCAAATACAGGAAATTTTAGCATCGTTATTACACACAGTTATCAACTTCGCTAATCTTTTGACTCTCGTGAGCAAATGTAGGTACGCTGCTTCGTGTGTATAAGAAAATATTTACATTTAGCGCTTTCTCACTATTCATATACACTGATGTGGTAAATTTGAGAATAATTTNGTCAGAACAAAGAGAACTGTGGCATCGCCAAGTTCCGTTCATTCGAATAGCATGTGACAGGTGACGGGACAATGTAATTCAAGAAGAGAGACTACTTTAGGATACATCAAAATACTTACTGCAATGTACACTGTAAAAAATTCCCCGGTAAACTTCCCTAAGTTTTTAAACAATACGTAGTATGGAGATAATACCATATTTCAGACTGCAAATACAGGAAATTTTAGCATTGTTATTACACACAGTTATCAACTTCGCTAATCTTTTGACTCTCGTGAGCAAATGTAGGTACGCTGCTTCGCGTGTATAAGAAAATATTTACATTTAGCGCTTTCTCACTATTCATATACACTGATGTGGTAAATTTGAGAATAATTTNGTGTATAAGAAAATATTTACATTTAGCGCTTTCTCACTATTCATATACACTGATGTGGTAAATTTGAGAATAATTTCTTGGTGTACGTAATGAGCAAAGTATAGAAAATGCTCACTACTCGAGCAAAAAACTGATATGGAACACCAGAAATACTAAAAACGTGTACTTGATATCAACATAGCTGCTTTATCTCTGGTTTTTTATATTTACAAGTATACTTTTGAAGGCCACACAGTACACGTGTATACAGGACCATCAAATTAAAGAAATATACGTTTATTTTGGAAACAATTTGTCAATAGATCAAGCACTCACCGCTGACTTATATTTCCCTCCTTTAAATTATTTAGCAAATTAATTAGTAGTAGGTAACGAAAAACAATTACAGATCTTCTGTGACTGTTGAATGATATTTGATATAAGCCCGCTACTTATCTTCAAAGTTAGGAATACATAAATAACTGGTTCGCCTAACATTAATACTAAGTGGGTGTTTGAAACTTTTCTAAAATAACCGAATAATCGTAGTGCCCTGAAGAAGTTGTTTGGCCTACACGATTTAGTTCGAGTTGTGCCACCCAAATATAAATAAACAAAACATTCTGCCAAATAATTTGGATGATAGCACATGATGTTGTCTTGACAAAAGGAAAAATATCGAATGAACTCTACATAACGTCAGAAAAGTAACAAATTTAGCTGAAGGCCGATCACGATTAACTGAGCACTTTTGAAATCAACCCTCGAAAAAAGTTACTGCTCCAACCTCCATATATACTAACGGGCACACTGAGTGACATGCGCCCAGTCAAGTTGGTAACAGTGGAGGGAACGTAGATCCACGTCTGAACGTCGAATTAAAATTGTTCGGTAACCATTTGCAATAACTGAAATTAATTCTTTCGCTTTCTGTTATTTTGAATGCATCAAGTGTAACAATTAGCAGATTTGTAAAATATTTACTTTTGAAATAATTCCACAGTTTCACTTGACCAACCCACGAATAAAGTGATCAGACCCACGGCAATGTTAATTTTACATATGGCGGAAGACCACGGAATGTGCTCACTAGTAGAACTCATGCAGGGATTCCAAAAGTGATCAGTTTACCGTGAACAGCCTATATTGTCAGATACGTTCGCAGTCGAGAAGAGAGAGAGAGAGAGAGAGAGAGAGAGAGAGAGAGATAGAGAGGAAGAGAGAGAGAGAGATAAGTACAGATATGCTCAGATTGTGATTAATGCCGCACGCGTGAAGTCAAAGAAAATGACGTGTCTCAGTTACTACGTCACATCAAAGTGAGGCTGCATTCCTCAAGACTTTCCACGTAGGCCTCTCATACAGCGTCGTTACGTACATTCCCAAGGAACGTCACACAGCGGGACTCACGCTCGCAGCACCCGAGTGTACAACTATTGTGTGTGGGGTTGGAACACCACCACTACTACCACTGTATTTTATAGTTGATTCAATTTTAATTCACGTTTAAAACAATTCGCTTAGAAGTCTTCAAATTCAAACTACAAAAAAAAAAAATGTCCCAAATAACTTAAAAAAAAAAAATCTTCTGTCGAATTTATTTGTAGCACTGAACCGATGTCACGTTTATCACATACGATTTGTGTGCGTCGTATGCTGGCTGCACGTAAACCACACACACACACACACACACACGCGAGCGCGAAATACTGGTTCGCGCGGTGTCGTAAAAAATAGACCTGCCTTTCAGTCGCTGTACATTTACAGGGATCTTGCAGATTTCACCAGACTATGGTAATGATATAAAAAAGCATGTGTAATGATAACTTATTTCAAAATCATCCTGAATAAAGCAACGGTGTACTAACAGTAAATGTTGTAACAATGATGGCACGCTTCAAAACCGGGAAAGCTGTATCGTACCAGGTGTGTTCTGTAGAACGGCAGAATATCTTTCACATAAATATATGTACTAGGGCGTTCGACTGTTCTGCTATCTGGTAAAAATTTATAACGAATTTTGCCCGTAAATGTATTAAAATAATGCTGCCAGTAAAGAACTGGAAGTGTAAAGTTTAAATTAATAGCTACAGAATTTCTTGTTTGATACAATTTAAGTCCAAAATGAGCGCAATATTTCATGTTTATATAACTATCAACCGTAATTTTGTTTGATTGACTCATGGATCAAAGTCATCGGTTACACTAAATGTTAATTTTACGTGTGGCGGAATGATACATGTCGGGCAAAAAAATAAAGCAGGGCTTTCAAAACGGGTTAGTTAACCATAAAAAAAATTATTAGAACTTTCTGTTATGGCTGCGCTCAATCTAAAGCTCAGAAATTTGAATGATGTAAAAATCAATTCGTATTAGACTTACCTATTTCAAAAATATTAAAAGTAATGCTATACAACTTGCAACTACTGTTTGCTTGCTCACGAAACTGTGGGTTCGCTTTACGTAGCAACCAAATCGAGTGGAATGTAAAAATTTACGCGTAAGGTTGCACATTAAATAGGATAGATNGTTCGCTTTACGTAGCTACCAAATCGAGTGGAATGTAAAAATTTACGCGTAAGGTTGCACATTAAATAGGATAGACAAATATCAATTCCCTTTTTCTGGGAAACTAATTAATTATAATATCCTAGTCGCGTGACGACAAACAATTTCAATGAGAGACTTTTGTTGTCATCTTACAGTACGCTTATGCTTCCAAGAAGATTATAACGAGGATTCGTGTTCATAATTACATTGACTCGTTACTGAAGTGGGCTCCATNGCTTATGCTTCCAAGAAGATTATAACGAGGATTCGTGTTCATAATTACATTGACTCGTTACTGAAGTGGGCTCCATATTGTTCGTTATTCTTGGAAAACGTCCAGCAGAAAAATGTTGTCACTGCTCCTGTGAATCCCGTTGCTTTTTATGACAAATAATTTTTCTGCAAGAAAGCGTGTTTCCTCCAGTGTTTTTAAGAAGAGTATTTTTAATATTTTTAACACGAAGTTGGTAACCTGATACTAATGGCAAAGGAGACAGTGCCTCATTATTCATTTTATTTTTGCGGGGGTTTTTCCCCCCAGAATAGTGTATTTAAGAATAGAGAAGTGAAAAAAAGAAGTGTGTGTTGCCAACTCCAGTAGCTAGTAACAACAAAGTGGCCTTGATCGCCGAACGGGCTACCTGACCAATAGTGAATTCTCTCAGCGTGAAATTACCAAGCAAACACCGGACGGTTTTCCAGAGCCTCGAGCGGCCAATGAAAGGCCGAGTGCTCCAACATGAAAGGAACCTTCATTCTATTTCACTTCCGCGTAATTACATGTCTGTCCTTTGGCGTCTATAGCTACGACGACGTGTTCGTTGTCCCCAGTCTGTGGTAGAGTCTGTATTCCAGTGTTAGTTTGCTACACGCAGCCTAGCTACGGGCCAGCTCCTGCTGGCTACAGCAACCACGCATCGAACACCGGTCCTGCTGGCCTGGTTGCTACCTCAACAGAAACGTTTAATCTATCCGCGTTTTCCGAGGGAGTTCCGTATCCTGACACGAGGTAGTGCTATAATCGCTTCCTTTGCCTGTGGCGCCGTCAGGCGGCCAGTCGCTAGTCGTCGCCCCTTCTCTTTCCCCTCTGGCCCACGTGAATCTCCCATCAGGGTGAATCGGGTTCGATTCCCGGCGGGGTCGACCCCGGTCAGCGAGTTTTCTCGGGGATCTCCTATTCCCCCACCCTTGCATTCCGGTGCTGCTCCATGCTCACCTCGCTTCACCCTCATCGGCTCTCAAGCCGCCCAAATCTCTTCACTCTCTCACCCACGTGAGTGTCTGCATTGACGATCCTGTGGCTTCTGCGCAAAGGAGTGGAGCTCTTATTGCCTCAGCAACAGTCCAGTTCAAACAGAAAAATAAGTGTTGCTTACGTCCATCACGTAAATTATATGTGTATGTATGGCCTGGAGGCCATATTGCTTCAGTTTTAGGTGTCGAACATTAAAAAAAATTGGCATTGTGCTAAAAACTGGACGACGGTTCCACACAATTGCAGTATTTTATGGCAAATGAAATCTATGTCAAACAAGTTGGTACTTGACAAATAGTCTCGGATATGTGTAGAATGATGCTCAGAACATGAATCCGTACCGGGAATTGCTTCGCATTTCCTAGTTGCTGGCATCTGCATCATTACAATTATTTTATATAGTCCATTTATTGTTACTTACAACTTTTCTGAAGCCCTGTTTAAGTTCTACTTTCAAGATATTCCTTCGCCTCGTGTAAACGAAGCTTAACCATGTCTAGAAAGTTACACCANCTGTTTAAGTTCTACTTTCAAGATATTCCTTCGCCTCGTGTAAACGAAGCTTAACCATGTCTAGAAAGTTACACCTAAGGGACAATGCAACACATTTATTGCTCAGTTTTACAATATTTTGTAAAACAATAATTTCTTACTAGTCATTAACAACATACCTATTATCTGCCTGGCATAATTCATATTAANAATATTTTGTAAAACAATAATTTCTTACTAGTCATTAACAACATACCTATTATCTGCCTGGCATAATTCATATTAATTATAAATGACATATTATAATTTATAGATAAAATATAAGTTAAATTTCAGTTTAACCAAAAATAAGGTATTATCATAATTAACGCAAGTATAAAACGCTTGTGTTAAGTGACATGTTTAGGAAATAAACAAGCACATCATACATGGTGGTGATTAGATGACATAGTGTTTGCCTCTCTGTGGAAGGCTAGATAGAGTAGTGTGTTTCAGGATCGTTAAAGGCGGCGTGGCTAGGCGGAGCAAAAATAAGTCGGCCGAGGAGGGGGGAGGGGGGCTGGCTGAGGGCACGCACATTTCCGAAATGTTTGAGCGGGCGCGAGGTGAAGGACTCGCCTTGGACAACGTCGCGCGCGGCATGATGCGAGAACCACGATGACGACTAGTGATGGCGGAAGAAGGGGAGCAGGGTGGATGTAACGGAGAGACGGGCGGGAGATGGAGGAAGAGAAGAAGTATTTTATTTAAAGCCCGGTCCGGGTCCGTGAGTCACGCGGCGGTCTCGGGGAACGAATAAACCGACAGGCCGTGTCACCCTNGGTCCGGGTCCGTGAGTCACGCGGCGGTCTCGGGGAACGAATAAACCGACAGGCCGTGTCACCCTTTGGCCGATTGACAAGGAAACACGCACGCACGCGCGCGCGCAGGCTCCGGCCACCTGGAACGTTCCACGCCTTATCCGAATGCCCGCGACCACTCACCACTCTCTACAGCGAGCACTGCATACCCTCTCACACGCTCTCGCATTTCCACCTCTTCGAGTATTCCACAATAACTTCTGATGAACACGAAATACGAACCTCATATTATCCACACAACTAATTTCGTCAAATATTCTTGAATGTGTTTTAAAATGTGTCACACTGGCAAACTGGTATTTACTGCAAGGATCTGCTCTGGAATTTTATTCAAAAGTGGTTTTCAAAGTGACATGCTGCTGTTGTGTTTCCGTGCAGTCCACAACTTCCTACTAAATTTAAATTTTATCAGTAATATTTAACTGCACATTTAAAATTAATTCCGCTGAGTTCTAATATTGGCTATCGTGTAACAATCACTTCAAATATCATTCATGCTCACAGCGCTACGTTTTCAGGAATCGTTCGTTATTTTTAGGTTTCGTGATGTCGGAAACGGTTATTTTTGTCATGCATGATTCTGATGGGCTGAGCATGTCCAACATAAAATAAATTTTAGAACCAGTCCAATATTAGAATATTTTGTGGGAACTAGGGACCGCGGTTGTGTAGTGGTTTGACTGCTTGCCTTCCACCAAGGCTAACCGAGTTCAATCCCCGGCCGGGTCACTCCCGGATTTTCGCAAGTGGGAATCGTGCCGGACGACGCCGACCAGCGGGCTTTCTCGGGGATCTCCCGTTTCCCCCACACCTGCAATCCGGAGCTGCTCCAAACTCACCTCACTTCACCTTCATCGGCCATTTCACCCTCATTGGCTCTCAATATCTCGATGTTAATAGCCGGCCAAATATGTTCACTCACTCACTTACTTTTATGCAGCGGCGTTAATGGCGTTTCGGTGACTTCACAACCGTCCAACTTCATTTGACCAAACATGTTGGAAGCAGTTTGTCAAAAAAATGTGCCAGTGAGACAAGGACTTGATCAGGCCGATGGCTGTTATGCGTCTACTTCGCAACCGCCGTTCACCAACAGTTTCTGAAACTAACCTTCTCTGAAAAATCCCCCTACCCTTCCGTCCCCATACGCGCATAAAAAATGGCAGCAATACTTTCAATAATTATCCAATGGATTGGGGTCGTAGTTACATTCCCAAAAGCCTTGCTAATAGTGGAATTTTTCAATTTGGAACCGCTGCAGTTGGTTACATTTGGGTCAGGCACGTATCCTGGAACCCTGAGTGGAGAGGGTCAGTATTGGTGGAGGAAGGGGACGCTTGGCCTTCTGCAACAGAGAAGGAACAGTGAAACTACGGGACTGTAAACAAAATAAATTTGTCATATATGTTGAATTCTACATTTCACAAATAAATCTCGCCAAAAGTTTCCTGTGTGAATGTTAACCAAATTTATGGAACAGTAAATATGGATACATGAATATTTTTCTTTAATTATTAACGTTTACCTCCGTCCGGCAGAAATTTTTGCTACGTCCATGGATGTCAGCTTTTATTCAGGTAGGTAGGTAGGTAGGTGGTAGGCAACGAGGTCATTAGAGACGGAGGAAATTGCTCGAATAAGCAGGAACGAGGAAGGAACAGTCCATGGCCTGTAGTAAGGAACCATCCCAGCATTCACCAGGTAGTATCTCGGGGAACCATGGTAAACCAACATAAGGAATGGCCAGATCGGGATTCGAACCCAGTCCCTCCCGAATGTGAGTCAGAGAGCATTCATTTTAAAAACAAGAATAAATCACATTCTAAAATGTTTAACTTACGATAATAACAATAGAGACTGCATTGAAGACAACGGAACCTAGGGATGAGCCATAAACGTGATTACCTCAGCTACTAATTCATGAGCAACACAACAATTATTTCAAAAAGTTTTTCTTTTTAGAATACTCAAGAGAGTTTTTACCATGGATGTCTCCCTTGGACACGAGCCTAAGTAAGTAGGGTTGTAATTTCACAGTGTACGCATGCCAAAAAGTCATTAGGTTTGTAGTGAAATCAACTATTACGCGTGGCGCAAGAATATGGCTGTAGTGAAGGCAGAAACTGTCAAAAGTCTTCATTGGCGTTCAATCAGTCGTGAATCAACTATTACAACGTTCCTCCCATAAACCTCCGGAGATGATATCGTGCTGAGTTTTCAAGTTTACGTATCCGGAAATAATAATTACTGCTAGTATTGGAAGTGACAGACAAACCTCCCTGACTGGAGGATAAGTAGGGACACAATGCTCGCGCAGACATACTGGGCAAAAGCCCCATTCGGGAACTCAAAATGGCCGGTTGCACCGTTCTATCATTTGAACCGAGATCCACTGATCTTAGTTCAAAAATTATCCATGGATCAGAGCTAGAGGTGTTGCACAAACCAAATACGAGGTTATTTGAGTCGAACAGCAAAGGTCACAACACTGAACTGTAGAGTGTTGTTTGGTTCCTATTGGCCAAAATATTGTGACGTAAGTGTTCCTACAAAAGTATTATATTTTAAAGATATTACAATTACGAGCTATACGTAATTACCAGTCAAATAAAAATTTAATTTAATACTTATTTGGTTTATGGAATATATTTGAGTTTATTTCTATCTGAGCGATGTCGTAACTGACTTACAATTTTCCTCAATACTCTCATGATTATATGCACTTAGTTACAAGTGATAACTAATTAAAATATACTTGTTTTTAAAATAATAAATTTGAAAATGAGTTTATTTTAATGTAAATTGAAGATTTCAGAACATTCCCATTTTAAAAAACGTGAAACTGCGAAATTTTTTTTATATAAAGACAAAATAATAACTTGCACACGCGATGCTAATTTTTTCAGTAATAAATGTTTCTAAAATCAATTAAGTGTACTTTTGTTAAATTATTTTCACCAAAACACTTATTTAAAATCAAAATTGATGAGTTAGGTTTAAACGATCTCGAGATCATAATGTAAACTCAGAAAATCGGTGATTCATGATAAAGTTCAAAATAATCTCAGATCATCGCGTGACCGACGTTTGTGCACCCGGCCGCTGATGCTGGATCATGAGGAAAATGATCTCGGATCGAGTCCTGAACTTCGTTTCTGCAACTGGGCGCTAACTGGGCGATGTATAAGAGCCACTCGACCTCTTCCAACTAAAAGCAGGTAGTAAGTTGGCCAAGTTTGTGGTTAAAAAGTCAGCTGGCCAAGGATTTTCTCTCCTTGTATAATTCCATTAGGGCAGTTTGTAGGCCGTCAACATCATCTGGCTTCTAGTTTACTTTACAGAACCAAGAATGTGTGTTTCCGTATTTCATAATTACGAAATGGAACCCATGGCGAAGTATATGATTCTGGGGACAGACTTCGTGGGAGAACTTGAATACCATATGCTTGTATTTGTACCTCAGTGACTCAACGAGTCTATTCTGCCCTGTACAGAAGTGTTGCGGCAGATCAACTAGCCACCATCGCTAGACGCCTGGCTGCCGCGAAGACAGTTTCGGCGCAGAACCAGCCGCTTTCCAAGAATTGCAATGCAGAAATGAACGATGGAAATTATTTTCGTGCAATACTGACGATTTGTTTAATTTTTCTACAAAACTAGCAAATACACTTTACTACAGTAAGCTGTAAACAGACAAAAATAAACTTTTGGTATCAACAATAAAGTATTTCGGGGAACACGTACAAAGTAAGTTTAATTACATTTAAGATAGTGGAAAATGTATTTTCTTAACAGTCAATTTTCAATTTAGTGTTGATTTCACCCGCGTATGTCCGTAGGCCTACATTCATATAACTATATTAACACAAAACACGTTGCGTCAAACCATATAATATTGGGGGGACTCGAGGCCACACCATTTTTTTATTAGGCATCTACACACTAACGAGAGTTTTCTATTTATTCGTGTACTAAAGAGATTTTTATCAAAATCATGTGCACATTTTTACAGTTTAAATACTTTTCGTAAGTAACTCATAATTTATCTTGAAAATTTTTCATACGCCTACATTCCAGAGTGGTAAAAATTTCAAAAATATCCACCAAAGTGCCAATCTTACTCTAAAATAATTAATGAAATCATTTGATTACTTTATGACTGCAGTCTCTTAAGTTGTATAAATATTACGATTTCGTTCATTAGCAATACAAAAAACATTTATACTGAACTACAAGACATGCTACAGTATGCTTGGAAATATATTTTAATAAATGACTGTCTGAATATAATTTGTCTTAAAAAAAAAAGCGTGTTGTACACACACAGATAGAGAGAGAATGAGAGAGAGAATGAGAGAATGAGAGAGAGAATGAGAGAGAAAGAATGAGAGAGAGAATGAGAGAGAGAGAATGAGAGAGAAANAGCGTGTTGTACACACACAGATAGAGAGAGAATGAGAGAGAGAATGAGAGAGAAAGAATGAGAGAGAAAGAATGAGAGAGAGAATGAGAGAGAGAGAATGAGAGAGAAAGAATGAGAGAGAGAATGAGAGAGAGAATGAGAGAGAGAGAATGAGAGAGAGAGAATGAGAGAGAGATAATGAGAGAGAGAGAATGAGAGAGAGAATGAGAGAGAGAGAATGAGAGAGAGAGAGAATGAGAGAGAGAGAATGAGATAGAGAGAATGAGAGAGAGAGAGAGAGAGAGTGACATAAAACATCACACTGCAAGTCGGATAAATCGGTGATATAAAAATTAATGAAAGTTTTATTGCCTGTGTATTACGCAACAATATTGAGATCTCATAGAATATATAGAATAAAAATACCGACTTACAACACTCGTAATACTTTAAAAGGTTATGTTGCGAAAATAATTATGATTAGTTTCATATTCTTGGTACTCTCCTTGTACATGTGAGCTTGCAGACAAACTTTTTACTAACATATGTTGCACAATTCCACTAAGCGACAAAGGGAATGAAAATTTTTATAATTAAATTTGGCATTTAATTAAACACGAATGATAGCTACGCTGTCCATTTTCGTGTTTGAACTCTAAGGACTTTAACTATAGGAGAACACGGTGGTCAAGTTTTGGTTGGCTTGACTGTAGAATCGTAAGGATATCAAATGTAATAATGCAGGAAAACAACACCACATGCTGTGTTTGGTAACTATAAAACATTTTGCCACTTAAACTGCAGCCAACAGTTAAGTCGCTATTGTGTACCAGCATTTTTCACTAGTTAAAATACTCACTTCATAGCCAACAATTTGTTACTGAGGATGCCTGGTTCCTCCCTACTAGCAAGTTTTACTTTCGAGCGCTGTGTGCAGATAATGGGTTACGTAGTATAGGTTGTTGCGGTGAGTGGAATGTGGCAGTTATAATTAGTTTTTTTTTTTTTTAACTTTTATGACACCGTCGACTACATTTCAGTATATCATCAACAATATAATTTTTGCTAACCGAGAAAAGAATGAATCGAAATATGGGTTTGGAAAATAACGTGCCCTGTTAAAGCCACAGACACAATAGTCTAAATAATGAGAGTTGCCATTAAAAAAGAGTGCAAATCACAGGGGCACCTTGAATTACGAGATAAATTTATTTCCTGTATCCTGTTTGGCATTAAAAATAGGACAATGCGATCGGCGGACAGTATACGTGCGTGCTATATATTCATCTTTTTTCTGTCCCTTTATGTACGTGGTTGCACGTGCGTGCTTGTGTCACATTATTGGAACGATCTCTCCAAACTTCTATCATAGTTTATATCGGCTTCACATCTATATCAGGCGTCCATTGTTTTCATTTGCGCTTCACGTGGCTGTTTCCGCTGTACTGGATTTTTGATAGTTATGAACAAAGAACCAGTGCAGAAGAGTATCATTTACCATCGTGGTGTCACGTGTGACGAAACTAACATCCTACTTGAATAATACTAGCCTGCATTTTGAGTAACAATGTTTGACCAACCTAACGTTGGTGATACAAGGCGAACAACTTGAATTCCAGTCATCCATTATTACAAATCATTGCCGTGAGGTAGAAAAACCAGCCAGCATGTGTAAACGGACAGAGGTAATCTACTTTGCTTAAAACTAACTACGAAGTCCGTGGTCTACTTAAAGTATCAAATTTTTCATACGAGTAGGCAGATGCCCATACCTGAATGTTACAAATAAGTCAAAAAATGGCCCACAGGAACCCAACTGGCAAGTTGTTACTGTGTTACCACTGTGGTTTATCACTGCGCAGTGACATCAGAATAGGCGACCATTGAGAATAATGACCACGCACGATAAGAATTTTTCCATTTTGCATGTTATTGTTAGGTTTGAAACGCCGTAACAATGCTAGTAAGTACAATACAAATGTCTTCACTGGAAACAGAGAACAAACGGGCATAAAGATCGTGAAGACCTCACGTCAGAATGATTGCAGTTGATATTGGCATATAAAGAGCTATTAATTAAATGTGTTGTTCACATGGTTCAAGTGTTTTTAACTTCCTGCAGCAATATAATAACTTAACCCGCACTTTTTTGCACATCTTCTCGACTAGTTCTGTCTCCTTAGCTAATGAAGTGATAATGACGGTTGATATATCAGTTTTCAGCTACACATTTCCTGATGTTGGAGTTAGAAACTAAGTAGGAATTAATGTTCATGCGCACATAGCTGACTAAGTGAATTAATAAGCTTCAATATGACTCTCTACAGCACGTCAACAAAAACAGATAATAATACATGATTATAAATTTTAATGTAATTTAATGTTTTTGGACAGAGAGCAACATAATTACACAAAGTCGTATTTACACATGCACTTGGCAGCGTATCGGCTAGCACGTTGAACTGCACAGACGGACAATACAAAGTATTTGTTAATTTTCCTCACAGTATAACATAAATTACTTGGAAAGGAGCATATTATGGTGACCGCCTGGGTAGACCGCCGAACGGTGTGCAGAGCACCAGCAGAAAAAGTTTTATTAAAAAACCGTCCAACGTGTCTGAGTGAGGTCTGCTTACGAATAGCATTTAAGAAACGTTACGCGTCTGTAAACATTTTTCTGCTTCTCCATTTATCTCTAAAGCATGTGTTTGTGATAGTGAAAACGGCTCAAACGGGTGTTTTCGCGGTCATTTTTAGGTATCAACATTCCTGTACAAAACATTGAAAAAGGTATAGGGATGTGCACCAAACCTTTATTTTTATTATTACATCATAAAATGCAGGGTCTCCGCTGAAAGCATCGTAGAGGCGCGTTATCGACGGCAAAGCTGCACGCCAGTTGCGCGTAGAGCTAAAGAGAAAGTTGATGCCCATGTCTCGGTCACCCCCAGAGTTATCACGCTTTTAGGCCTGAGACGTGCGAAATTCCTTCAAGCAGGCAGCCACCTTAAGGAGCCACGGGCGAATTTTCCTCAGATAAGGATGAAAAACGACTGTTGGGTGCCGTGCGTCAGAATGCATTCCACGACCTGCGGGCACGCTACGTTGAAACTGCGGCTACTGGCGCGTCGCAGAAGCGGATGTCAAATGTTATTTTTTTATACGATTGAATGGGTTGATCATAGGCCTCCCTACAGACGTACGGGACAATGATAGCTCAGGCTACCTTTTTTCTAAGGGGTGAACCAGTCTGCGCTGGGGCGGATTCAAACCTGAACTCGAAAGCGGATTAGATAAATCAACGCGCTCCGCCAAGGAGCATATGTTTCACCACATGTTGCTTATTTAGCCTGGTGATCTTTGTGTTTCCGAAGAATCGTAAACTTCTCTCGTCTACAATGAAGTCTTCCGTCTTTCTGCCTCTCGCTTTTTTTTTTTTTTTTTTTTTTTTTTTTTTTGCGTTTCACCGAGGAAGTACGTGTTCGCTTGTACATCACTCATCGTCGTTTCATGCTTTGTGGTCTGTCGTTCCCTTTCTGCCCGCCGTTCTTCTCCCTGTACTATTAGCTATGCGCGGAGAGACTGCGCTTATCCACCTACCTCCTTTGTTTCAACGGCCGCCTTTCACTGCGATGCTCCAGAACACCCTCCGCCTATCGTTCTTTTCTACACGATAGATTTAACAACTTTCCTCCGGGGTAAAAAAAAAAGCTACACAATAATAAACCCACTTCTGTCTTCTTTCACGGCTGTCTTTTCATCGTTTCCATGTAGTACACAACATTTCCTGAAATAAACGTTAAAATAATTTTTATACAAAAAACATTTACATATGCTGTGGTTCGTATCACGATACAGTAATTTTTTTGTTTTACAAATTAGTGCACTATTTGAGCGTCTGAAGCTTATATCCCGGCATCTATTTGAAATATTAGAACGGAAAGAACAAATTCGGATATTGCGTCATTTGTGGTTTAGATTCTGACATCCTTTCTGTACTACACTCACGATTCAGCTAATAGTTTATTGGACCCACGTGGATCTGTACTTTATTTGTAGCTTTGTTACTCACCTACATTTCTGCAGGCCGTATACATAAATGGCTGTCTAACTGCAAAATAAACTAAAAAATACACTTGTTTAAAGTCCAAGCTGTCCTCTTCTGAACCCACTTACACTTAGTTTTCCAGCTCCTTGGTTATTACGCGTTTACTCGCATTGCGATGTGCCTGAGCTTTTCCCACCAGCATATTTCTTTACTCCTGTTGTTTGACTCAGTCTTTCAAATAGTGGACATCATCCTCAGCTAAAATTATGTTGCCGATTTCGTACCTCTGGGTGTTGGTTTCAAATAGTGGTGCTGGTTCCAAATACTGGGAAAACTTAATTGTGTAGGTTATAATATGTCTGGCAGTCAAAACGCACTTTGTTAGAAAATCAACCAGAACCGTTTTTGAATAGGTAGATATTCTTATGTCCCTTTCACGTTAAGCTTTTTCTTTCCAGTAAACGTAAAGTCTGCGTGACGGAGGATTTGAACCAGAAATACGTCGAAAAATTTGACGCATAATTAAAGGCCCATCTGTTAGCGACTTGCCCCACGTCAACAAGATAAGTTTCTTGTTTCAGCGTGACATCGGAACGTATATACCTAAACCCGCATTGCCAGCTTTCGTAAAATTAGAAATAATAAGTGTTGTGATTTTGCGCGGAAGTGTTAAACGGGATGGTGGCTTCATTCCTTTCCAATTACAGAATTATTGTTTTATTTCGTCCACATAACGGATAGATGTATATTTTTATATTTTTACCGTTCGGTCACGTATTCATTTCCAAGTTCAAGTCTTGGAAACACGTAATTTTTGGTATGTACTCTACTTGTGTTCAGCACTTTTATCGCAGTCAGCGAACAACGTGCTGCTTGCTCAATGACATTGCTATTACATAATTCACATCAAAGAGGCGTAGAAAACTCCACATATCCGATCAGCCCGCAATAAATTATTTTAACGTACTGGCAAAGAGTAGGCAATTACTCAGAGATGAAAAGGCGTTGCAGACGTTGACGTAACCACTGTGTGATTGGTTGCACGAGGCTCTGGTGGGAACGGACCTTTTGTCTGATTGGCTAGTGCGTGCTGCAAAAGGTTTCCCATTGGCTGGGATGCCGGCTGGCGAGTAGGTTGTTACCAGGCGCTGATTAGCGAACGGTGCGCCAATATTTTTCTGGACAGTGATACCAAATTTTCCGGCGTGTGCTGCTGAAGTTAGCGTTATAGGCAGATGTTTCACCTCTGTAGTCTTAAGTAATATGTAATACTGGGCACTGATGCATTGCTGTGTAGGGGACATGGTGGCTGAGCGGGTAGTCTGCTCGCCTCCCATCAAGGCAAACCGGGTTCAATCCCCGGCCGTGTCACTCCAGATTTTTGCATGTGGGAATCGGGCTGGACGATGCTGCTGGTCGGCGGGTTTTCTCTGGAAACTCCCGTTTCCACGCCCTTTAATTCCGGCGCAGCTCCACTCATTGCTGCGTTCAGTACTGGCCATAACGTTTATTCATTTGCAATGTGTCCACGATCACAAGTTGATATGTGCTTCGAAGTTCATACGTGCATTGTAAAAAAAAAAAGGGGGGGGGAGTAATATTGTAGTTGTACTTTGGCACAGTTCGCACTGAAAGCATGGCCTAGTTCCAGTATATAAGGGGAAAGGAATTTTCGTCGGCAGAATTAAACAGGAAAAAGCCCCCCCCCCCCCAGGGGGNTTTATCTGAGGGCGAGCGCGAGGCTATCGAGATGGGCGGGCCGCGCTTGGGAGGCGAATGGCGGCCCTCGTGATGTATCTAGCGAAACGAATGGCGACAGCAACGGTCCAATACTATTCATGGCCGGCGCTTTGTCGGGGCGGTGGCGAAGGACGCGAAAACAAGTGCGGGGGCGCCGTACCCACGACGCGAGGCGCCGCGCGCCCCGGGCCCCCGCCCCCGTCACTCACCGCCTCAGACTCTCCCTCGCAAATACTCTTCCGCATTCCAGTCCTTTCACTCACACTTCGAGGACTACGCCCCGGTGTAGATCGCCCCACTCTTATACACTCCAAGAAAGTATTCGCAAATTTACCACCTCGGGGTACACGCATAGTGGCAAAGCGCCAATGGTTATACTGGGTTCACGGTTACTTCCAAGTTTTTTGAAGCCCTGCTCGAGTTCTACTTCCATGCTATTCCTCCGCGTCATTCAAACAAAACTAAGAAAATTACACCAGAGGATCAAAGCACAGTATTCGTGCGAACTCAATGTTATAACATTTTGCATAAGAACTACTTCTTACTTGTCATTATAATCACACCTATTTTCTCCCTGTTTTTATTCGTATTAGTTATAAATTATAAATATATAATTTATACATAAAATATAAGCAAATCCTTAATTTAACAAAAAATAATGTACTTTTATGTTAACACAAGTATAAAACGTTTGTGACACGTGGCATATTTAGGAAACAGCCAAGCACGCCATACATGGGGTGGTTTTTCAAAGGTTTGATTAAAAAAGTGTGAAGAAACCGCGAAAAGACTATGCTTATTTTCTAATACATCCAAAGTAGTGTTCCTACATTTGGGACCGAGGTTCGCTCAGCGGATAGAGCAACCGCCTCCCACCATTGCGAGCCGGGTTCGATTCCCGGTGGGATCGCTGCCCGGATTTTCATACGTGGGAATCGTGCTGGACGATGCGGGGTTTCTAGGACATCCCCCGTTTCTCCCCGCCCATATATTCCAGCGTTGCTATGTATTTAATTCGCTTCACTCATCGGCCCTCAAGACCTCGATGTTAAGAGCCGTCCTAAATTCTCCACTTTAGTTCCTACATTTGCTCGCGGAAGAGTACAGTAACAACGCTTAACATTCCTATATTTGCACACTGACAGTATTGTTTCCGTACAGTCAATAGGTTAACAATTTCCATTACAATTCAGGAAATTGTCCAGAAATTGTTTTACAGTGCATGATTATTTCTCTGCCCATAAGAAACAAAGCAGGCCCTGATATACTGGACCCCACACAAACATGAACGAAGATTTTCATAAACGAATAAAAGTTTTTGTAATGTTACTGAAATTAACTTGATAGGCTGTACATAGAGTTAAATAAAAAATAAACTTTTCTTGGGATATGACAGATTCGGCACTCCATTGGCTCATACGTGGCCAATGATGAAAGTTAGGTTGTGGTGTTGACCAATGGGAAGACTAAGTGAGAATAGAGGCCAAAAGAACCTAGTGTTCTTTCACTTCTGGCTTGTCGACTCAATGCAATTTGTTGTTTAAGGTGTTACAAATAATAAGTTTTTTAATGCGTGCTGTACTTAAGCAGACTCAGCACTTGTTTCATTGTCACAACCAATGGCATGTACACCTCATTTTCGACTCTAATTATGTGAACTATTAATCGCTTAGAACAGAAGTACGGTCTACGAATCAGTAATCCACAAGGAAAATCATTGGACACAGAGTCTCGCAGTGTACAATACAGGCCAAAAATAACCTTTCTGTGAGTTATTTACACAAGTTTGTACACTGGGTATGAATAGGTTAATGCTACCACCTAGTTACAGTTATTTTCCACGTCTGAAGCTGAGAAGCGCGGGAGCGATAAGGACTACGGTGCTACGCTCAACAAGTGCGCCATCGCATCTAAGCGCAAGGCTCTAAACTCAATTAATGCACCTTGTTGGAACACTGAACTGCAACGTTGCCCAACTACGTGTTAGAACCGGCGCACATAGCGCATACTTCTGTACACAATTGCGCAATAAAACTTGTACAAGTAGCACTGGTACTGCTGGATGACCCCTGGTTGGGGTCAGCAAACGTGGGAAAATTTCCTGGCGGTCCCCGTGCCTTTGAAAGAGGCATCTAACTCCCAGACTGGGCTTGATTCATGAGGGGGTCATGATATTTTCGGCCTGCTGGCGGGCTGGTCGACTCCTCAACAGACCATTGAGGCACAAAAACTGAATGTTAATATAAAGATATTCAAATGCTGGCAATTGAACAAGTGCGTCACTCGACGGGCTGTCGAACAGCCGAGCTGGAACCGGAGGGTGTGCGGAATGGTAAAACCCTCTAGTCTCAATGAAAAGAGCACGGACTGGCCTGTCTGCCCTGCTGAGGTCCCCTCGCGCGGACGTTGAATGTGCACCTGCAAAAGGGTAGCCATGCAAGAGGCAGCCATCGCCTACCCTTTCATGGGGCCACAGGAAATGTGTCACACGGGGAGGGTCTCTGTCAGCAGTGGTTTGAAAATCGCTCCCAGCAATAAATCCTCAATCGGCGTAAAGGTAAGCGTGGGTTACAGAACACCGTGATACGGAAAACTAGAATATATGTAATAACTCCAGTTGAAATGTTAGCCGGGATATACATATAGGTTGTACTTGTAATGGAGCACCAAAGACAAATGCCACACGGTATCGCTATGCAGTACATCTGAAACACAGTAATAGGGATAGCTGGGGACTGAGTCAAGCAATAGATTTGTTGTTGTCGTTCAAGTAGCATTAGTCCCGCATGAGCAGTAGCTACGACAGCAACAACAATACTTAATTCGACATGCATAGCACAACCTATTTCTCATCGCGGCTCCTGCAGTTACTCATGGACAGTAGTACGTTCTGGCACCACCACGACGGCTTAAAAAATAAATCCGAAACTCAAGAGGTTTTGGTTTGCGCCTAACAGCGAGGGGGCCACGATGCACAGTGCTTAGAGTGCTTGCCTCCCACAAAGGCGAACCGGGTTCGATTCCCGGTGATGCAGCTCCCGGATTTTTGCACTTGCGAATCGTGCCGGACGATTTCACTGGTCAGTAGGTGAAGATGGAGCAGCGGTGGGAATGTAATGGCGGGGGAAGCGGAAGTACCCCGAGAAAACTCCACGCCACGTCAGCCACGTTTTCCACATGCGAACATCTTGGTTTCTCTACCGGGTATAGAACCTTTCGGAAGGAAATTAAGTTTTCGTCGTCGCCTTCTCGTTGCAAAGAGCAAGCATGGCTGGCGGCGGCTGTATGATAAATCTGCAATAATGCTGAGTGCAATGAGTTTCCTTGTCTAGCAATTTGGCTGAATTTTAATTTGGAACAGCAGCCGTCGTCGCGAATGCATTTCTCTCGTTCTTGCGTGGAAACTTGCAGGCAGGTAGTGAGGGAGCGTGGACTGGATGGCAGTTTTGTCGAAGTGTTCCGTGGTGGCTGAAGTACTTGTTCCAGTGCGGAGTTGAGTATGGGAGTGAGGAGAGAGTGCAGTCGACTGTGGGCTGCCCTGTGACCGGAGACAGTCAGTGCGGCGAGAAGAACACAGGCTAGTCGTGGTCGCGCACGCCAGTCCACTCGCTTGCCGCTGAATTACACGGCGACATTTCCCCGATCCGGCGCGGCTTGACGCAGATTATATTAACGACTCCGCGTTGCGGGCTTGTGACTCGGCGGCGACACAGAAATAGCCACACCTGCGCGCTGACCTATTTATTGCTTATATCTGAGACGGGCCATGTCCGAATGCTTGCCCGGCGCATCAGCTAATGCTGCGAGGAAATGAACGACCAACTTCGCGGTCGCTTTCGAGCTCCGGCCTTGTATGAGCAAATTATTCGAAAACGGTCCTATAAATTAACCCACGAACCTCCTCGTGATGATGACACGTGATCGCGAGGTNCCTATAAATTAACCCACGAACCTCCTCGTGATGATGACACGTGATCGCGAGGTTTTTATTGGTCCAGTGTTCTACATGACCCTGAGTTTACAAAAAAGTTTCGAATGAACTCGTGGACAAAATGGCCCGAAGAAAAACTTCATTACCTTAAGCAATTGCTCATGTGTCGTATCTTCGTCGATAAACGGAGACTGTAAGGACAGACATAAGTAATTACAGAGTTTCATTTACTTTCAAATGCGGGAAAATTAATCAGTATTCAATATGCATAAAGAATTTAGCTGTAACTGTTAGTAGTTATAAAATGTGGCTTCACCGCCGCCTGGCGCCCTAATGCGGTGCCACGGCGGCCATATTGGATGACGTCACGCCAAAACCCCTTGCTTTGTAATTCCTCATGAGCAGCGAACATCTTGGATTTCCCTTTTTTCCTTATGGAATTTGCTTTTTTCTCCTCCTGTTCTATCATTTCACCTCGTCTCTTCACGCTCTTGCACTCCGATGTTATTTTTTCACATGCTCTCTCATTCCTTCCTGTCTCTCTCTCACACGCGTTCTATCCCTTGGGGTCTTTCTCATATTCCTTCCGATCTCCTTTATTTTCTCTCTTGTCTCCCAGTTCTATACCTTGGGGTTTTCTCATATTCCTTCCAGTCTCCTTTATTTTCTCTCTAGTCTCCCACCTTTCTCTTGCTTTTCGCGTCCTCCACCGTCATTGACGTCTGTGTAGGCAGCCATATTTAATTCCCGTGTCTGCCGCATTACACGTTTTATTGCAGGTGATTATCTCTTTATAGGTAGTCGTGTGGGCTGTCTCTTGCAGGAATAACGATACGGTTAAGCATAGTCGTAAACCAAGTTTTGGAAACCTCTACTTGAAGTATTCATTTATTCAGCTTGAGAGTGATGTGCATTTGAATTTACACAATGTTTCTAAATAAAACAGACAAACTGCGGTTGAGTGCTTATCACGAAAAAAATGGTGAAAACATGTATAGGTCTATGACCTATGGACTAAAGTGAATCCTAAGAGCAGTACATATCTTTGAAGTTGGACCTGAAGTACTAGCTTATTACAAATACTGGAGATGGAACACTGAGGCCGGTATAACAGAACGTTCAGTTTGGCATTACATATGTGCTACCATCTCGGGCGACTGAAAAGCCACGACTAATACTTACCTCGCGGAACGTATTGCTGAACGTGTATTATCTATGTCCTGAAATGGTACCGGATGTACGGCGGTTTTTTATTCACCGCCTCGTGCGAGGCTATAAATAAATGAAAGCGACAAAGAAGTGTTTATTTATAGTAGCTTTTGCAAAAATAAATACCTGCACGGTTTACTTTTTACGTTATGTGTAGCGCTGGCAGTTATTACGAACTTGAAATAACTGTACATAGAGTAATACAAACTAATAATTATTATTATTGTCTGAGATTATATACTTATTTAGTTCTTTATTGCGTGACAACTTATGGAATATAATATGGTATGTTTCGTGTTTGTAATGTGGAAATTGTTTACGTAAATTTTAAATGGTGCACATGCATTTTAACAGCAAAATTGCAACTTTATATTTATATGTTAATACTAATAAATAAATCTACAATATTTTGTGGTGCTGCAAATCAGAGCTGTATTGTTTTGAATTGTATTGAGGAACCAGGAGTCAAGGGATAAAATAGCACGTCGATCAATGTTCATAACCCCAATGTGAAAATACTGAACAGTAATGTAGTCTTTAATTTGTGCTGTTAGTAGCATGGGAACTGAATACCTTACCATATTTTAGGTCCTGGTAATAAAATTTTGTTACCGGCTTTTGTGTTTCACGAAAATGTATGTACTGAAATATTNACCATATTTTAGGTCCTGGTAATAAAATTTTGTTACCGGCTTTTGTGTTTCACGAAAATGTATGTACTGAAATATTCGCTGTATTAAATATTCCCATAAATACACATTACAAACAATTTGTACTGCATACTGTTACGAGGTGGGGTCAGGCCCTTAGCTGAGCAGCCTGCCTGATCACACCTTCACTTATTTATCCAGGACACAGGCCGTGATCGCTAAAATTAGTTATGTAACCGCAAACCACAGAAATCCCCTCCACCAGCCAGTAAACAGGGACAACGCANACCATATTTTAGGTCCTGGTAATAAAATTTTGTTACCGGCTTTTGTGTTTCACGAAAATGTATGTACTGAAATATGCGCTGTATTAAATATTCCCATAAATACACATTACAAACAATTTGTACTGCATACTGTTACGAGGTGGGGTCAGGCCCTTAGCTGAGCAGCCTGCCTGATCACACCTTCACTTATTTATCCAGGACACAGGTCGTGATCGCTAAAATTAGTTATGTAACCGCAAACCACAGAAATCCCCTCCACCAGCCAGTAAACAGGGACAACGCAGCCGATATAGGGCAGCGTAGTCGGTGGGCGGTGTATTTTGTCGTCGGGCCATTGGAACGAGAAGACCACTGAAGATGGGTTTGTCCGGCCGTCGCCTTACGCCATTTTAATCAACCTCCGGAATCATGAACAATGTGGGGACTCTCCAATTAGGTAAGTATATCAGTATAACTCCCCCGTTCATATACAATCATATTTATATTGAAATAATATTGTACGACCTAAATGTTAAATAAACCTCTTTTTATTTAGTGTTCATTACACAACTCTCATCAATAACTTGTTACGCCCCTACATCCCCGTTAAGGACAAATATCAACAAAATATTTAAATCATAACAATACGTCAGTTTTATTGTAGTATTTTTTCATGAGTTTTACTGGCTGGAATTCAGCATTTTTGCAAATTATCGAGCCGTGGCAAATGTTCAAATTACAGACACGTCAAGACAAATTAATTCATTGTTTTTCAAACCTGCAAGGAAACGTTACAATGTTGTGATATACACATGTATACGCGACCTTTAAAAAATGAATACAGTCGAAACCGTTATTCACGGATGTAAACGTTGTTACTGCAGTTTTCGCTGTCACGTATAAACTCCATTTCGTACGCAAGAAAATTACTTTTGCAATCGACACGACACACACTGAAGAAAGTTTCCACTGAAACATCGAAACATAAAAAACACAACTTTTGTAACTCATGCAAATAGTTTAAAACACAACATATACTATATTTATAAAGTAATTTTGAGTTTAACACTGGGAAGAACGTACTCCTAACAGCCAGCGTCAAAAATCAACAAGCCATGTCATCAGTCGTGTCAACGTAACGCCCTTACTTGTCCCGCCGCTGAGGATATGGTTTTACCGTTGTAGCAGGCGGGCTCAAAAAAAAATATGCACACACGTTATACTATTTTCTGTTGCATTTTAAGGCCCCTAATAAAAAGAGAGAAACGCAAAATGCCTTTCAAACGTAACAAGTGGATTTTGTTGAATAAATTCTGAGAGATGTAATTATTACCAATAAAAAAGGCCTATTGTCAAATAATCGCAATTATATCGTAATGTTAACATTCCATCGTTAGGTATTGTAATACATAGCGCAGTTATTAAAATAAATAGACGTTATTCAACATAATACGTGTGAAAATATGAGATTTATAGTTAATTTTAAAACCTTAAAAGAGTTTGCACCTACCAGGATTCGAACCCAAAATATACCAACGGTAGTCGGACACGTTACCAAGTGCGCTAACACGACACACATGTAGTAAGGATGTACAAATTATATATACTCGTTCACCTATTATGTGTTTTAAGTTGTTTATAATGATGGAAGTTTTTTNAGTAAGGATGTACAAATTATATATACTCGTTCACCTATTATGTGTTTTAAGTTGTTTATAATGATGGAAGTTTTTAAAACATGTCGTACATATTACACCGTTTCCTTGACGGCTTTAACTCTTATTTGCAAAACAAATAAATTGTGCTGGCTNAAACATGTCGTACATATTACACCGTTTCCTTGACGGCTTTAACTCTTATTTGCAAAACAAATAAATTGTGCTGGCTTCCTAATTTTTAGACAAATAATTAAAGCGCAACGCATAACGCTCTGGACGGGTCATATTGTTTAGGAATGTTCGTCACGCTACCGGCTCCGGAAAAATTATATGCGTCATGCGCTTGCGTAGGTTTCGTTTGCGCCAGGGATAAATCACCAAAATCGGAGCGCTAAGATTAAGGCCTGGGTATGGCTTAAGCTGTACCAAAACCCTTATAAAAATGTTCTGGAATACCGTTATGGATAATGTATAAAGTTAATTGTGACATAAGGGTTTGTAATCCACATTTTCATCCCTAGTATGCCGGAGCCTCATGGACATTACATCGAAATGAGGGTAGTAACCGTGATTATTTCCATGAAATAGTTTGATGACAGTGACAGACAGGTTTTGAGGTGTTTACAGATCTTTGTTCCGTTACACATTACCCTGACACTCAATGTTCCATCTAAGAAATTTTCTCCAATATTTATAATAAACTAGTATTTCAGGTCCAGCTTCAAAGATGTGTACCGCCCTTAGGATTCATTTTAGACTATAAGTTGTATAAATGTTTTCTTTTTTTTTCGTGATTAAGATGGAGCCAAAGTTTGTCAGTTTAATATAGAAACATTCTATAAAACGATATTTAAGTATTTCAGATGGGATTTGTTTATTTGCCTTTCATTTTTGTTTAAGTTTCTGATAGTGGTATTNAAACGATATTTAAGTATTTCAGATGGGATTTGTTTATTTGCCTTTCATTTTTGTTTAAGTTTCTGATAGTGGTATTTACAAATATGGCGGTAAGCAAATCTAACGAGCAATAATAAATATTTCAAGCTGCGAAAACAAATATTTTATNAAACGATATTTAAGTATTTCAGATGGGATTTGTTTATTTGCCTTTCATTTTTGTTTAAGTTTCTGATAGTGGTATTCACAAATCTAACGAGCAATAATAAATCTTTCAAGCTGCGAAAACAAATATTTTATATATTTTATTTACGTTTAATTAAAAATAGACTTAGTTTACAATCTGGTGATTTTTTATATTGATTTTAAGAGTTTCTCTCAAAAAAGTTGGCAACTCTGTCAGCTAGGGAAGTGTTAAGGAAAATTAGCAAAACATGAACTTCAATCCAACTAACGAATTCTATTGTTAATACTTTTTGTGGTAATATGTTTCAAGAAAAATATTTGAAAATGTTGGTGACTAGATAAATATTGCATAATATTGCAGTTCGCACATTTATAGCAGCCTTAGCCACTACGCTATACTTTAAAACAGTGTGAAGTAATTTTTTTACATACCAGCCAACATACTCCTAAACGTCGCACGGCAGTAGCCTGTATCAAGCTAATTCTAAGTATTCTGTAGAAATCGACAGTAAGTTATTTTTATAATTTCGCAATAAATATAGACTGTTGCTAAAAACTAATGTTCTACGCCCACCTTTACTGATTTCAATAATACCAAAAAGCTATACCTGTGGTATAACCGTTTATTACATATCGCATTTGAGATAGTTAGCAAATGACAGGAAAAGGTGAAATGATTATAAACAATTATCGTGTTTAAGCGTAGTATGACTTCTTATTTCAATACTTCAATGCTACGTTGTAGACACCATCTATGCTTAGAAATCTGCGGAGGGTTCCGTGTATTCCTACTTTGCGTACATCTTGTTTTAAAACTTATTTACAGTGGCGTATGTGAAGTGCGACTCTCGAAACGACCCTACCTCTAACAATTCCTTGCCGGTGTACCAACGCTATTCTGTATATCATAATCTGCTTCCCCTTGTAAAGCATTTTCGAAACACATTGCGGAATGCATGACGTATACTATTCCTCTCCAGTTCCTTTCAATCGGGACAGAGCGAGGTAACGCAGTGGTGAATCAATGGACTTCTATTCGGGAGGACACGGGCTCGATTCCCAGTCCGGACTACATAATTTCGATTTTACATGGTTTCCCGAAATAACTCCAGCCAAAAGTACAGGCCATGGCCGACTACTTCATAGTTCCTACCTCTCTGAGCAACTTGCTCCGTCTCCAATGAACTTGTTTTCTACGAGACGTTAGAGCCTTACGTACCTACCTTTGAATCGGAGGTCCACATTTCCTCTTATTGTCCACTTTATATCCTTCTACCCGTTTACGAATTATGAATGGCCTAGTAACTAGTATACTTGCAACTATGGACCCAGAGAGTAACATTGCTACAAACATAAATATTTTACTGTTTTCCCAATACTTACGCTAATATGCACAAAACAGAATGTAACCAACTCAAGTGGCTACCAAATTTAACAACACATTTGTAACAATGCGTTAAGATGTGGGACTATTTCCCCCAGTGAACCGTGGGCGTTTCGTAGTTTCCTCTATCAGTCGAAGGGGCCGCAGTGGCTGAGCGGTTAGCCCGCCCGCCTCTTACCAAGGCAAACCGGGTTCAATCCCCAGCCGGGTCACTCCCGGATTTCTGCATGTGGGAATCGTGCCGGACGATGCCGCCGGATCGTGGGGTTTTCTCAGGATCTCCTGTTTCCCTCACCCATTCATTCCGGCGCTGCTCCATACTCACCCCAATCACCCTCATCGGCTCTCAAGACCTCGCTGTTAAGAGCCGCCTAAATCTCTTCATTTGCTCTATCGGCCGAAGGAAAACTGGCTTGCCCGTTTCCATGCGGAGATGGGACCCGTATGGCAGGCTACCGGCCATCAAAACCACAGCGGACCACCGCCAGGGCAATCGAGATGGGCTGTAACGAAAGACATCCCGCGCAGTTTTATTGGTCATTCAAGACGCCGTTCGGGAAACATGGTTTAACACGGCCGCTCCACGTGTCATTAATCAGCTGCGGCTCGCGCGGAGATAGCAGGAATTCCGGCCTTCCCGACGCAAGGACATTCCGCAAATACACGGCGAGTGGCGGAGCGGAGTCATTGAATTTTGTTGGCAATGCATAGGCACAGCTATTTAAAAACGTGGAGTAGCGAGCGAGCGTGGTTAGCCCCTGGCAGGCCTAGGCCCGCCGTGGCTGGGGGTTGGGGGTCGCCTCCCACAGCGCGCATCGTCGCCGCACACTTGCCGTCAGAGACGTCGACGCAGGACTCGAACCCGCCCGCCCCGCCAGACGTCTTCTCCGCCCGAGTCGCTCCGCAGATCGGAAACTGCGAAGCCAGGAGTGGGGAGACCCCAAGATGCACGAGTGCTGACGGCAAAGTCTGCTGAAAGTGGGTTAAAGAATGCGCAGAAATAGGGGGTGAAGACTTTTTCGGGGGGAACGAGAGGAAGGGGAAAAAAAATGTCTGAAAGTTTCTTTTGCCAACAAAAACTTTTCCACCCTCACGTTTATAGCTGCTTCTGCGTGCGCCCTGGAAGAACAACCCAAACGCCGTGGTGGCGCGGGAGTGGTGTGTCTTTTTTCCGGCACTTCGCGAGCATGTTAACAAGCTGCAAACTCCCCACGTGTCTTCAACTCACTGTATGCGCAGCATGTAATCCTTTCACACCTTATTTAATATATGGTTTCAGGTATTACAAATAAGACATGTTTTTATGCGTGCCATTCATAACATTACACAGTAGTTCGATTTACGAATCAGTTACCCGAAGGTAAGATCATTGTGCACTGACCCCTTGCAGTGTACAGTAGCGGCCAAAAATATCCCTCATGTGCGATACGTATACAAGTGTTTACATTGGGTCTGCGTGGCTTCAAGAGTGGCCTATGGATGAGGGGCGCGTACATCTACGTTCACAATGATTCCATCTTTCAGGCGTGTAAATTTTCAGTATCTAAAAAATTATGAACAAGAGACCATACGTAATACCACTACTGTATTTCCTCACTTTACACACACATTGTGTTTGTTTAGAATATAAAAATAACGACTTAGACGTATTTATGTGAAATGAAGTATTCGGCCCTGAATTGCAATAATTCGCAAAGAACTGATAATAGAATATGTTGTATCACATATAAGTCTCATAGTTATATTTTCTGTAATACTTTCTTTATATAAATTTTGATTGTTTCTAAATAGTTGGACTAGCTTGGATTTCTTGACTTGATTTGGCTCATTAAAGTCTCCGTTTTACCACCAATAAATTGATTAAGAGGGGCACATGCTAAACTAATATACGCCTACATCAAGTAATCCGCGTCCAGTAAACCGGGTATGTTAGGAAATGTTACATTCTATCTTTTCGTGATATTTTGTCGAGAAATAGCCTTGTGAACGATACTGGTTGGCCAAAACTAGAAGGGACCTACCCGTGATCTGGAACAATGAATTCTGTAATATATCTTTATAGCACTATTTGAACTGACATTAATTGAGTGTGTGGTGCACCGCTCTACAACCTTAGACATTAAAACATTTAAAACAATAAAATTGCTTGTAAATAATGATTTAGGAGAGAAAAGGTATATGGGTTATTGAATATCTTGTTGTTGAATTGTAGCTCTTGGTAGAGCCCAGCGCAGCTAACACCAGGTAGGAAGGAACTAGAAGAAGAGCAATTTTCTTGAGCGCTGAGGACTCTAGCTAGTGGGCAGTAGTCGG
>NQII01000234.1:1505339-1529240 GCA_002778355.1 Clitarchus hookeri
AGACAAGTTGTTGGCACAGGAGCGAGCAAGATGTGTGGTCGCCAGCTGCAGCCGCCCCGAAGGCAATGAAACAGATGCTCGCTGAAATAAATACCGCCCTGCGCCGATAGCAGCGCTTGCAGCCAGGTGCCGAAGACAAGACTCATAGGTTCGCGGAATGCACAGCTGTTCGCGTGTGCTGAAGCCTGGCTTCTGTATCGGTTTGGCAGCCTCTGAGGCTGAGAAGCGCGGGAGTGATAAGGACGACCATGTCACGCGCGTCAAGTGCGCCATCGTCGCTATGCGTTTGGCTATGAACTGGCGTCAACTTGCGTGTGTCTGTGAGATTCAGAGGGGACCCTATCATTTCATTGGTGTTGCAAGATTCAGTGCAGGCTCCTATCGTAGTTCCGCTCTTGTCCGGGCAGTATAGTACAGCAGTTTTTTAGGAAGCCGTTTTTGCCGTTGTTGGATGGCCTCAAAATTACATCTATAGCGTGCGTGTTATCTTTAAAGTACAATACAGTCCACGCCTGGGGTCTGTTTTATTTTCGCAGGTAAACACACTGAAGATACNCGTGTTATCTTTAAAGTACAATACAGTCCACGCCTGGGGTCTGTTTTATTTTCGCAGGTAAACACACTGAAGATACATTTATAGTCTATTTACGGTTTCTTCACACTTTTTGAATCAAACCTCTGGAAAAACACCCCATATATGACGTGTTTCGTTGTTTCCTAACTATATCATTTCTTAGAAGCCTTTTATAATTGTGTTAACATAAAAGTACAAAATTTTTGGTTAAATTTTATTTGTACGTATTTTTTATCTATAAATTAAAATTTTTTTATTTATGACTTATATGAATAAAAACAGTGACAAAATAATTTTGTTGGTAATGCCTATCAAGAAATATATNTTTTTTTATTTATGACTTATATGAATAAAAACAGTGACAAAATAATTTTGTTGGTAATGCCTATCAAGAAATATATCTTATACAAAATATTATTAAAGTGAGTGCGCCCGAATGTGGTACGTTAGCTGTCTGATGTAATCCGCTAAGCTTCGTTTATACAAGATGGAGGATATATCCTGAAAGCAGAATTTCAGCAGGGCTTCAGAAAAGTTTAAAGTAACCGTGAATGGAGTATAATAGTTTGATCGAGAAAAAAAGAAGCGCGTTTTCCGAACATGCTGCAACCAACTTGAAGAGCCATGTAGGCGACCACCATGATCACGCACGAGCGCATGCTGTCGGCGACGTGAAGCCAGACCTAGGGCAGCAGAAGCAACTCCAGACGAGCTGTAGATCGCATAGACTAACGATGAGGTCGACCGATCTCGTTGGCTGCGCACAACCAATTTCCTGTCCCGACATTGAACTTGTCTGCCATTACGGCTAGCAAAAATGGTGTGAATTGGATTTGAGGTTAGAACACTCTTTAGTAAACAAGTTCTTTGAGAAATGTTTATACTTCCTCTAACCAACTTCTAATGCAGTGTGATTGAATTCAAATTGGTAAAAGTATTTTATTAATATAATAGTGCCTGTCATTAAAAAAAGTAAGATATTAACAAACCCGTTCATCACTATTGACCATGTGATTTTGATAGTTGTGTTCCTTTGGGGTAGATGTTGGGTAGATACGCAGAAGACTAATAAGCAGTCTACCTCATCTTTAGTGTATGGCAGCTCGGCAGGACGAGTGTCCTGGGCTGTGGAAGAAGAAAAAGGTGACGAGACGCGTAATTAGACAAGAGCAGGCGGAGAAAGCGCGATCTTGGACACGACCGCGCTTGGGACACGGTGTGCGGGTGGTAGAGGCGAGCCATGCACGCGATCTTGGACACGACCGCGCTTGGGACACGGTGTGCGGGTGGTAGAGGCGAGCCATGCACGCGATCTTGGACACGACCGCGCTTGGGACACGGTGTGCGGGTGGTAGAGGCGAGCCATGCACGCGATCTTGGACACGACCGCGCTTGGGACACGGTGTGCGGGTGGTAGAGGCGAGCCATGCACTCACTGGTGTGCAGATAGGAGCGCGAGTTGTCACCCAGCCTCTACTATGTCGAAGTGAAACCGGGAACACGGCGAAACGCTGGCGCGCCTGCACGCCAACCTTTCATCGACGGCCGACAATGCTCGCAACAGTTTCCCCTAACTCTTTTAGAGCCGCTTGTCTCGTGAGAACACTGCTTGTGGAGGCAGGAACGTCGTGGCTTCAAGCTTGTACGACCAGAACCTTACGTACCGCTGGCAGCATGTCCCAAATAGAGAAGCAGCAGAACTATTCCATTCAACGGCCACACCTGCCTGTTTTTCTATAGTCCATTCACGGTAACTTGCAACTTTACTGGAGCTCTGCCGAAGTTCTACTTCCACTATATTCCTCCGCCTCATGCAAACAAAGCATAACCAAGTCTAGAAAATTACATCATATGGACAGCGCACCGCATTATTGCGCACTCAATCTAATCATATTTTGAATTAGAACTATTTCTTACTAGGTATTACCAACACGCTTATTTTCTCCCTGTCTTATTTACATTAATTATTCATGTAAAATATTAATTTATACATAAATATACCAAAAAGTTCCATTTAATAAAATAGGTATTTCTGTGTTAACACAAGTATAAAAAGCATGCGATACATGCCATATTTAGAAAACAATAAAGCATGTCATACATGGAGTGATTTTTCAAAGGTTTATGGAAAAAAGTGTGAAGAAACCGCGAATAGACTACACGACATTACAAAACTTGACACCGGCTATCACGGATTACAACAGAGAGCAATAACGTTAGGTCACGCCTTCACCAGATAAAGTGTAAACCAACAACTTGTACTGTGATCACCTAAATGTAGTTTGTATGCAACTTTGTATTATTTTCTCCACGTTTTGCCACGCTACGATCTCGCGACTACCATATATGGAGCAGCATGCAAGAAATGATATTCTAAATTGGACATGATATTAAGACGCAGAAAATAGGTATACGTTCAACAACGACCAAATGCAAGATGCACTGTTGGTTATTGTATATGACTATGAAGCTTGTTAATGCCTAGCTATCTGAAAAGTGTTCATACGCATTAAATATTTATCGTTAATGTAACTGTAAAGGCTACAAGACATTTGATGTACGTATTTAAGTCACCCTTAGACCATCCGTGCCTATAGGCCTTGACACACAAAATACCTCTAACCAGACGGCAACATTATTGCATACGGGCTGTGAAATTAATACTACAATTTAAAGAGAACATGTAAATGAATTTCATTCAACAAAGGAAAAATGTACTTAAATATTGTATTATTAATTTCGGAAACAAACAAACATATTATTAAATAATTGATTGAAAAGTTGTGAAGACACAGTGAACAGACTGAAACCCACCACGTGCCTAGCCGGTCTGGAATCGAACATATGACTGCAAAATGCGTGACAGGCAACTGCATTACCAAACACGCACCGTATTTTCATAAACATTCAAATAAAAGAGTTACCGCGCTACACGTTGCTTACGTTGTCACGTTGTGTTTTCTGAAGGATCTCGAAGATTGTCGTGTCCATTTAACAAGATTCAACATTTCTTCGCAGCTCACGTTCTAACAAATGCAATGCTATGTTTAACTCTGATATTTCCCTACGTGCATTCGTCGTGTCCAAATATGTAACTTAAAACTGTCGTTTTAGTAAATAGAGAAAAAAAAAATGGACTGATTTTAGTACAGTGAAGTGAAAATTAAAAACTTAAGAATTCATCTCAGTTATAACAGTACATGAAATTGAATCCAAAACAGCAAAAGGCATTTTGTGCACTTATTACTTTTGCTAATTAAAAATGAAGCTGGTGACTGGAAAAATGAACTGAAAAAATGACTCGTAGCTCTGGAGGAAGGTTCTACAAGAGCCCGAGTGCAATGACCTAGCAACGACTCTCAATAGTAAAACTGATTTTCCGGACTAATTTATAGACTGATCATATTTTTAAGTGAAATAATGAATCCTTTTTAATGAAAAAAACAATTCAAATATAACTGAGTAGGTACGTATAAATTATTGTGACAAAAAATAGCTTTTAGCCAAAACCCGCGTAAGAATATTTCCTTTGTAACTATTATACAGCGTTTCAACATCATGGTGTCCGATATCGGACGTATTCAAAATATTTGGAAGTGAAAGTCATACGAAACTAATATCTAATATTCTCTGGAGGAAGCCAATGTAAAAACACCGCTAGCTTACCAAACGATTTGACAATCGACAGAAATTCAATTGTCTTTAATACGATACCCTCAAAATGATTGAACCAAAATCAAGCAGCGATACACAAAATGAGTTAAATTAATAACTACTTCCTATGGAGCAGAAAACTAGCCTGATTGCTGACGAGATAGTCCCATCAATTGTATTCTTGGACAGTTAATTTTAAAAATATGTCAGGATATTCCACCTTTCACGCGTTATTTAGCACGAAGTAGGGGACGTTAACGTAATTTTAACGCAAAAACCACAAACAATTCGGCCACAAGGGGATGGGGGATAGGAGCTAGTAGCCGACCTGCCATCATGTTGTGACGTCACTGAAGCGTCATCTTCGATCTGGCTGACCTTGACCTTGACCCTGTGCCCATGACCTTGAATTACATTAAACCAAAATAATAAAAAAAATTCAGAAAAATTATAAAATAACAAATATGTATATAAAATTAAAAACAATTTAAAATATAAAAAAATTATTTAAAGATGTACATGTAGGAGGTCCCAGGTTCGATGACAAGTGGATCAACTAAGCTCCCGACACGACTGGCCCTCTCCAGGTCGGCCAGTGTCAATCTTGTCAGCCTTGTTAGATGTTGATGACCTTGATTTTGAGCTTTGTGACAGTGCTGGAACACCGTACATCCTGCGTTATTATTAAACGCCGAAAATTGTACATCCTAACACGGGGATAGATCGACGAGGGAGCTGAGGCCTACCTTGTTGGTGACCCGTTCGACGTAAGTCGTCGTGGACGTTGGTACCGACGCTGCTGCGTGGCTTGGCAGACGAGGGCAGACTGTCGGCCCTCACCCCGCCGATGCCCTTCTCCATCCGATGCTACCTCCGACGTCATCAAGATTCGAATGTTACTGGACTCGAACAAACGAAACTTTCTGGGATGTTCCTCAATACCCTAGTTAACGTGTTTACCGACTATAAAAGGGGGTTCTTTGGTCTTGGGAGAGAGAATGGGTAGGGACCTCAGAATGAGAACATTACAACTTGGCAGAAGGCATCTCCTGCCCTGTTTGATGAGGGAATTTTATAGGGCATGTAAAGGAAAAAATATTAAGATAAGTTTTTTTTTATATTCTATAATTTTGCAAAGTTACAATATTTGGACTAATTATGTATTGCCATGGGAGTCCATTATTAAATGTACCCTAATGTAATTTTAATAACAAAAATTGTAATTGTAAAGTATTTTAAAGTCCGTTTGGCTATTTTAATTGTTATAATGTTTTTTTTTTCAAATGGGCAGTTTATTTGAAAAAAAAAAAATAAGCCCAGAGATAAAGAAAAAGAAAATTAACAGTTTGTTGAATCATTTATCACAATTTTTGGGGTTAATTATCATGTATTCCTATTATTATGAGGAGATGGTTGAATTGTCCCAATTTATTGCGGTTGCGTTATTGGTTTGTACTCTGTTATTTAAACGCTGGTACTTGAAGGTTTTCGGTAAGACTAATTTTGCTTAAATGAGTGGAATGGAAGGAAGAGGAGTTGAAGGTCACTTTCATGAAGTGGTGGGGTTTCCTGCAGGTGCTCCAAAACTGTGACACCTTGGATGACCTTAAAATCCAAAAATTCTTAAAAATTAAAAAAAATAAAAACTGAAAAAATTGAGGATAAAAGGTTAAAACTGGAGGAAAAAATAGCATTGATGATTCCAACCACCATGTTGGATTCCAGTTACCATGTACCCAATGACCTTTAAAACAAACACTTGAGAAAAAATTATAAAAATTTCGAATAAATCCATAAAAGTCGGCTGGCATATTACGTTACTGACTACGAACCCCATGCTGGATATCGGTGAACTTGTCGTCCCCATGACCCAAAAAATCGCGAAATTAATTTTAAAATTCCTCAAAAAATTATAAAAACTGCTAAAATTAATTTTAAAAATAAAAATTTTTTTTATTAAAATATATTAAACTTTTTTTATAAAAATCACAATTTCGAAGGTTTAGCTTAGCGGAGATGGGAGACTAGAGCCGACCAGCCACCTTGTTATGACGTCACCCAACCACCATATTAAATCCAAGAGTCGAGGTCAAAGGTCAAGGTTAACTTGACCTTTGACCTCGACCCTATCTCCGTGACCTTAAATAACTTTAAACCACAAAAATTACATATAAAAAAAATTATAAAAAATAATACAAAAATATTTCAAGAAATTTATAAAAAAACGTACACTTCCAGAGGTTCCCTCAGCACCATGTCCAGCACACAACTGCCCCTCACCAATGTTTCTCATTGGTTGATTACTTGTGTTCGCTTCACCACCCACCAGTGTTTTTTATTGGTTGATTACTCACGCTCGTTCAACCCGCCACCAATGTTTCTCATTGTATTAACATTTCCCTCCTCTACCACCTCACCTTTGCTCATTCTCTAGAATGCACTCCACCAACCATATTCATTTTGTTCGTTTGTCATTTGTTTACTTTTTCTTCACGTAGGTGACGTTAGTGCATTAATTATCGATTTCGCGTCCATAGGAGATATCGATTTAGCCTCCATGTTGGTTGTTGACCTTGACCTTACTCCAATTACATTGAACATGAAAAATCGAGAAAAATCGCAGTCCATACAATTGACTATTACTACCTGATCATAACAAGGGACCATACCAACATACAATACTAATAAACGACTGACTCCACACAAGACTAACTCCACCCAAGACCAACTCCACCCAAGACTAACTCCACCCAAGACTAACTCCACACAAGACTTACTCCACACAAGACTAACTCCACCCAAGACTAACTCCACCCAAGACTAACTCCACCCAAGACTGGTTCCTGACGAGACTGACTTAGCCCAATACTAGTTCCTGACGAGACCAGTTCCTACAAAACAGGATAGACCAACCGACAAGACCAACCTGCCATACCACCCACCTACACAAACAAACTATGATGGAAAATCTCGAAAAAAAATCCCCTTATAAGTTGTGAATGTTATTAGATCTACAATTAACATGCAAATAATCCTATTTAAAAATTTAATATTTAATAACGAAAATTGTCATGCATATTGAATTTTCGCTTTTATGTGTACATCAGCATGAAAATATTTTGGAAAATTGTATTTCTGTTACATCGTATAGATATAAATAAAAATAAGTACATTCTATACACCAAATAGTAATGAAATTAAATATTAATGTGACATTAACATTTATTATCAAATGCGGTGATAAGGTAATTATATCTAAAACAATTTTTCATCCTGCTATATTCTCCTGTTTCGTAGCATACACAAAGAAAAACTAGTGTTACCACACACAAAAAAAAATATATACACTGAAGAGCCAAAAAAAACCGGTACACCTGCCTAATATCGTGTAGGGCCCCCGCGAGCACGCAGACGTGCCGCAAGACGACGTGGCATGGACTCGACTAATGTCTGAAGGTATGCAGGAGGCATTGAAATCTGCGCCAATTTGAGAAAGGGTTGCACGTCTGTCACGTTTAATGATTTTCGTCAGTCGTCATTTGTCCCGTTCGTTCACGATCTTTTTCGGCCGCAACGATGTCGAAGATTTGATGTTTTACCGGATTCCCGATATTCACGGTACACTCGTGAAATGGTCGTACGCGAAAATCCAAATTCTATCGCTGCCTCGGAAATGCTATGTTCCTTCTCTCGTGCGCCGACTATAACACCACGTTCAAACTCACTTAAATCTTGATAACCTGCCATTGTAGCAGCAGTAACCGATCAAGCTGCCGACCGCATCGTGTTGCTCTGATTGGTTCCATACCTCTGTTATTTGCATACACACGCCTATGCCAGTTTTTTTGGCTCTTCAGTGTATATGTATAACCACTACCATCATTACAGCTCGTAATTTCTTTGTCTTTAAATAATACTCTCGGAAGAACACTGATGTCACTATATGTTACCAATAGGCGTTGAATAGCATTGTTCTGTGTAGTGTAGTCAGGTTTACTGTTCGGCTCAACCCCGGATCATGTGATCCGAGATCAAGGAACCTAATATTTTGTTTGTGCAATAACAATGGCTCTGATGCGTTGTTCATTTTTGAACTAAGATCAGCGAATCTCGCTTGAAAGAGTAAAATAGTGCAACCAGCCCTTAGGCGAACAGCTTTCGGACCGAACGCGTTGGTGACACGTAATCCCACGACTCATACACATTTTCCTTTTTGTATTTTCAAATATACAATTTTCTAACAACCACTTGAAAAAATTTCCAAGGTGTTTCTTAACTGCTCAAATTATTTGCGAAACAGAGATAATAAATTGATATTTTTTTCCAGCCCCGTACAAAGTACGACTGTGTGTTTACTCAGACAAAAAAAGTGAATAAGTAAGGAAGGACAGACTTACGTCAGAACAGTACCCTACTATGAGCTATATTTGCTCAATTCATTCAACAGTAAATTTTTTTTACGCGTGGGAAGATTCTACGTGACTATTTAAGTAAACCATTTTGCAAGAGAAAAAATTAGAAACACTTTTTAGTCACGGAGCACGTTTTTAATGCGAAATCATGGATAACCACACGAAATTCCCGTATCATTACAATTTCCGTCCACGAGCCGCGCGCTAATCGCATATTTCTTTTTGTGTTGCCTTCGCGTGGCTCTGATCTGAACGGGAAGGTCGTCGCCCGAGGGACGTGCAGTGCCAGGTTGTGTCCAGAGCCGAGGTTTGCGCGCGACAGAAAACTAATGCTTCTTTTCCCAACATACTTACACATTTTGTTCACGTTTTAATTCTTCTGGTATACTAAAGATTAACAAGTATGAGAAGAAACCCTTCAATAATCTTCACCGGTGCAGTAACATAACGTGCTATACTAACATAATAATGCGCACATCTTCTCTTGGTTCAACGCACGTGTTTCCAGTTAGGGTTGCAGACTACAAGTCTTGGTGGCCCGAAAGTATCTACATCGCTACAGTCCCGGTGGAGTCACCCGAGTTTTCGCAAGTAGGAAACGTGGCGAAAGTTTCCATTACGTTTTCTCGGGGATCTTCTTTTTCTCCCACCCTTGCATTCCGCCGCTGCTCCACTTTCACGTCACTCACCCTCGCCGGCACCGTCTGCCCAGGAAACCAAACAGAGAGCAGACCTACAGTCGTATAGAGTCCATTCACGGTTACTTACAACTTTTCTGAAGCCCTGCAAAAGTTCCACGGCATTCCTCCGCCTCGTGCAAACAAAGCTTACCCAAAACTATAATATTACACTAAAAGGACAACGCACCGCATTCGTGCGCACTCACTTAAATAATATATTGCATAAGAACCATTTCTTACTAGGCATTACCAACACACCTATTTTCTCCCATTTTTTATTCGTGTTAATTATAAATTAAATGTTAGGTGTAAATTATAGAGCGAATAAAATAAAAAATTCAATTTATCCAAAAATAAGGTACTTTACTGTTAACAGAAGTACAAAAGGCTTGTAATACATAAAATATTTAGGAAACAACCGAAAAACGCCATACAGGGGGTGATTTCTCAAAGGTCTGATTAAAAAAGTGCCAGTAAACAGCAAATTGTCATTTAAAAACTATTCAATATTTTTGAGCGGCGCCTGCTTGCGAGTAGTATTCAAGAAATTGTCGTAGTTCTAGTTTACGTTTTTTTGTTTCCGTCCCTAATACGCAATTTTATAAGTAGAAAAGGGCGAATAGGAGTGTTTAACAATACATTTCATGCAAGAAACTTCCGGTAGAGGATACCCAACATCGCATAGGGACATGCATCTCACCTTTGTCCTTATTATTAGAGTATGAAATATAAGCATCACCACTGAAAGTCCTATGAGGCTGGTCGGCGAGAGAAATACTGCACGTCAGTTCAGAGGCTTGCGCGTAAAGGAGACTCGATGTGCGCATCTAGGTCGCCGTTAGCGCTCCCACGTTCCTAGGTCTCCGACACGCTAAATACCTCCAACCAGACGGCAACCTTAATACTCGGCCTCACACACCAAGTTCAACTGTTGATTTATAGTCTATTTCAGTTGTTTAGAGACACTTCTTTCGAAACGACAACTATACCTCTCTAGCAATAAACATTACGGTGTACAACAAACATCAATCATGAACTTTTTTCACGTAATTATGGCATAATTAGTGAAGCATCATTTCTAAATTATCAATAGTTTCTCGCAGTTTAACAATTACCAGATCAAGTGTGGATAATATTCGGCGACTACATTTAAAGGCATTTGTTAAATGTAAATGCCCGATAAGAAATTTTTTTTTCATATTTAATTGAAAATATTGTTATGGTATACAAATGGATAATTCAACATGGCGGATAAGACAGCCTTCAGCACTGAACGCAATCTCTCTACAACATGGCTGAAGTTCGGAACAGTGGCGTACGCAGGCCTATTTTTCGTAGGGGAGACTTTTACTATTACATTTGCTTCTGCAGTTATCTTTAGAAGGTAACCAATAATTAATTTAAATTTATTCCACGTGGTAAACAAATATAAGTAGCACTGAAATGATATAACCGTTATTCAAGCACCTCAGTAACATGTATAGTATGACTTGACTAGGAACAAATTTCAATCATGACTACCGAATACATTTTATGGCTCAAAAACTGGTAACACTACAATAATTTGTATCTTTCCCCCCTTGAAAACTAAATACTTGATAATGACCAGCTATAAAGTCACTTTCAAAAATAAAATTTAGTTTGTTTCATTGCGAAATCATGCGTGTTCTTAAGATACAGTTATTTTTTTTTTAGCCGAAGGGTTATGTAACTGGCACAACATTTAAAAATTATAAAAATAAAAATTACGTTTGTTCACATTTTTCTTATACAAGGCCCGTGACGCACGGGAGTTACTTTCCAACCTGACAGTATGATACTGAAATAACTATTCAGAAATTGGAATTCTCGGGGGAACGGATCACCACGGATGCCTTNTAGACTAAAGATGAGGCAGACAGTTCTCCGTCTTCTAACATTAAACTGCTTTTCTGCCATTACGACTATAACAAAAAATGCGTGCATTGGATTTGAGGTTAGAATACTGTTTAGTAAGCAAGTGCTTTGAGATGTTGGTATACTTCCTCAAGTCAATTTGTAATGTAGTTTGATTAAGTTGAAATTGGTAAATGTAATTTGTTAATATAAAAGTGCTAGTGGTATATATAAGTGAACACATTCATCACTGGCGACCATGCGCATGCGCAGAAGACGAGTAAGCGTGATACCTCGCGTGAAGCCGGCTTGCCTGCCAGAGACCGGGTGGACGAGCGAGGCAGGAGGCACCCTGGATGTGCACGTGTGCCGGTGTTGCGCCACAATCCCGTACCGGGAGGTGTCGGCGAGGGTGGCTCTGCCCTGCCGCGCGGACCGGCCGGCCCTCTCCGTCCATCGACACACGCGCCGCTAATTACGTGATTCACAATCTGTTGGCGCGAGTTATAATTGTATGACGGGGCGTATCAAGTTTAATTCACCGCCTGAATAGACCGACCGGCCGCGCGNNNNAACCCCCTTAAAAACACTGCCTGCGACCAGCGGTCAAGTTTTTTTTCCCCCTCGTATTATTAGCAGCGCTGACAATTTCATAACTGTCTAGACTTCATAGTTTTATAAATACTCCAGTAACGGTTGCACTTTTACTGGCAACGCAGGATTTTCCCACTCTTAGTACTCATTGGCCGTGTGTTATGACTCTAGGTTGCTTTTTATACTTCTTATAATATTTAAGTACCTTATTTTTGCTTAAATTGAACTTTTACTTGTATTTTGTCCATAAATTATAATATTTCATTAATAATAAACATGAATGAAATACAGTGAGAAAACACGTGTGTTGGTAATGCCTAGTAATATACACTTTAGTTAGTTCTTACGCAAAATATGATTACACTGAGTGCCCACGAATGTGGTGCGTTTTCTTTTTGGTGTGATTTTGTAGACTCGGTAAAGCTCTGTTTGCACGAGGCGGAGGAATATCCTGGACGTGGAACTTACGCAGGGCTTCAAGAAAATTTGAAGTAGCCGTGAATGGACTATACCAGGAAATTACGCTTAATTTTTGTCCAGCGCTGTTTTCTTGTGTACAGTTAAGTTCTCGAATTTGCCGTCGTCGCAACATGCCCCACGGTCGTGAAAGTCGCGATCGAAGCCATGGAAGCTTGTGGCATCTCCGCGGAAGCCGGAAAAGACTCCACATGCTCATTGTCAAACCTCGGACGCGTGTTTGATCTCTTCTTGGGCAAGCGAGCATGTCGTAATGCCTGTTCCCAGAACACGATTGACGGGGCGCAGAAATATGCTGTTCAGTTCTCCGGTTCGTTTTCCGCCTACCGCGAGGAAACTTGACAAAAAAATTTCGCCTCTGTGGAATACTTTGGCACTCGGGCACCCTTCGAGAGCCACTTTAATTTTCGATTTCAGGTATTGTAAGAAAGACATATTATGACGCGTGCTGTACTAAGTTAGAGAGCAACGCTTACTTCGCTGTCAAATCCAATGAGCTCTAGGCTCTGTGTTCAGCTGTAGCAATATGAACCATTCATGACAGAGAACAGAAGCACTGCTAAGGAATCATTTACCCAAGGGAAGATCATTGGCCATGGAGTCACGTAGTTTACACTGCCGGCCAAAAGTAACATTCCTGTGCCTCGTGTAAGCAATTGTGTACACTGGGTCTGAACATTTTAAATAACGTAGGCATATTCCACCTGAAATTAAAATTTAATATATCGTGCCTTGCAGAGTGCAGACCTCAAATGTATCTTATTTCACTTTACCCGTGGTTTTATAAACGTTTGCCAGTATGTACTAAATCAGTACGATCGATATTGATCTGAAGTGATTTCAGGTGGAAGACACGTTTTTGCAAAGCTCAGCAGCTGATGTCTTGAGGAGCAAGAAACGCGGAGCCGGGCGATGAACCGACTTCAATATACAAGTCCCATGTGCCGACGTATCGACGCGACTCAGCCTTGGAAGTAGATTGATTGTTCGGTCAACGGCCTCTGAAGACAGTGGCACGACTGACGACTTGATTTATGAAATATGCTAACTCCAAAAATAATGAACTTGAGAAAAACGTACCTACTTCCTACCAGTTCAAAAGCGCGCCTTCTCATATCACAAAATGTAAATTTTTTTTTAGCCATCTTCGTAAGTTGTTATGGAAGTTTTTAACCAATAAATAGTATGGAAAATTCACTATATAAAAGGCCGCAAACATCGACATGTTGATTGTCAGTAATCTAAAAATTCGGGACTTCAATCGCCACCTAACCTTTTCCAGGGTAAAGACGGGTTGGCCCGGTTGCGAGTAAGAGCTGTCACTTATTAAATGCAACAACTGTTCTGGCAATAAAATATTTGTAAATAATGTTTATGTTTTCCATGTATGCCTGTTAACTTGGGGTACATTCGTACAGAAGTTACATTGCCATTTGACACATACTCTTGTTCAGTTTCAAGTTATTTCAATTGTTACATGGCCCTGAGAAAGAAAAGAAAGTGCTGTGTTAGTTTCTCTTCTTTTTTTTTTTTTTTTTTTTTTTTTTTAGGAAAAACCTTAATTTATATTTACTGTAAATTTTTTTGCAATATACTTCCGGAACTGTTATGAAAGTTTTTAACCTACAGAGAGTTTGCGAACAATTTCGTACCATTTACTAACAACTATTTGTAAACAGGAGCAGCGTACTAACCACACAGCAACTTGAGACATACCTACAAGTTTGTTTTCAAGTTATTGTACACATCACGTTAATTAATATTTTTATAATAATACTAGCTTACCCGGCCACGCGTTGCTGTGGCATAAAATACTTTAGTTCTATTCATTTCTGTGAAATTAATTAAAAGAAGTATATGTATTTTCAAAACCTTCAAACAATCGAGAAAAAAAAACATTGAGCACATCAAACTGAAATGTTTAAACAGACAGCTGTCAACATAGGTGCTTCCTGACGTGAAAGCATGGTAAAAATGAACTTTTTGCAGATTTTAGTACCTTTGCAGGTAATACAGATAAAACAGAAAGGTGTACATACACTCGTGGGAACGAAAGGAAGGTTTATAAAAAAAACAAAATGGAAATTGGTAGATTTTTTCGGGAGTTATACGCGTCCGAACAAACGGACACAACATTTATATATTATAAATTTTTCCTCATGACTTTATTTATTTGACTGCGAGGATGAATAAAAAAACAGGTAAACTGTAAATAACATGTATTAGACAAGCATATATTTGTAGTGAAATGTTTTATTTAGGAATTAGCATGATTCGTAAATCATGTCCTTAACTGTTTCTAAAGAGTTGAACATCTGTCACTGTATCTAAGAAGCCAGAACTGTCTGACACTCAGCTGTGTTCTGTGTTTTATATTCTAAATGCCGCCAAAGACAATTTGTAGAAAGATACAGCCCAGTGATAGTCTGATCACACAACTGTAAGCACCCTTACATCTATTTGCTACGAAATGGCTTTGTCGTTAGTAGACACGATGTAAATTAAAAAAAGAATGGCAATTATCAATAGCGAAAAAAGTGATAAATTGCAAAAAAGGGATACACGGTTTTTGTGTCTAATTGAAATATTAAGCGTCCACTTGGTTAAATTACAGCATTTGTTACACACTTCAAACCTATCTGTTAATGTTTCTTGAAAANAGTGATAAATTGCAAAAAAGGGATACACGGTTTTTGTGTCTAATTAAAATATTAAGCGTCCACTTGGTTAAATTACAGCATTTGTTACACACTTCAAACCTATCTGTTAATGTTTCTTGAAANAAATATTAAGCGTCCACTTGGTTAAATTACAGCATTTGTTACACACTTCAAACCTATCTGTTAATGTTTCTTGAAAATTACGTTGATAATAAACATTCATACTCTCAAATCTTACTTGAAAACATTTTGGATGCTATAAAAATGTAATGCCATGTTGTCTGATATTATCGTGGAAGATAATTGACCAAACACTTGGATTTTAGAAATACCTGTTTTTCCCCCAAAGTTTTTCGGAAATGACATCTGTGAACATCCTAATAGCGTTATTAATACTAATTTATTCGTGTAGAATTGATATATTTTCTGTAGCTCTGATGACATTCCCAAATACACTGCAGTCCGACGTAGTGTTAAGGCCATTTCACACAATCATATATTCATTGAATTCAATTTATTGAACAAAATAACCACTTCATTGCCTTTCAATGATTTGCATTCAATAAATATTCAAGTCTCTAAATAAAAATTTATTACCAAATTTTTAATGAAACAAGTTTAAAAAATACTAAAACTACATTTTTAGAAGCATGACACGTGCATGACACGAAAATAATTGGCAAAACTCCAACAAATTTTCTTCGTTTTATTGTACATTTCCTTTTTAAAAATAAGCATCCTTATTTTGTAAAAACATTAAATGTGCGCACACAACTCTATGATCATGAGATTCCTTCCATTAATTACTCTCAGAAAAGATGTGATAAAGCAATACAAATTTTGTATTCAAGAGAATTTAGAACATGCTCAAAACGAAAATCTTGAACAAAAACGAGACATTCAATGAATTGAATTCAATAACAATTGAAGGTAGTTTGAAGAAATCTTTGATAGTGCGAAAGGGCCTTTACAAAGGCAAAAAATTTGTAACTTTTTCGGTACCAAAATAGTATGTAATATCTGGATTGTGTTAAATTAAAAATTGGCAGTGTGGTAAAGAAAAAGTACCACATATTTTTTAACAACATTAATTACCATTAAATTACATTACCGTTTGATAGCAAGAGGCTTTCAGGCATGGGCCCCTGCAACTAGCGCATCATCACCAGCCTTTGTCAACAGGAAGAATTTCCATGTGTCCTGGTCATCGTCAAGACTCACAAATTTTCTTTTCCCTGCGCCATTCCGGTAGAAAAACATAGCCCGCGGCACTAAAACCTCAAGATTTACGACATCACAAATAACTGCCCAGGAATACACCATACATCTATAACATTTTTGCTTAGCGAAGATTTCGAAAAAAAAAAAAAAAAAAAAAAAAAAAAACTTCTGGCTTTTGGTACTTTCAGATTGATTTCCGTCCACTTTTAAAACATACACTGAGAAAAATAAGGTACATGTTGAGGAAATGTTTACTACTGATGACGTATTTCATATTTTGTTCCGTAGTTACTACAGCAATTTTGTCATCGCCACAAAAAAACTTGCCAAGGTCTGTTTTAACCAAATGTTGTGCGCAGTGAGCGGAGGAACCTATTTTCCCCGGTGCAATAAACGTGTCCAGCTGTAATTGATAACGTGCAGGTGCACACTGGTCGTGTCTCGCATCAAAGACTGCGCGCAGCTCATCATTATGGCCGGCGTGCGGATAAATTCGTCTTCCCGAGAAGCGCGGCAGCAAACAGCCGCTGCTTCGCTCGCTCGCCAACGCTGTCGACTCACCGACCACANGGCAGCAAACAGCCGCTGCTTCGCTCGCTCGCCAACGCTGTCGACTCACCGACCACATTTATTCTCGTCAAGAGTGGACCTTCCTACCTGAGAAGGAGCCAGCGACCAATACGGGCGACTCTGGAACGCGCATGCACCGCCCCGTTGCCTCTANTGGAACGCGCTCAACACCGAACTGGCAAAGTTCAGTGCACTTCCTAACTGAAGTTTCTTCTATATTCGGTTAGAACTTTTTTAATGCAGCAATCTGAAGATGGAGTTTTTTTTTTACTTGAAGGACTCCAAAATAATGGCTTCATTTAACGCGCTTTATTTACCTGAAGTACGAGTTACTACGAAAACATACTGAAAATGTATTTAGTATTTTGGTTTGAAAATTAACACGCTGAACATTCCGTAACGAAATTCACGCACCACGTATACATAAGTCTTAATTCTTACTCTACCTATGTCCGCGTATAGTTAAAAATTATACTTAATTAGTCAATAACAGCGCGTGGTTTTCTTTAGTGGTTAAAAACATTTCAGATTGCTTACTGTTGTGTATCGAGTCACTGTGCCTTCTCTTGAAATGTCTTTCGGTCAGGCATGGCAGTACGAGCAGAAAGTGATAATGTACATGAGGTTTATTGTTCGCAATTGATTTAGGCGAGATGAGATTATTTAGTTTCGGAAATGAAAACTAATTACTACGGTCTTAGAAAAAAATGTTTGCATCCAAACAACAGTATGTCAATCAAACTGTCGTGCGCACCCGGTGATCGTTCCCATCGCTTCTAGTGCAAAGAAAGCCCAGTGGACATATTACAGGCTACCAGATTCCCATAAAAGCATGTGCAAGGTCTGAAATAGCAGCTTTTGTACCAGCTAGTAAGGCACCCATCATAACATTTGTCACCTTGCAGGGCCGGATTTCATAACAGGTTTGGTAACAGAACCTGTTCAATTCTCCGTGGCAGGCTCCATACCAGCTTCTGTACCTGGCCAATCACATTGCAGTACTGGAAACCAGTTGATGAAAAAAATCAAAAGAGATGCCACCATGTTGATTACACGTGCGTGAGGTTGAAGCTCTTTCAAATGGCATTAAAATACGAGAAAGACAGATAATATTACCCACGACAGTTTTTAATTACTGTTCGAAAGAGTATTAAACATTTAAAACGCCACCCACATAATTAAAAATTAATACGAGAGATTTTCAAATAACAAACCAGACTTATTGAAACATTATGATTTGCGCGTGAACTGGTAGCACAGGGCTAGAGTCTCGACAAACTGACTTCTGTCGACATTTTGCGCGCGAGTTCAAAACCACGCAGACACGATTATTTTACCACTGAATAAGGATCCCAACTCTACGTTAAGATGTAAGTTATTTATGGGAAAGGTTTAAAATTACGAGGATATTTCAAAATACTGCCGTGACATCGCATTATCATTTCCAGGTATTGAAAACACGTCATTAATCATTGAACTGTTCCAACGGCCATTAATAACGAAGCAATATTAACATGTTCTAGTTTTTAGTAGGCCTACAGAAGTTAACTTACTAGCTAGTAGCAGTTCTAAGAGTGGAGTCTATATTTAGCTTACTACGAACCATCCGCTATCTGCGTAGTGCGAGTACGCCAACTATGTCGTGTAGTAGGAATCTTCAATGTTGGCTCGCGTGGCAGCTGGTGCAGCGACTCTTGCACCGGGCCTTAAAGACGCACGAACAAGAGCAAGGAATTCAGCAGGTATCGCGATAGGACTGACGATAGGAACTCCTCAAGATAATGGTGGTCTCGGAACCACAAGCTCACCGTTTAGAGCTCACAAATTAAGTAGCGTCAAAGTTTTGGTGCCAACCTTCTGTACACCAGTGCGGTCTCCTAGCTGCAGTGCGCACAGCTCAACATTGATCCAATGTTTTGAAATATATATATTTTGTACGCCGTTTATTAATTTATTCGAAAAAATACTTTTCCATGAATCCTGACATATGAGCACAATGTCTCCAGGATGTGGAAAAACATGTAAATAAATACAAAAATGTTACATACAATTCCTTACACAATATATACATTATAATATTACAATGCTCAAAGCTCTAAATTTTACTCCTTTACAGAATAAAATACATTTGACAATAAATACTTGTTCAAGTTGCTTTTTAAAATTATAGTGTCACCACTGTACAATAATTTTAATTATTCTAGCAAATTTATCATGAATTTTAATAGCAGAATAATAAAAATATTTTTGATACAATTTTTATTTATTTACAGGAACATGTAAAACATCCTTAGATTTAGTATTATGGGAGTGCATTGTTTTATTGCTTTTAAAATGTGCAAAATTTTCTTTAACAAACAATAACACTGACAAGATATACACGCTTGGTAATGACAATATATCGTGTTTTATAAATAACGGTATACAAGAAACTCTATCTTTACAACGAGAAAAAATTCTGATGGCTGATTTTTGCAGTTTGAAGATATTTTTCAGTCTCAAATAAATTGCCTCAACGAATTACCCCTTATGATATAAGAGAGTTAAAATAGGAAAAATACACTGACTTTAATACAAGTGAATCAACAATATTACTCATATAACATAAAGTATATAAGGGAGACTGTAGTTTAGAATCGAGATATTTAGTATAATATTTTCAATTGCAAGCAGTTATCAATTTTCAAACCAAAAAACTAAATTGTCTCAAGCTGTTGTATTTTAATATCATTACATGAAATAGCATTAAAGATAGGCCTACCCAATTTATTCTTAGGAGAAAATTAATGAGTTTAGTTTTATCTAAATTTGCTGTTAATTTATTAACGGGAAACCAGTCAAATAAGACTGCCACTGACTAGCACGCCTTGCGACTAAGTTGATATAAATGTTTATAAGTTATAAGAATACTGGTATCATCTGCAAACAATACCGTACCAGTCTGTGCTTGGATGGATATAGGTAAATCATTTATATACATCAAAAACAATAATGGTCCAAGAAGAGAGCCGTGTGGTACTCCATGCAATATTTTACCTACCGTAGAATGTACACTAAATACAGTATTACTTTTAATAAGTACGGATTGTTGCCTCTTACAAAGATTTGTTTTTAATAAATTAAAAAAATTACCTCTTAAACCACAAAACTGGAGTTTAGTTAGTAAACTTTTTTATGATTAACACAATCAAATGCCTCGACTAAATAAAAAAACATGTTTACTATATGCTCGCGGCTATTTAAAGCTTCTAAAATACTGTGGCTTAATTGAAATATAGCTTTATCAGTAGTTGATTTAGTTTGAAAACTGAGCTCCACAGATTTTAGTATTTTAAAATTATTAATATGGTCATATAGTCGTTTTATATAACCTTTTCTATTATTTCCGAGAAAGTAATTAGCAGTGACACCAGTCTGTAATTCGTAATTTTTGTCTTTAAAAAAATTGTAATTTTTACTGAGAAATTGTTTGTAAATTTACAAATGCTTGTAAGTGTAAAAATATTTCTCTTGTAAAACTACAAGGGCCGTGTGTGTAATTGACCTCAAGGAATGGTTGTACTATACTGACACGTAGCCATGAGCTTCAGCAAAATGTCGGACACTCAACAACGTCAAACCGTATATAGCTGTTTGTGCAAAACTATGGGTGATGTTAAGTGCAGTTGCGTGCAAAAATAAATATATTGCAAGTTTGAATAACGTATAACACTTACAACGCAAATAATCATAATAAAACGATAATTTCAATAAAACGTGACCATATTACTTTTTAACTGTTAATATTTCCTAATTATACAGAACTCTTAAATTGACTCTCAAGACCTTGTGGTTAAGAGTCGTCCAAATCTCTCATCTCAACAACAGAACTCTTAAAAAAAAAAAAAATTCTTAATCAAATAAATTCCTTAATATTTTGTAAGTACTTGTAGGTATATTTACTGTTAAAGTAGGCGTTAAATTTGTAAGTTAAGTTGGTATTGTGGTTGAGGGCCTGGGCTACTAGTACAAGGGGTGTGAGTTCTTGATCGTGTGCTGGCATGGTGTAATTTTTTTTTTGTTTGAAAAAATTTTTTTTTAGTTATTTTCTGTTATTAATTCATCACATTTGTTTTCTAGGAAAAAAAAATGTTATGTGCACTTTTCAATAATGTAAGTTGTAATACAAGGCAAGAATTAATAACATTACAAATATATGTTTGGCAGATTTTGCTAGAGTATGTAGTTATACAAAATATTTTCTTGGCAACTGGATTGCCAAGGATTTTTCTTTCAAAAGTACAAACATTTTTTTAGAGTGTAGAGGAAAGTAAGTCTTATGTCCCCGTAACATTTAATTCAGCCCACAGTACGTTCTACAAGGTCAGCCATTCATTGTTCTGGCAATGTTGAATTAGGAATTTGGTTTCCCCAAACAAAATATCTCGGTTAGAAGCGTGAGCGAATGCCTGAACAATGGAGATTACTCACGCAAACTAGACTGCGAAGGTGCTAACAATGAAGTAGGAAAAGGGTATTTATAAGGAAATCTAGACGCCAGTTCTTAAACGCAGGATAGCGATTATACAAACTACAGCAGAACAATAACTGTCAACGCACACCTAATGGTCTGCTGGAATGGCAAGAGCACGCCGTAACAATTTTCATTTGGCAACTTCAAAATGACGTAAAAAACTGCTTATGTGAACATAAGCCACTCTATTCACCACGACACGCTCAACAGTAGACAAAAACTATTATTGTTATTTTTTCTAGGCACGGAACATTTAAAGATTATAAGATATAACAGAAGCCATCACTTTTTGCGGCTCAGTTTTGCAAGCAACGGTGTATCTGAAAAACATGTTACACGGATTGTTTTCCTTTTTAATAACACAGTACACAGGAAGTCAGTGCCGTTTTAATAAAAGACGTAACTTTAATGAAATGTATCATTGACGAGTTTTGCAATAGTTTATCAATTATAACGACACCGGCTATTACTGACTGTTATATACTGTTCACGGTAAAGTGAGCACATTTGAGGCCATAGTTACTTTTTTCCTATCAGCTATTTTTTTATCCTTCCACAACCTTATTAAATAAATATTGCCATATAAATAATAAACACTGTGTATATAGTTCACCGGACTCTAAAATTAACGTCTAACGTTGCAATAAAATATATTTATTGACTATTATTCCAAATGAGAGAGCTTCAAAAAGTGCTCACTTTACCTTGAATAGCATATATAGGTAAGGTGTAGTCCATTCACGGTTACTTCACGCTTTTCTGAAGCCTTGCTCAATTTCTCCTTCCAAGATATTCCTCCGCCTCAAGCAAACAGAGCTTAATCGAGTGTAGAATATTACACCAGAGGGACAGCGCACAGCATTCGTGCGCACTCAGTGTATTACAATTTTGCATAAGAACTATTTCTTACTAGGCATTAACAACACACTAATGTATCAATGTTTTTATTAATATTAATTATATATGAAATATTATAATTGAAAGATAAAATGTAAGTAAAATTTCAAATTAACCACAAATAAGGAACTTTTATGTTAACACAAGTATAAAACGACTGTGATACACGAGATATATAGAAAACAACCAAACACGTCATATATGTGTGGTGATTTTCCAATGGTTTTTGGCTTTTGCGATAAAAACGTTTAGCGTACAACATACCTAAAAAAAAAACTTTTGTAACCCATAACGCATTTGCGATCTCCCTAAAAGTACTTCATGACTTTCACCGTGTAAAAGTTGTTTGTAGAATAATGGGCGCTGTAAAGAAAACTATAGAAAAAGTAAAATTTTTGCAAATGTTTAAAAATTGTGAACTAAAGACTACTTTCAGTTTTTTCTATTGTAGTCAAATTTCAAAAGAAACATGTAACGCTATGTATGAGATCACAAAGGCATCACATAAAAACACTTGCTTACAAAGCGGTTTATAGAAATAATTTAGAATAGTGGGCCTATTGTGTACGAACTGGGGCATTCCACTATAGTCTGTTCGCGGTTTCTTCACACTTTTTTAATCAAACCTTCGAGAAATCACCCCTTATACGACGTGTTAAGTTATTTCATAAATATGTCATACATCACAAACGTTTTATACTTATGCTTGCATAAAATTACCTTATTTTTTAGTTACATTGAACTTTTCCTCATACTTTATTTATATATTATATTTCATTTATAATTAATATGAATAAAAACAGGGAGAAAATATGTGTGTCGGCAATCTCTTGTAATAAATATTTCTCGTGCAAAATAAAACTAAACTGAGTGCGCACGAATTCGATGTGTTGTCCCTTTGGTGTAATATTCAAGACTCAAATAAGGTTAATTCTAATACAGGTTGTGAAGATCAATGTTAAAAGTTTGGAACCAAACATTCTCGTCACTAGGTAAGCGCTAGTGTCGAATGTGTCATGTGAATCAGATTTTATCTATTTTACGCTTTAAAAAAAACGAGAATAATTGCAATAATCATTCAATAAAATATAAAATAACTTCATAACTAAGTAAAATCTTTCTCTTTTAATGTTTACATAGCTTAAATTTTAAATTAAAAATTACCTTTTAAAACACTGCGCACCTAGTGGCGGAAATTTTTTTCTATGCCAAATTCTCCCATAAGAAATCATGTTTTGTTCCTTACCTGAGTAGAATAAACCTTAATTCAGTTAAGCCTTGTTTGCATGAGGAGGAGTAATATCCTGGAAGTAGAACTGCAGGATGGATTCAGAAGAGTTGGAAGTAACCGTGAATGGGCTTTGGCTTACGGCTGTCTGCAGGCCTGTGTGATGTGACGGCCTGAGGAAGAGGAGGGGCCGCGGTAGTGCAGTGGCTAGGCTACTCGCCTCCCACCTAGGCGACCCAGGTTTGATTCCAGGCGGGGTCGCTCCCGGATTTTCGCATGTGGGAATCGTGCCGGACAATACCGCTGGTCGGTGGGTTTTCTCGAGGACCTCCCGTTTCCCCCACCACTAGCATTCCAGCGCTGCTCCATACTCACCTTGGTTGCACACTAATCGGCTCTCAAGACCTCGATGTTAAGAGCCGCCCGAATCTCTTCACTCGCTAACTCACTGAGGAAGAGGACGCAGGCGGACTCAGTTTCCTCGGCGACAGTTGACGAAGGAGGGAACCGACTACTGATTGACTGTTGCGCGCACTCCAGATGCCG